>VXBR01009377.1:266526-416132 GCA_013400215.1 Cisticola juncidis | reverse complement strand
CGGGCGGCCGCGCTCCCCCGGCACGGTGAGTGAGGGGCGGGCGGGCGGCGCCTCCCCAGCAGCACCGCTCCTCTCCGCTCCTCTCCGCGCTGCCTTGCCGGCCGCGATGTGTGCGCCTACTGCAGATACTAACCGAGCAGCCGTCCCCAGCGCCAAAGCTGCAATCACACTCTCTCTGCAAAAATAGGCTTGTGGGGGAAAAAAAAAAGCATCTCTCTCACCCTGTCCCCTCCCCACGGAGGTTCCCACTAACTTGCAGGCGTTCTCCTCGCTGGGCACAGACTACTACGGCTTTTTGTGGCGTGCGCATCCTTTCGTTACTTCGGTCCAGAGCATGTTAAAGCGCTAGAGCGCTTCTTCCTTCCCTATAATTAATACACCGGGACTGCTGCATCTAATGCTTATCTGGATTATGTTTCTTCAAGCGATGCTTTTATTTATCTTCTCGGCCATCTCCCAAGTGCCGTTTATATACACAATCTTAGCAAGTTTTGCAGATAGGCATCTGCATCCAGAATGGTGGTGTGTACAAACCGTGCCACAGCTTGAGGAAAAATTGCTGAGACATTTGTTAAGTAGAGCTGGAAACACTGAGACTGTAGGATAAAGCTGAACTTCTCTCTTATTTAGTACAGTCTGATTTAGAAAACGTTCACGTTCAATGTCTCGTAAGAAAATGCATCTAAACGGGGTTGGAAAGAAAGCAACATAGTGTATGTGAAACATACTCATATGCTGGTTACAGCATTAAGAATAGTGGATCCCAGTTGTCTTCTATTTCTATCACAAATCGCACAATAGTAGATGTATACCTTAATACAGTTTTTTTTGCTTGTTTGGGGATTCTTGGAAAATCTGCTTTTACAGAAGATACAGCTGTTACACAACACTGGCATGAAGATTGGCAACTTTTCTTTTCCTGTCAGTGTTATGAGGCTTGTATTGTAGTGTTGCCTAACACCTAAAGACAGAAAAATACTTCTGTGAAAGATCATTTGTCATCTCAATTTATGAGAGTCTTTTTGTTAGTACTTCTCAGTGGTAAAGGTTTTTGGAAGACTTGTACAACGGCAGCCTTACTGCAGGCTTGAGTGTTAAGCTTAGTTCGTGTTATCTGAATGCTTAATAGGGAAAGAGAAGCATTGAGCATGCTAATACATCTCAGTACATCTACAGTGATGTTAAACTCCAGCACCTGACAGCAGCAGCATGTTATGTAAAACAGCACTCCTGATAATGTGTGTCAGCCTTAATACAGATTTGGCAAACCCAGTCTTAGATAATACTTAAAAATGTTTAGAATGTTGCACCAGTGGTAAAATGACCTTGAATATGGTAAATTGAGGCTTTGGGGAGGCTTGTTGTGTAGTTTAATCTAAAAGGCCTGAGAAACCCATTTCATGTGAAGTTTTGAGTCTATAATCTGTAGTGGTATGTAAGCAGTGATTTTTACTCTTCTCTTCCTTCTACTTTGTCCAAAATATGAGCATTACTTGGAAAAGTCGGTGCTTTCAGACGTATTTTATGATGTAATCTTCCACCTCTGTATTGTTGGAAAGCTTGGATTAGTAGCCTCTAAAGCTGTTAAAGGTGTGTAACTTTCTGAATGCCATTGGTAGAAAGCACTGGAAATTTGATATCACCCTGGTAATTACTGCAGGTTTTTTTCTAGTTATTTATTTTTAAAATACTAATTAGGGACAGATGGATTCATAAATGTTTTGTAGATAAATGAGAACTTTACGAACATCACTGTATGCAAGCAAAAAGCATTCTGTGCTTTGAATACTTTCAGGATGATATCTGTAGGCCTACTCACATGTAAACAGTGCTCTTCATATTTTCTTCTTCAGTAGGATGTCATAAACTTCCTAAAATCTTTAGAGCTTACTCTGGAATGTAAACACTATATATTTTTAATGTTTAAAATTGCACATGAGATTTTACTCCATTAAAAATGCCCTTTATTTGATGAAGCTACTAAACTGAATTTGTATTTTTGCCACATGTTGATTGGAAATTCCGATTTTTCTGCCCTCTTCACGCATTCCTATACGTCTAATGATTTCTCTTCTTTACCCTTTTTTTTTTTTCTGATTTGGTTTTGTTTTGGTAAAGTGGCATTAAGTATTACCTCCTGCAAATTCTGCTGCTAGGATGGATTTTTGGTTTTTTTTGGGAATAATTTGAGTTTGATATGTCACTTCTGAGATGTGAACACAACCTGTTGATGCCCTGTGTTTCTGGAAGGATCAGAATTTTCTTTGGGGCTGCTTTGGACAGGCTGGGGCTCAGCTCTGAGCTGTTCAGTTCTCATGCAACTCTTCTGTAGTCCTGTGAATTACCTGCTTCTCTGGAAACGGGGATCTCCCTCGTTAGTTTGCTGAATGCTCCACATGGAGATGACCTTGTGTTATGTGTGGCCTTTTTTAGGCTTGGACATACATTCTGCTGACTTCTCCCACGGAATAAACACGTTCTGTGCAGGAGATGTGAAGAGGAACAAGTATCCTGCAGTGTGTTTATTAGTTGCATGTCCAGGGAGAACCTCTTCTCTGTAAAGGAGTTTGGGGTTCTTTTAATATTAGAAAGATCAAGGGTATGTGCAAAATAGGCTTCAATGTTTAGTCTTTACAGTCTAAGAATCTAAAACATTCATAGTTGATGTGGAAATTACCTGGTTTTTATTTGTTTGTTTTTATTTTATTTTTAATAAGATGTATAATTTGATGAGAGTGAAAATCATTACAAGTTCCAGGTGAAAACAGAAAATATTTTTCCCTAAATGCATAGGTTTCTTCCTTAATATGCATGTGCAAAGACTGTTTTTTGTGACCCAGAACCCCCATAAGGGAAGGCCTTTGCAAAAAGTGGAGTGGCAAGCTGGCAAGAGGATTAGAACCAATTGAAAGGTTTTAAAAATAATTGCCTATATTTATCCCTTATATTTTTTAAAAGTGTCCTGACTTCAAGGAGCAGGATGTACCTAAAAGTGATGAGAAATGTGTCATTTAGCTATTTGATCGTGTGATGTTCCTGACGCCAGTGTGTGTATGGTTTTCTGGAGTTGTGGAGTTTCTTAAATTAGAGGCAGGTCTGCTTTTAGCTGTTTATGGTAGGAGACACCAACAGGACACACTGAAGTAGGGCTGTCAGGGTTATGTTTTTTTTCACTGTCTTCTGAGACAGTGATGACTACCATGCCTGTCAGGAATCAGAGGCATAATCAACGTGAGCAGCACATGTTTCCCAGGACTGATGGAGTCATCATCTCTTTTCATCTCTCTCTTTTTTTTTTTTTTAAGTTGAAATGCTAATGTTCCATGTTGCACTCTCTTCTAATGCCTTTAAAAAACCCTTCAATTAGCATGAAGTAAAACAGAGCCTCTTGCTTGTGTGAACATATTCTGTGCTGACTTATTTTCTATGTGGATTTAATAGTTCTGAGTGTGACTGCCTGTGGAAAGTGTGCTTTGCAACACTGGAAGAGCAGTTTGAAAAAAATTTAAACATTACTTAGGATTCATGTTTGACATGCAAAAGATTTAATTCACTCAGTGCTGGGATTTTTTAGTTGAGTGATAAAAGAATGAAGTTTATGGCAGAGAAGTTTGAAATAAACAATGTTGTGTGTTCACATTTCTAGGACAGCAATTCTTGTGATTTCAGTCACTTCTATTCCTGATATTCCTCATTATGGCAGCATTTTGCCAATGAGTGCCACTTTAAATCTGTCTAAAAGTCATATGCTTACATGCCATCCTACATGAAGATTCTGTGGAATTAGAGGACACAAAAGGAACCAGAAGAAACAAGATCCAACGATTATTGAAAGAAAAGTAGCTAAGCAGTAGAAGAATTATGTGAATCTCTCAGTGAAACAGAAAAGAAAAAAAAGGGTTTTTTTTTCTTTTTCCTTTTCTTTTTCTTTTTTTTTTTTTTTTTTTTTTTACCCTCAATGCTTTTCTTGTGCTTCTTATCTTTTCAAGGGATTTATCAGAATACGTGAGATTCTGGTAACTGCAGTCATCAAACATAGGATTGCCAGAATGCACTGAAGAAAATGCTCAAAAGCAATCTTGGCTATTAGAAGCAATTGTAGAATGAAGGAATGCCAAAACCCACTTTGGATATCCTTTGTTTATTTTAAAATGTGTTTCTTGCACTTGTCAGTATGTAACTTCTGAAGATACACCAGGGACTGGCACAAGAGATCACTGTTGAACAGCTCATGTGAGGGATGGCGTGGCTGAGATTGCAGCATTTGTACCTTCCTCTCTAAGGCACTGCACTGCAGTACAGATACTGAATATGATCTCAAATTCTATTTTGGAATTGATCTGGATGGCTTGTTTGTAGTGAAAGGGTTTTAGCAAGGACATGCTGTCCATTTCTTTTTCAGGGATTACACGTGAACCTTTTATGTATAATTTTTTGATTCCAGAATTGGCTGCCAAACATTTTATAGCATTTAAGATTATATTACTGGTTAAAATGACTTGTCTAGTCTGTGTGCTGTCTTGTCCCATATTCTGCATCTGGAAGTTGTTTGTATTTGATGTGTGAGAAGGCAGCTGGGGAAACTGTAGCTAGTAGTTGGTCCACCAGGGAAGTTTCTTGATAGCCCTGTGAGTTGGCTGACTGATATTCTGAGAGACAGAGCTGAATTTCCTGTCAGAGTCTGAAGATCTTTTGATGTATCCTGCTTTTTGGAATCGTGAAGACCTGAGGAAAATCCATTGCAGGAACTTAAAATGCGGACAGACTGTAAAGAGAGAATACCACTTAATTTCTGACCCAAGCTTTAGAACTTGAGAACTAGGGCTTGAGAACTATGTCTGACTTGCACTTCTCTATTTATGTGCTATGTTATTACAGGCATATTTTAAAGGTGGATTTTCCTCTTACATGGCTGTGTGGAAAGTGCACAGGATGATTCCAATCCAAGAAAATAAACCAATCTTTTTTAGCAGGGATATGGATTTGCTAAAGTATTTCTCTGAATCAAGGTAAAAGGCTGGAAACTATGTGGGGAAATACTGACAGTGGACTGACTCCAGGAAGTTTGTGAATTAAACTGAAAAGACAAATCTTTTTTCTTCTTTTTCTTCTGATGTTTTGATTCAAGCTCAAAATCTGCATTAGTTTTGATTTTGTTTTCTGAATTACACCTAGGCTTTTGTTTAAATTTCCTGATCTGGTTGAAATGAAGCTTTGTGTGGATAACAGAAGGAAAGTCAAGAAGTGTATATATCCCTATACTTCCTAATAAAATTTTAGTGACATAAGTTTGTTTTATTTGGTAATAATATGTAAATAACCTTTGAACTGTAAGATGATGACATTTTACCAGGGTGATTGAATGAATTAAACTTCTTACTGTGTTTGTTTGACACAGTTATACTCTGGAATTTCTCCCTGCAGCAAAGTAAGGATAGCCTGACATCATTTCTGTCTCCAGTGTGTTCTGCTGAAGACCTATACTATGGTTTGCAGGTGTATGGCACTTAAGCCATGTCTGGCTGTCGTCTGTACCACTCTAGAAATGGAGGGCCTCTGAGTCTGCCTGATGCATCTCAGTAATTGAGAAAAGGCAGAAAGGAACTACTTTTGATAACAGTTTAAGCCTTTTTGTAGGCAACCACAGCAGTATGGAACTTATTGCAATATCCTGTGACCATCAGAGGCACAGCTCTGGTATTTCTTTGTTCTCCTTGTAAGAAATAGAGCAGCTTAAGGGCACTGCCTGCAGCATTATGAGAGGTCACCCCAGTTTCCTAACAAAGACTAGCAGGAGCTCCCATGTGGGTTTACTGCAGTGTAATTTTATACTGTAGTCCCTTGTTATTAAGTGTGAGATTCATTAACTAGTTATGTATTGAGTTATTAAACAACTTTTTCTTCTTTCATTTTTTTTAACATAATAACCGTAGTGCACCTTGTGAGGTGAAGGGTTTAAAGTCTTCAAATGTGTTGTTGCTCCTTGAGCCCAGTGATGTTACTCAGCTACTATAGGTTGGAACAAATGTTTTGGAGGCATGTGATTTAGTAGAAGCTTTTCTTACCTTCTCAGAATTGTTTAATAAAAACCAACTGGTATCTAGATGCCTTCTGTTAGGAAAGGGAAAGATATGATAGGTAAGGTGTCACAACACAAGCTCTGTTAACTTATGTGACAGCTGCAATTTCTCCATAAATGTAATGCTATAATAGATTTAAAGTAATATTAATATGTTCATAAGAGCATTTACACTAAAACTACATAAAATTTTAAATAAAAAGATGATGTCAGTCCTTCAGTGTTGTGGCATACTTGAATGTTTATCATAGTCATGAGTGATGTCCTTATAATTGTCATGTGCCCGAAGAAAAGTGAAGTATATTAGGTTTCCTAGTAATTCAGTAGACTTCCCAGAAGGAGTTTGGTAAAAATCTACAATACATCATTCCGTAACATGCATGGATCAGTTAATTTTTAACGTGGATGACATGTTAGTGCAGGACAAGTTTTTTTGTCACTGAGATGGAGTGACAAGATCATTGCATTTTGTGAGGCAGCTTCCCAGAGGATTTGAGTAATAATGCTGCATAACAACAGACCTGTATTACCTAGTTGTCTTTTACTTGACTGTGGGAAATAATATCTGAAGGATATTGGCTGGCAGAACCAAATGCCAAGCACTAGCATGTCCTATCTCTCCACCTCTCTGAAAACCTCTCAGGAATTCTACTGTGAAAACTGTGAGTGCCCTGAATTTGAAGCATATCTCTGCTTAAATCCTTCTTCCAAAAGAATGATGACAGGAAGCAAAGCAAAATTTGCATTGGCTGTCTGTGAGTTTTCCTGGGGATTGCCAGAATGTGGAGTTGTATTAATGGAATCGAGCCAGAAATGGCTGTCTCTTACAGCTATATTTCTTCCTTTTAAACCAGGCAAAGCTGGAAAAAACAAGTACCTGCCATTTGTGTGGGAAGAGTTCTTTGGCTTCAGAAAAAGGAAAATGAGAAAGAGGAATCTATCTTCCTTTGCTGAATATACCAGATAATTTCCTGTGGTTTATGAACATCTTCATTCCTGTGATGGGCATGCAGAAGTTGTATATAAATTTAGGTGGAGGAATGAAGGGAATTTGAAAAGTTTTCAGAGTAAGCCTAGGCAGCTGGATAGGTCTGCAGTAGGACTCAGTAAACTTCTGGATCGTAGGATCCATTCACTGGTAACTGATCCTCATTGTACATCAGGAATGTAGCCATGCTGATAAACATTTGAACATCACCTACTGTGTGTTTATTTCCTAGTTGTAAAATGGAATAATTTAGTTAGAGCTAACACACTAAGCACAGGCCAGATGATTAAACCTCTCTCTGCAGACACATGGTCTTTATCCTTAAGTTATCTTTGTAAAAGCATTTGGTTCCAGTGGTGACAGAAGCAACCTAAATACCTGTACAGATAGATAAAAATCCCTAGCCCTGCAACAGTCCCAAGAATTCTGTGTGTTCCTAACACTGGGGATTTGCCAAAAAATAAGTGTCAATCATGTGACTTCATATTTTTGTCTATTTGCCCATTTATGAAGTGGATTTTGCAATGTGAATGCATAGATAGTTATGTGTTTGCAGTCTTTATGGCAGTACCAGGGAGATGGAATGCATATTCCCTTTTCCATGCAAGAGGAAAGTCAAAAACTTCACAATTTGTGATACAGGGAAATACTCCTTAAGGTTCTCTCCATCCCCTTTTCTTTCTTTCTTCTGGTGTTACAGGTAATTTAATAGCTCTTCATTGCTTAAGAGTTGGATTACTCTTCTTTTAAAAGCTTGTATTAAATACATGTGGTTTTTGATTTTTTGTTCTGCCCCAGCTACCACAGAAGGCAAAGGTTTATCCTGTGCCATGCTGAGTCTGCTGAGGTTTGACTTTGTGCTATGCCAGCTCCACCCAGCTCTGCTGGGCTCAGCTGCCTACAATCAGCAGTGTGCCTAGTTTATTGTAGTCTTGGAATTATGTAGTAGGGCCTTCTGAAAAGCTTGTGAGCAGCAGGAAAACCACTAGTCTAGCATTCAGTAATTGCAGGAGGGTGATAGCTGCACAGGTAAATCCAGAAAACTCAAATGCCATCATTGTTGACTGAATTTCAGTAGGGTGAGCTTGTGAATTAATGAGTCATACCCCAAGTTGTTTTGCAGTAGGTCTTTACATGATGGTCTGACTGTCTGATCAGCTGTGTCAGCCTTATTATGGAGTCTTTAATCACTTCTAATGGGTCTCATGTAATGAATTATGCCAATGCATAATAAAAGAATTACTACTTTTGCTAGTGGTACGTCAATGGAAGAAGAATCAATGGAGGCCTGGTCTTTGTTTTGATTTGACCAGGGTTCTTGTAGAAATACCCTGTAAATTTTCTTTGATATGAGAAGGTTCCTGAAATTTTGTAGAAGATACGTTGTATTTTTGGATAGTTTCAGAATATTGCAATGTTACTGCTCCAAGTCCATTTCTGGAATGTATTAGCAGTATCTTCTACAAGAAGAGTACTGTACCCTATCTTGTGGTTCATTTTAACTTGCTTATCTTTGGAGTTTCAAGATCTGAGTCCAAAATTTCATTTAATCTTTGTCACTATTCTTTATTTTTTTCAGAGCCAGTGAGAGCCTTCTCTTCCAGTATTTGGTTTGATAGCTCTTCCTGGTTTTAGGTGTGGCACAGCTTCAACCTAAGCTTGTGGTAGGACTTGCTATTGTCTGTAGCAGTGAATTAAAGAATTCGTTCAAACTGATAGAAGTTGTAGTTTTTCTTTTTATTTTGAAGGGGTCTCCTAAATTTGGAATTCTTTCTGTCTTATGTAGGAGAAGGGAATACAGGTGACCTTGCCCCTGATAAGTGACAGCTGTGTTAATTACCCAATACAGCCTTGTCCCTGATGAGTCACAGCTATATCCAATAAAGATAAGTGTGATAAAAGGCAGTGGGTTAGCTGGTGAGAGAGAATTATGAAGAAGAAGGATCCTGAAGAGAGGGAATCACTGCTGTGAGGTGAGTCTGGGTCTGCAGTTAGAGCCTGTTGTTGGAACCTGCAGTCACAGTCTAGCTGGGTAAAAGCTGCAGTCAGAGTCTGCAAACCAATCCCTGCAGTCAGAGTTTAGCAGGAAATAACCAGCAGTCAGAGGCTGCAAGGGAAACCTACAGCAGGAGCTTGCTGCAGCCAGAGTCAGTGAATGGTTGGAGTCAGGATGGCTGAGCTGTAAAGAGGAATAAAGCAGGAGCCTTTTCATGCTGTGATAAACAAGAAGTCTGTGTCTGGGCTCATTTCTACCCTCGAAAAAGAGGGCTACTGTAACAGTCTTACTACTTTTTTACTTTTTAATTTTACTCTTGGTCTGACAAAGGAGAAGGTCAAGGTTTTTTCCCTCTCAGAACAAGAAAATAAGTGTTTTAAAAATGTCACATAAAGTTTACTAAGATATCAGAAGTTATCATGAGAATTCCAGTGAAATGTATTCAGAATATAATTTGTCTTGATGCATGATTAGTCTGCATTTTCTTTCTCCTTTTTCTTAGCATGCTTTACCTCTGGAAAGCTTTATCTTATTGAACTGAAAGGCTCCAAATTCTTCAATTTCAATTAAACAGAATTTGTATAGAAAGCGAAGGGGATGGAATGTAGGAGGGAGGAATTTCAGAACTCGCAGGTGAGCTTTGTCATCCTTTTGAGAGGCATAGTTTATTGCCTGGCTTTTCTTAAAAAAAAACAAAAAAAAAAAAAACCCAAACCAAAAATACCTACAACTTTTGCATTGAAATTGTAATTTAAGTTTAGATGCAAGAAGAATCACTTTTATTTTCCATGAGTGGGAGGTGAAAAATGAGTGTTTAGGTAGTGAGAATTAGATTTTCATATTCCTAAAGGTGAATGGAATTTTTCTAGGTGAGATGTGTTGCTCGGTTCAGCAAAAAACTGTATACCTGCATTTTAAAATACTGAGATGTTTACACTTGTTAATTGACTTCAGGCAACTGAAAGCATATTTGATTTTTCTCACTTCTGGTCTTGAGATTTTCATACTTGTTTTAATCTACTGCAAATTAAATGGCTGTGGTGTAAAGGTATATCAAACTGCAACATTGATGTATCCTGCTGAAAATGCTACAAGCATTGCTTTATTCTGTTTATGTCAGAAGTAATATATTGCTGTTTTTTCTTTTGGAATTTCCAGTTGGATTCTATTTCATAATTTGTATGTCAGCTGCAATTGCAGCTGAATTTTCTGAATTTGTTCCTTCCTTATACGAGAAATCTGTTACTGAAGCAGACTTAGCTACTTTCTATTTTATGTCCTTTTTTATTCTGCTTTCTGTTCTGCAGTTTATTTTTCTCTTGACAAGCTGTAAAGATAAAAGAACATCAGTGACAATATTTTTCTCTTCAAAACCAGTTTGTTTTGGGGGGCTGTCCCTCAGACTTGGTAAATCAGCTCATTGCAAACATTCTGTGCCTGACTTACAGAATTATTTACTCTGTTCCTCCCCTGAAAGATACCTTCTGCTGATGCTAGGGAAACCTCTAGGTGAGAGTTACTGTATCAGTTTTCTGAGTCTGTAATCCAATTAATATGGTGCATAAGAAGTGCTCAATCTTCCGAAGTTGATGGGGGACACTTGTTTCTTATGCATGGCATTTGCATTTCTGTTTACGCAGGAAGGCCTTGCTGCACTTTCTGATTTACTAACAAAATAAACTAACATGGGTCACAACACACATTCAGTGAAGGAAAGAGGTTAACTGCTGGTGAACTGTGCCAGATTGTCAGTGCTAACAAAATGACTTCTTTATTTACCTCTGTAACTTCTGTTGATGAGCGAGTTTTTTTTATGATGATTTATGTCTGTTACAGAATTACAGTTTGACAATTGGAACCACATCTAGAGCTTGGGAAGCGCACTTTCTTGTAGTAAGTTCTTACTCAAAAGTTACGGTTTGCTATTAGTGCTTGTACCCTAGTAATTTGTTTTATTGGGAGGGGCAGAGAAACAAGGAGTTCTGCGAGTGAAATGGGTTTGTAACCTTACTGTGTACCTTTAAACAGAGTAATCAGCTGAAGAAAATAATTATATTCCTTTCAAAATTTCTAGCTGCATCTCATTTTCTTTGCCTAAGGAACAAGTTGTTCAAATGAAAGAAATACATGAAACAGGCAGATTGGTATAGCAGGTTGTTAAATGTTATTCTATTAACAAAAGTCTAGAAGAAAATACTTATGGCACAAATACATTTTTTGGCCAGAAGCCTAAAAACAAATCCTGTATTACAAAGACAGTTTCAAATAGAAACCTGGCTCTCTTACCTATTGCTTAATTGATAGTGCAAATCCAATGTAAATTAATTGATTTTAGTATATTGTCTAGCAGAATAATCTACTATTCATCTGTTAAACGTTCTATGAAATGATTTGTTGGTCCATGACTGTGAGGTCTCTGTATGGCCATGTGTGGTTTTTATGAGTCTGTTGCTGTTCTTGCTGATGTTAATGTCAAACCTCCTGTAGACTTTAACCAGACCCGAATCATACGCTAATTGTGTTGTGTGCTGTTGTATGTAATGGCCCAAATGTGTTGAATTCATGTCCCTGTCTGCCGTTTAGCACAATAATATTTATCTTACTGAGGTGCCTGAAGTGTGTCACCTGGCTTTTACACAATTAGTTTAAAATTGTGTGCGTGTTGCTAACTGTCTGTCAAAATATTTACATCTAATGGTAAATTGTTCCAGCTTTGCTACTCAGATATATCATCTTGTCCAATTCAGCCAAGGTAATAATCCCTCAATATGCTCCTCTTTTCTGAGAAGAGAGTTAGACTTTTCTTTTTCTACAAATCTCTCTGATGTCTTTGTTAAGAAGTTAAATATTCTTGCAGAGTTGCATTTGTATGTTTTTCTGTTAACAGTGTGCTTTTGCGGTGTCCAGCATAAATTTTATTATGTCCACCACAGAACCCAAAGTCAACTCTAATTTGGATTTGAGATTATTAATACTGTTTACTTTTCTCAGCAAGTTATCTATGCTCTGGGAGAATACTGCTTTTTAGGTACCAGATACATGCAAAATGCTTGTTTTCACTATTTATTTTTTTACTCTTTCAGTGTCATATTTTTTATTAATACCTTTTAAAAATATGTTTTTACCTGGTCTGTATTACATGGTTGTGAGATCTGTTTGTGTTGAAGCATTTACCATTACAATTACTTTTTTTAGTTACTGAAGAAACTATCAATTATACTTCAAAGTAAGAAATTATCTTGTCACAAATGATGTTTCTGAAACATCAGCAGTGCACCTGTGATTTTTATTTGGTATCTGCAAGCCTAAGAAAAGCCCATTTTAGAAATATCAGCACTTGGTGGAACTGAGTTCTTGCTGTGTAGCATTGCTTTTTCAGCCTCATGCATTAACTGTGGCAGTGGTGAAATAGATAAAATTATGTGCACTTTCAAATTCATTGTAGAGATCAGGTTAATGTTAAAATGCATCTGCTGGTTTTCTGAGTTCATTGGAGTAATTTACCTTGCACTTGGATTGGAGCAGAATATATAATGAAAAAAATACATAGGCACGAGAATTTGCCTTCTACTCACATTTATTCAATCTGCCTAGTCCAGTGCTTGAGCTCTTGTCTTCCAGTAAAACTAGAAGGTGTAAGTGGAAAGAACTTCAACCAGTTTTCTTGATTACACATGTTTTGCATGGCAGTATCTGGTAACAGACCTTTTCTAGCTTATTTCCTGCTGAAATAGTCAGTAAGTTTCTTCAAATTTACTGCATTTTCCATTAACATAACCAGACCTTCTGTGAACCCTTGCATATGATTTATTCTACTGTTGGTGGATATCTTGTTCAGAAACTTCTAGCAGAAACTAATTACTACAAACTATGGCGTGGTCTCATGACTGTCTTTACTTGAACTGCTGTATAGCAGGTTTGTTTGTTGGTTTTTTTTTTCTCTCCTCCCTTCTCAAATACTGGAGTTAATATTCTCAGTTAGGAAAGAAACAAGTGAGTGATACTTGTTTGAATATGTGTCTTGTTTTCTCTTCTGGTTTTCTTGATGCTTTTTGATTAGTGTATGGCATTTTTGGAATGTTTTTTGTGTCTAAACTAACCCATATCTGGAATTGAAACATTTCTTTCCAAAGCATAATTGTCTTTAATTGTGAGGTGTTGGAGTGGTGAGCCCAGAATTGTAGTATTTTGTCTTGAAGAGGATGATCTTGAGAAAAATTGAAGCATGTATGAACAACCTCTTGCTCTCTTTTAAAACTGACCTATATTCTTTTCTTCTCCTAACCCAACTCTTGCTGAAGTAAAGGTTAATATATTTCTTAATTTTAATTCATCATTTGTTTAAACTGTAATATATTTTCATAGTAAAGATTTTATACCTCAAAGAGATGAGAGCCTTATCTCTTAAACTCATTGTAGTCTTAGAATTTAACAAATACAGGTTTCTTGGTTTTTTTCTCATTGGGGTGGAAAGAAAGTTCTAGTCTGTAATCTGTTTCTGAATGAGGAGCTATGGTATAGTAAAATCATAAGTGACTACATTTTTTAAGACAGGACATATTTTTCTGAAAGCTGTACTCCAGTTTGTGTCAGAGAATGGAAAAGGATTTGGCTGGACTTCGATACTACAGCTCTGTAAGATAGCCCAAAATAAGTATTTTTTTTTCCACACCTTCCTTATGAGGAGAGGAAGATGTTGCAGAAGATATTTCCATCATTCTACTCAATCCTGCTGGATGGAAAACAGATCAGAATTGGACTGCACAGATTTGATGGTGACGTCCAGGAGGAATTTATCCCTCATTTGCTTTTAATTGAGGTCTCTTCAAACTTCTCAGCAAAAAGAGAAAGCTCATCAGGATCGGATTCTGCTCCTTCCATCAAACCCTTTGGTGTATGCAAGGCAGTTTTGTCAGGTTTAGCTGGAAACCTGAAACCTGAACCTTTTACTTCAACTCTTGAACAGAAGCTCCTGAGTTCCCAACTCCTGTTGGCCAAGGTTTTTTTGTGGTTTTTTTTTTTTTCCTCTTTTTTTTTTCTTTTTTTTTTCTCCTCTGGATGTGTAAGAGAATTCAAATGAGAAAGTGAGCCTTGTTAGAATTCACTTGGTTTTGGTTGTGTAACTTTGGTTATGTCAATAGTGTTCTTTTAATATCTGATCTAGGAATGGTAACTACTGCTTTTAGCTGTCATTTGCCTCTTAGATTTTCAGTCCTGTCTGAAATGTGCCAAGATTTGGGTTTTTACATGTTGTGTGTTGAAATAGTTTTTAACAAGTAGTAGAGACAAGGAGCATACAAAATCCAGAGCATTGTGGTGAGCCCAATGCTGCAGAATGTCAGTAATTGTAGAGAGGCACATTTCTAGCTGAAGTTAGTACACAGTCCATCATGAGCTTTTGAAAGTCAGAGAAGTGTCAATTCAAAATATTGCAATTGATGTAGCCCAATGTGGTGCTCCTGAACTGACTCTGGATGTTGACAGAAGGTGCTGTTGGGAGGCTTGGAGATGATCCAGGGGACAAACAGAGCAGTATCAGAGATTAGCTGACAGAGGTATCATTCCCACCTCTTTAGTCAACATGACATCTGTGAAACTGTGGTACAGCTTGCAATGCTGTGTGTAACTCTTGTCTCCAATAGTAAGACTTTTCTTATGCAGTATTACTACTTGTAGATTGTGGCTTTGTTGTTTGTTGGGGTTTTTGAGTTATTTTTGTTTATTTGTTTTAACAGCATGTTATGTTATTAAGTTCGCTTCAGGGAGCTGTTAAACCACTGAGCTTCCTGAGAAGTGTAGTGGTTTTTTTTTCTTTTAATTCTGCAGACTTTGGGCATTAGAAATCTTGTTGCATTTTTCTGGTACATTTCAGTGCATTAGTTGCACAGCTCATCTGACATGGTTTGCTGGCAAACTGGGTTAAACAGAAGAGGGAATCAAGAAGTTTTTTAGTTTTGAAGGTTGCAAGATCAAGACTGAAAAGTTTTTTTTTTTTTTTAGATAACTAATTAATGAGCAATGTGATGATTTATGACTGCTCATAACTATTTAACTTAAATATGGATTGATTTTTAAACAACAAATATTGTGTTATTCATTTTTCTCTTGGGTTTAGCTTTTTCTTTGGATCAAGGAGTGAAATCTGATTGGAGGGCTTGAAAGATAGTAGGGTCCAGGAAACTGAGAAATTAAGTGCCACTTTGTTTAGTTAGAGGTTGTAAAGATCACCTGTGGAACATATTAGGGATTCAGGCTACTTGTTGCATAAGGAATTTGAGATCTTTGAAATATATTTTAAAATTTAGTCTTCAATTAACTTTCTCCAGTGTGTTGTAATACTTGTCTAAGAATCTCGGTAGAAAGCACCTCTGTGAGTATTGGTGTTTATGAGTGAAGATTGAGGATCCAATGACAAAAAATATTTTTACTTCTAGAGAGTGTGTGGTCTAACTTGACAGCACATTGGCTAAGGCAGTGTGGCTTCTGATTTTTGGAAGTTCATCCTCCGAAGAAACAGTTTAAATACAATGTTGCTGGAAATTAGAATAATCCTCAGAACCTTCTTTAGGTAATGAAAACCTCAACTTAACTAAAACATAGAATCATTATATCCTCTACTTCTGCTGCTAAAACTGGATTTGGTGAAATGTGTATCAGTGTGGGAATTCATACCCAGATTTCCACCTACAATACAAAGTCACGTTCAACTCGCTGTAAATTGTCTGGAGACTGATTGATCAAAACTATCAAGTCCAAATTAATTATAACCATCATTGTTTTCCTGTTGATTTTTGGCTGTTCCTAGGCACTGAGCAGGTGTTTGAATTGAACTTCGGTTGTCTTGGTGATTAATGCAGTCTGAATAGTCAAAATCATTAGTGATGCAACACTTGACAATTTTTGGATTTTTTACAGAATCACTCAGGTTAAAAGGGGCCTCTCAAGATAATCTAGTCCATTCTGGTTTTGAACTCTCCACAGATGCAGTTCACAGTGTCTTGGGGTAACTTATTCCAGGGTTTGGAATGTCCACCTAGAGAGGGGTAAAAAAGAACTAATTTCTGGAGTTCAGCCTGTCTCATCTCAGGGCTTATCAGTACTTTTAGAGCCTGTATAGGTCCAAGCAAGACATCATGAACTGTCTATGACATCATGTACTGAACCCTATTACTTTCTGTAAGACTTTTTCATAATGAATGGAAGTACCGTTTTAGAAAAAATTAAGAAAAGTTGTTCACATTCAGAATTAAAATTATCAGTGATTAAAGTAGTCTTAACATGGTCAGAATTCAAATTGTCAGTCCATACCTACCCTGTTCCAGCTCTGGACATTGGAGAGAATTACAAGACATGGGGCTTTTCTTTATTTTCTGGAAACAACACTAGAAAGCAATCAAAAAGTGACTATTTCTCATTAGGAAGCTACCTACATTTTTAAAAAACAGTACCTAACTGCTATATATGTAACCTCAGAGGAAACTTTGTTACCAGGAGAAAAAGATAACAGGAAAGAACATTCGGAAAATGCAATATATATATATATATATATATGAATTATTTCATCACTATCAGAGGAATTAAAAGGCACAATTAGTCTGATGGCCACAGATGTACAAGTAGAATTATTATTATGTTCAATGAACAAGTAGAATTACTTCTGCACATATCTAAATAAGAAGATATAAAATTTAAAGTGTTTAAGTCAGCTTTGGTTTGAGAGAAATAAATGTTGAAGAGTCTTTTGCAGAAAAATACTAGGCGTCTTCAGATAGCTGCACAGATATATTGCATCACTTTGCATTAGCAAAGCTGGATTTTCCTCTCCTGTTTAATGGTCTGAGTCCAGCTCAGGAGTTGTCACTATGACTTTTAACCTGAAGCAGGGAATTTTCATGTTTTGGGTTCCAAACCGAAGCAATGTTTTTGTCAATGTTTCCTGGGTGAGGATGGTGTCCCTAAACTGTGGGACAAGCTGTAACAAATCTGGCTGTGTTTGGCACTGTTTCGGTGCTAGATGTGATACTAAGACATGTGCTGAAACATTAAAACATCTTGATGTTTTACTGTTTCTTGCGTGGAGCTGCCTTGGTGGCAGCAACCAAGTGGTGGTGATGTGGTTTGCTAGTGCGGATGATGTGCTTGTGGTTTAAGCCAAATTTGGCTTGGTTTTGCTCAAAGTGTGGTGTTGGAAGTCACTTAAAATGGCACAAGTTGCTTATGATTTCTCCACATTCATGTCTCTGGTGTGTAATGGGAGCTCTTAAATAATCGTATTAGAGATAATTACATGGAAGAGACTTGCATTTTCTGTCTAGCAAAAGGTACTCAGTAGTTAAGAAACTGATACAAAGAACCTGTTGATGACTGGTGCTGGCACAAAACACTAATTTTGATTTGAGGTTTGTCTTGCCAGAAGAGCTCTGGCTTTGTTGGACTCTTGACTGCTTGTGTGGGTGTCTGTGTGTGTATGAGTATGGATGGAAGTACACCAATGTTTTTTCTGAGCTTTTTCCTGTGTTTAATGTCAATAAGAATATTGAAATATTTTAAACCATTGTCAGAAGGCCAATCTGTAGTGGAAATCTGCCCTGGGTACAGATTTGTATTTCTTGTCACCCGTTAGTTTGATAAGAGATCTATATGTAAGGAAAACCCCACAATTTTCTATGTAACATTGGTATATTTATTCTGAAACATTTCTTACATTTGTCTCTCAGTTGTTTAACCTGTAAGTTTGAAGTAGCTCATACTACCTTAATTTAGTAGTGAAAGTATATGTGAAGGAAATGGATTTTGGGACAGAATTTGGACAAAGAGAACCAGTTACTGTGTTTTTATTAAAGAATTGGGTCTAGGTAGGTCTAAGGAGAGGGGAACAATGGACATCTTTTCTAATGAGAAAAAAACCACAAGGAACTACGATGTTTATTCAGTTATCAGAGGAAAGACCACAGCAGTTGTATAAAAGAGGAAACAGGACAAAATTAATTACTGTTATTGATTGCATTTCATAGTGCCTTGAGGGCTCAGCTGAGGCAAGGGTACCACTATGCTACTGTACAAATGTGCAACGTGTCACAATTCCTGCCTCAAAGACCAGAGGAACTCTGAGATGAGACCAAGGGACGGGGAAGTAGTGTGCCCAGGAGCACAGAGAATGTCTTGAGGCTCATTCCAATCTCCTCTGGATTTATGGTGAATTTGAGGGCTGTGACTTTGAAGATGAGGACATACAATACAGACATGATGTGGGAGGATACTGGAAGTCAGTGCATAGATTCGAGGCCTCATGGACAGAAGACTGAACAAAAAAAGGTGAATTTATTTGCAGCTTATTCAGTGGTTGCTATCAGAAACATGAAGATATCTTTGTACAAAATGTGTAATACTGCTAATAATATAGTTGGAAAAAAGATACATCACAGTTACTGAATTGAAAGTTCTAAATTGTGGTTGCTTGCCTGATTGGTTTGAAATAGTGCCTGGTCTTTAATGGTAATATTTAATTTAAAGTAGAATGCACTGTGATTTTTGTGTTGGTGGCATATCAGACTAAAAGGACTGGAAAGAAGTTCTTTTTGAGAAGCTATTTGTAAAGGAAAAAATGAAAGGGAGGATGTGGCACTTACTCTGAAAAACTGCATAGCCAAACAAAAACTTTAAAACATGCATCCTAGAGACCTCTAAGTTTTGAGCCCCCCTGTACTGGGTGGTGTGGGAGCATATACCTCCTCACATAAAATAATACTTGAGTACAATGTTTTGTTTTAAATGAGCAGAAACAGCAACTGATTTGTTCATTGAACTGTCCAAAGTTGTGAGTGTTAATGGATAAACTGTCTGCTCCATCCAGGTAATGTAAAACCTGAAAGGAGCTTTGGCATCTGTATAGTCTTTATGAATGTACATGCCATAAGTTATTTCTTTTGATTTCGTACATCCATTAGAAGGAGGATGATAGGCTAACAAGGTGCTTTGTTTTTCTGTCTGCTCTGATTAGAAAAGGTTGGAATTTCCTGAAGTGCCTAAAAAGAAATTATGATTAGAATTGAATAAATGTAGGGCTTCTCAGATAATGTTTCTAAAGAGATAATTTTGGAGGTAATTTTGAACTCCTATGCTTGTTTTTTCTGTGCACCTACAAAATGTATTGTGTTCCATGTATGCAAAATTGTTTTTTCGTCCTGTGTTATACCAATATTATAGGTGGTCATTGTGGCTTTTAATAGTACTTAAAAGTTGGCTTATTTAAATGTTATTTCCTTGGTGGTGTATTATATCAGTGCGAGATACCTTCTGACTGAGAAGTCACGGCACACTGCAATTTGCTGTTGGAGGTAGGATAACCATCCTTAGTCATGCAAACATATGCTATGAGAAAAAGGTTCCCGATTCTGCCACAAATTAAACTGTTAATTTGGACTCAAAAAACCTGATTTGTAGTTAGCTTATGGTTTCCCTCCCTGAATCAGTATGTTATCACTACTGTAGAAAATTCTGGATTAAATATTTAAAGTAAGGGTAATTAATTCTTACAATCTGGTTATTCTGTCTGTTCTGTGAAAACAGTGATAAATTAGTTTGATTTTTTTTAAAAAAATTTTGTTTATTAGAGATTGTGATTTCTTGCTATAAGTAAAATAAGGAAAGAAAATGAATTATAACCGTATAGGTTTGGGGTTTTGTCTTCTGGTAAAGAAGACAAAAATTTAAATTTGTAGTTAAAAACTTGAGTAAGAAAAACATTGAGTGGTTTAATGCAACAGATTTGTTTAATTTGTGGAAACTACCTTTAGTAAGCTTTGCATAGCTGAAGATTTTCATGTTTTATTTCAGTACACTTGAAGGATGCTGTTCTAGCCAGATCTTCTGTCTTTATTGTACTAATCAAGTTACTACACAGATGTTTTCTCAAGGTATTACTAGGTTGTAGAGAAGAACAAAAGACGATTTTATTGTTGCCGTGAAGTCCCAGTGAGAAGCGAGGCTGGCATTTTAACTGGATTTAATGACTCACCTGAAATTGGAATGCAGATCTGTACTAGTGAATAAAAAAGGCAAACAGAAGCAAAGATGTGCAATGTGTAATGCATTGTTTCTAAAATGAACAGAAGTACCATATGAAGATGGAGTCTGAAGATTTAAGCAAAGCAGGGATGTCACTCAGCACACAGTACCAACTGTTTTCAGCTTATTTTGCATGCAAGAGCTTAGTTGCAGATGACTCACAGTTAAAATGCCTTACATAAAATTGCCAAAGTATTTAGTTCACGTCAGGTGATGAAAAGACACTTTAAAAATAGTAATAGGAACTGTATTCAATTACTCTCACTGGTTTATATTTTTGTGGGTTTTTTTTTAGTCTTTTTTTTTTTTTTTTTGAAAGATCCCTTCTGTAGTCTTAAAATATGAAAATGATGCCTTAAAAGGAATAATTAAAAGAAAATTATGCAAGACTGCACTTTTTCATTGTGATTTAATGCCAGAAGTTTACCTTACTCAGGAAATGCAAATTCCAGTCCAAAACAGACATTGCTATATGAAAGGAAAGGCTATTCTAAAACTCTTAACTTTTGCTAACATATTGCGTTTCAAAAATTTATATATCTTCTATACACTTCATAAGTGCTCCCAGAGAAATAGGCTAGACTGCTTTTATCCTTAATAGCAGTGCTTTTGTGTGCAGTATTTATGTATTTACTACATAACAGCATAACAGCATAAAAATAACTGAAGGAATAATTGAAGGTCAAGGCGTACATTTACTTCAGTATTTTATCCCTAGCAGTGGGCAATAACAGAATAGGAAGAGGACAAGAATATATTTTCCCCATTTCTGTTGGGTGCTGTCAGTCTGTAGCAATTTGTGTCCTGGGGGAGTTAGTCTCAGGCTTGGTGGCACTGAATTTGGTAGCCAACTGAGTTTCTCAGCTGCAGTGGATGTTAAGTGGGAAAGCATTGCTTTTTGTTTGTTTTGAAGCCTCTATGTGCAACTTTTAATTGACAATCCCTAGTTCTGGTACTAGAAGGGGCAGTGAATCATAACTGAAAATAGTTTTACATATGTTTGCAACTTGCAAATTTTTTGGTGGGCTTATACAGAAGGTTTAGTACTTTTAAAATCTGTTGTTCAGTTGTGAAACAGAATCAACTGTTGAAAAAATGGTGGAGTTTCTTTCAGCAGTACGTGGGGTTCTTTGTGTTTTTTCTATAATCTCACATTCCCCACCCCTTTTTCCTTTTATATAGTTCTTAATTTGTATGTTTGTGGAAGGATTTGCAATTGCAGATTTTCTGACTTTTTATAGTTATCGGTCCTAACAGCTGCATCTGTGTGTAGCCTGTGTTCTGGGGGCTTCATGGCCTTCTGTAGTGGCAGCAGCCTGTTTGTCTTCATTTGTGGCTGTTGGGAAAGGTGTTTGGGCAATTAAAAATATTGTCAAACATGCTTATGGCTTACCCCTGAAGGGAGATCATTGCTACTTGCCTATTGTGTTTGCATTGCTGTGCTGAAATCTTTTTCCTCAGGGATGTGGTGCTGCACACTTTTGTCTCTGCATCCTGAATTGGGGTTTGTGAGCCTGGGCTCAATGTTGGAAAGCCCACAGAAGCGTTTTTGGGAGTGTACAGAGAGGGCCAGCCTTGCTGATGCTTGTTGGGCAGAGAAATCAAGTCTGCTGCAGCAGGGTGAGGATCAGAGTGCCTCAAGTGAAATAGTAGGGACGAAGCACCAATATATTTTCCTGGGGCTTTAATTGCTGACCCTCTCATTTGCCCTTTTGACATGTTGCTGCTGTCATCATTTGAGAGAGATGTGGTTGAGTTGGAGCTTAAGAAACCTGAAGTTGTGGTGCAGCTTTTTGTCTAAGAAGTCACCAGCAGCTGTGGTCAGATAGTCATGGGCAGCCCTGTGGCCAGACAGAGGAGCAAGGTGTGATCTTCCATGGTTGCACAGGCTGCCTGTTTTGCAGTGCAGGAAAAGAGATTTTTATTATCCTTCCAGCACGCCTGTATTGTGAGGACTGGCAGGATGAGAAGGGATTCAAACCCTGACCTTCATGCATGTGTAGGTGAGCAGAGCAAATAGGGAACAGGTGGGGGATTATGCAGTGCTGTGAGGGGATGGGCAATCTGTAATATGCCACAGCTAAATGCTCACCCTTCAGTCAGGGTGGAGGACAAACTTGCAGTCTAAATGCTTTATTGTTAAGTTAAAAAGGCAAAGTAAACTCCCTTATTGCATCCTGTATAGTTTTACAGTAATGGTGCTTAGCAGTTGTCTTTGAGTGCTGGAAAGTGTTAGCTGCTGCGAGTGCTCAAAGTAAATCTTCGAGGTGAAAAATAATTTTTTATCATTCCAGTGGTGGCAGTTTGTTTAAAAAAGTAACCAAGCAAAATCCAAACATCAGTATAGGTATTTTTAAGTTGACTTTTACAGTTCAACTTACTCTTTACAGTAAAGTGGATTTTTTCTTCAAAAGGAACTCTGAACGATCGCTGAATTGG
This sequence comes from Cisticola juncidis, assembly GCA_013400215.1. Classification (NCBI taxonomy): domain Eukaryota; kingdom Metazoa; phylum Chordata; class Aves; order Passeriformes; family Cisticolidae; genus Cisticola; species Cisticola juncidis. Next base: position 393,563 of record VXBR01009377.1, on the reverse strand, counting down.
TTAATATTCAAAGTGGGCTGCTGTCTTGAGTTTTACAATGGTAAGAAATAAGAATTCTATTAAAACTAAACATTAATAATTACTGCTGTTCTATATGCATAAATTTAATTTTGATGAGAAAACTTCCTCCCAGTCAAATATTTAAATGAAGGCTCTTGAAGCTCCCGGTGTGAGGTTAGACAGGCAATGAGATGAAGAGAATGTCCTCAGGTAGCAAAGAAAATGATGTTGTGCCTTCTATTGCTCCTTTTCCATCCGGGCAGCAGACATGCTTTGCAAGTCCCACAGTAAAATTTTAGGGAAGAGAGAAAAAAAATCTGCTTGTGGTGTTAGCTGTGCATTGCAAATGAAAGTGGCTGGAAATTACGAGAATGGTGGCCAAGTGGTGAGCCACTGGACTTCTGCAGTTCCGGAATTGAGGTCACTAATTCTTATCTTTCAGTGATGGCCCCTTGTGCTTGGAGATCCTGAGGGATGAGAATTGAAAAATACAAGGTTGGTTAAAAATACTGTTAATTTCAGGCAGAAAAAAATGTTTTAGGTTTCCCTTTAGTTACAATTTTAAGAAAGCCATATTTTTAAAGTTTGGTAATAGATTATTTTTGTTATATAAGATTTAAGGTTAAGCTTCTCCAGAGCATCTCCATTCCATATTGAAAAGAAGTATTTACTGGAAATACTTTCATTTTAATCTAGGGGCAAAAAAAGTGCATGTTATTTTAATTATTAAGATATAAGAGCAGAAAGGTCTTCAATTTTGGTCTTGAGGGTGTTGTTGTCATTTCAGCTTTGGTTTTTAAACCAAACTTATTTTTTTTGAAACAGAGAAGCATGAGAGGCCCCCAAGGTGTGGATTTTTTTATTTTTTTACCAATGGGCTGTGTGTTTTTGTAGATGGGAGGCATATGTCCCTGAGGGACCACAAGTCCTCCCCTCCTCCCCAAAAGACAGACTTCTCACATCCTTAGGCTAATATGGAGAATGATGCATTTACATCATTGCTTCATTTAAGCAATAAGTGTTGATAAGAAATAAATACTTCATTCCCAAATGGCATCTGCAGTATTTAAAGGTTTGGCAAGTTTTCAGGAGGATAGACATGAATTCAGCACTAAACTGCTGCTGCTTCTGTGGAAAACCATGAGCTGTGTCATTTGATCTGGGACAAAGTGACTACTGAGCAGGGCTGATTACGAGGAATTACCTTTTAATAATAAAGAAAAAATACAATTTCCCATGTGAAACCATTCCCATAGCTTGTTTGCAAAGTAAATAATGTAGTTCATGTTTTAGGGTGAACAAACAGAAATGGGTTGTAACAAATGCAGTCACTGTTTCCCTAGGAATCCTCTTCTGGCTTTATTGCTTCTTGCTGCTGCTGGTATACTTGCCCACTGGTTTGCTTTGTGGAAGCACCTCCCTGTATTCCCTTGAAGTCCCCCTTGCCTAAGAAGCACAAAACCTTTTTTCTTTTCTTTTTTTTTTTCCCCTTCTTTTTCCTGCTCAAAGAAGCCATGAAGTATTTTGCTGCCTCTATTGAACTCAAGGGAAGAGTATTGCATGAATAAATGGAGGTCAGTTGCTATGCTGTAAAAACTTAGTCTTTAATTATCTGTTTTCCTGGTGTGATTTGGCTTGTGCTATTCAGTGCAGTTCAGTTTTCTTTGTACTGTGTCCTGGTTCTGGCCAGGACAGGGCTAACTTTTACAGTAGCCAGAAGAAGGCATGGCTAGGACCTGGAGGTTGTTCTATACCACCTCACATCATTTCCAGGGGTGGGGCAAAGGGGTCTGGTCAAGTAAGCGTGGTGGAGGGAGATGAATGATCTGATATTTGTCTATTTTCAGTGGGTTTCTCTGTGAATTGTTTCTTTCTCGTACCCTCTGTCATCAGCATTTTTGTTGTTTCTGTCTGTTTTCTTATCTCATTGCTGTTTCCAGTAAATTGTTCTTATCTTAACCTCCTCCTCCTTATATGCCTCCAATTTTCCTCTCCATTCCACCTCAGGGGTGAGAGGGAGGGGAGGGTGACAGAGGGAGTGTGCCTTGAACAGTTTCCATGGGGACACTGAATTGGGGAGAACCACTCCCAAACCACAACATTCTAGGACAGAGTGACAGCTCTGGCAGATTTTGACATCCTGCTCTGAGCTGGGCTAGGAATCCCTGGGTTGCTCAACTAGAGGCCTGTGAGACTTGCATTTTGTACCTTGGGCAGAGACAGTTTTGCACTGAGGCTTTTGCGGTGTTTTCCTCTCTGAGATGACAGAGTCTCAGAACTGCCTGACACTGAAGGCTCACTGATTTTTACTGGCAGCTGTAGCTACCATTTTTTAAAGTCAAGTCCTGAATGTGTATGGTCTGTCTAGAAGTGGTTATGGTAGGCATAGCTAGCCATGACTTAGTACTCACTAAACTGCCTTTATTGTCTCTTGAGCTTATTTTTCATTCTTTCTGAGAGTGCCATAGCACCTTTAAATTGAGACACTTCATAGGTTTAGCTGTGGTTGTTGGGGCTTGCAGAGCCCCTTGCTCTTTGGTCTCATGTCCTGTCTTAGCAGAAGGCAAAGTTTTGCCCAGTGATTCCACCCTTCTGTGACAGGTCATCTTATGTGTCTGATGTTGAGTATTCAGTGACTACTCTTAAGTCCACTGGAGAACAGCTAAGCTAAGTCACATCTCCTTGAAAGCAAAGCCTAAACCCCTAAGCAGATAATATTCTGTTGTGAATTAATAATTTCCTTTGACAACATATTCCTGTGGCTATTTACCCTCACAGTTAAAAATCATGCTTCCTTTTCCTATGACTTTTTACCCCTAATTTGTCCTCTAGTGATGTCTAATTATCAAAAGATAAATTTAGAAGGCATTTATAACCTGCAGTGGTATAGATGCTTGCAGTCTTTCTGTGTGAGATAACAAGTGTCTCATTTGTATCTTTCTCAGGTTTAGTTTTATATCTGTGTGGAGGTGGTTTTCATGTAGTGACTTCACCATAAATTATATTCAAATTGTTGCAATTATTTCCCACATCTTTTATTATATGTGTATCTCAGCTGCTTTCAATAAATTTTTTCTACCTCAAGACTTTGTAATAGAGGTAGTTTGTCCTTTAGAACAATCTCTAGTTTTGGTCCAGTTATAAATCATGGTTTGGGGCATATTTTCCCCTGTAATTTCTTTAGTGTGCCAACTAACTTTTCAGGTTTTTGTATATAATTCAGTGATGGTTTATCTTAAGTTTCAGTTTCTTCACAAAATATGATGAATTATTTCTCATTTAATTGCTGTTATGTTTTTTCTCAAATAAGGATCGCAGATGTATTATTTTAATTTTCTTTAGATATTTAATTGCTGAGAAGTAAATGGGATAATGTTGGGCTTTTCTGTCTGGGTTTACATCTCTCAGGTTGCTTACATTTTCTGTTTATATGGAATAAATAAATCATCATCTGTGTGTTTTGGAAGAAATACATTATTTGCTCCTAATCTTAAAAAAATTCATGTCATCTTTCCAGAGTAGGGTGCAACAGTATTATTGCAAGTGTCAGAATTTGCCAACAGAGTCCGGGTTATATAGCACAGTAAAAAAAAACAAAAGGTAGGATTTTTTAAAATTGTGTGACTAAATAAATCTTGTTTAGTTATTTGTCCTACAGATCTCTGCAACAATCAATCAACTGCTGTTAAAGCCTGTGGTATTGATTTTGATTTGTAATATCACAAGCAAGCCTGAAGGCAATGTGGTGGTGACAAGCAAAATATGCCCCTGCAGTGCCTGTTAACAGAGGGAAGCACAGGAAGGCTGGAAATGGGTTCAATTTTCAGTTTTTAGGAGCACAGATACAAAGTGAATGAGCTTTTAAGAGCTGGTCTTCCACTGTATATTTAGACTTATTAAACGTTAGGACTTTCGTTACATGAATGATTTAATAAATCCATTGACACTGGAGATTTGTTTGCTGCTGTTGCTTACATAATGGTGATCTTGCATAGTTCACCTCAGTGTGGAGCTCCCAGATGTGCATGAGTGCTTGTGTTGGGAAAAAAGTGTGTATGGGGGCTGGGTACATCTGCAATTTGCCATCGTGGACTGACTTAAAATTAGGTGCATGCATATGCACATGTGAAATTGTTGAGATTCAAAATGTGCACATCAATATGGTCTTCAAGTTTTTATTAGTGAGTTAAGCTAGGCTGGTGAAGTAGGTTGAAATTGCACTAATGTAAAGGCACCTTTTCAAAAATTGTGCTCTTTGCCATGGTTATCTTCGTGCTTGTACTGTGCTTGGTTTAATAATTTTTCAATTTCTTTCATTTTTTCTTGTGATCAGGGCACACAGTATGGCTTGAGATTTAAGTGCCAACAGCATTCTGTAGTAGTAGGATCAGAAATGTAGTGATTTAAATTTTGTGAAACCCTCCAAAGGAGATTGAAGCAGAGAAATTCTTAGACTCTTATGTCTTAAAACCAATACTATAAGCTACTTCTGATTTTACAAAATGTTAGTGTTATCAGAGCATCCTTTTGCTGTATCTCATGATGCTTTCTCCTCCTGTCGACAAATATTAAACCAAGAACACCTAGATTATTTCCAAGCCCTGGGCTGACTTTGCCTTGGTTCCAGGCATTATTGTGGGGTGTGATGTTGGAATATACTCTATTTTGAGACTAGATTTTCTAGTGTTGGGTCCCCCAATGGCAAGAACAAAATGTAGAGTAGCTTGATTTAACTCTGAGAAATAAAGGTATCTACAGGAATTGCATGTCCATGCACGTTTGGCAGTGTAAGATTGACTAGTTAAAATTTCTTTCACTCCCTTTCACCTTACTGGAGGCATTAGCATAGTGGAAAGTAAGTGTAGAATAAGTGCAGTGTGTTTCTGCTAACTTAGCACAAGTGTAAATTGCAGGGTGCAGGATAACAGAGATTCAATATTTGTATCTCTTTTTATGCAAGTGGCTACACTTTCTTTACATCTAGTATATGAAAGTGTGCCTCATATTTCCCATTCCTGATAATAGAAAACCATGGATTGTTCATTATCTTCTGGTATTACCAGGCACAGATCCAGCAGCTGGGCTTATAGCCTTCACAGAAAGCAAAAGTTCCAATAGGTTATACCTATGCTGTGTCAGAGAAAAGAAACTTGTTTACATTTTTTAATTGTGCTGGGTTTTCTACTAATTAAGCAAGTTAAACATTTGCTGCAAATTAATATGTGAACCCCCTGCTATTTTCAAAGGCAGACTTTGCTCTAATGTTTTTGAGGAACTGGTAAAATGGGTGAATAAAATGAATATTTTGAAGCATTTTGTTACTGTCCAGCATCACTAAAATAAATAAAATAACCAATTTTATTTCTAATGTAGATTTGGATTAAAAACTAAAGGATGTATGAGTCAGTATATGTATTGATTTATGGAGCAACAGACCTTTAGAGATGGATTCAAATCTGTAATATGTGCCAGGTGAAATTTTAGGTGTTGAAAAATAGAAACGTTAGGTGAACTCTTCAAGCCTTTGGTAGGGCTCCTCTGCCTTGTCTCTTCTAACAGTCTTTGCCTTCTGGAACATGTGGACCAGGTTTGTGTAAGGGGAAGCTGAGTAAATGAGATGGAATTGAAGACTTTACCTCTGTTCCGTGGTATATATTTTTTTTTTAGATGACTGCCTAAGAAATTGGTGGTTTTGAGAAAGTTTCTCTGTTTTCTATTCCAGATGTTTTAGTTTAGCCAAGTATTGTTGTGTATTGTAGCAACATTTAGGCTCAATGGGAGATTGATAGGTTAAACAGTGATTCTTAGGGCATTCTTTTTATACAGTTAGCTTAGGTCTTCCTCTTAGGTGTTTAAGATAAAACTCTCAAATTTAAGAAATTTTGTTCTATTTACCCCCGAGCAGTACCAGGTGAGGAAAAAAATTCCCAAGGCAAACTAGGAGACTTGTAGATTCAATTTTTATTTCTATTTCTTCACCCCCCGCAACTCCTGGCTACTTTGTCTCTTGGAAGAGATCTTTAGAAATTCTCTGCCTCCAGAGAGCTTGCTTTCATAGCATCTCTAACTCGTACAAATTGACTCATGTAAAAAAGTTGGTCTTAAAATCTTCTGTCCCATCTGCCAACTTCTCAACATTTTACAGGAAATGCTTCCCAAGAGAAGCATTACATTCACCCTAGTGTGCTGGTTAAAAGGACTCTGGCTGTCATCAGGATACTTGCCATCTGGAATGCAGAGAAAATTACTCTCTCTAATATGGTAACTACTGGGAACCTCACTGAAAGAGTGGGCCCCCTTTGTGCTAGGTGATTCACTTAAGAGCAGTGGGGAAAAAAAGCCTAGTTATTGATCTTTAGAGCATGCAACTCACATTTTAGACAGAATTAAATGGATTAAAGATATTGAAAGTAAGGAGGATATAATAATAAAGGATAACTGGAAAACCTTAGTTTGCCACAGAGTAAGCCACAGTTAGGAGTAGTCAAATGATTTATTAGATGGACAGCTGGGGTGGTAGGCTTCTTTATCCCATAAATAATGGGAGGAAACCCCTCTAAATTAAGTAGCTTTTGAATAAACTGCTATTTCACTTTCTCAGATAGTGTTTATGTGTTGTTTTTTTTTTTCCTGGTCAACCCTTAAGGAATCATAAAAGCAAAGCTTCCTTTCTGTGAACTGTGATGGGGTTTATGGAGTGAACTAGATTCTGAACTCTTTATCTCTTCTTTAGCACTGTCAGCTGCTAGACACTAACTCATCCTCCTGTTAAGAGTAGCAAGTCCCTTATTTAGTGCTTGTTTCTGTCCTGGGTTTGAGCTCAGCTGGTACCCAGGCTGCAGAAGAGGACTGAAGGAGAGAAGCTGCTGCTGCTGTTAGCAGTGAAAAGATCTGCAGGGCTTCTTGTGAGACTGGGCACTTCAACAAGCTGGTGGTGTTTTTCTGGACTCACTTTTCAGATGGTTTTTGCTTCATTTGATTTCTGTGCTGCTGAAGTGAAAAACAAGTAGGTAATTGTATGTTTTCTTTCTTTAAGCTAGAATTTGAGTTCTCGCCTCATATCTAAGGTGGTTAGAACTAATACTAGTTCAGATACGATCCCTACCAGAAATTTTTCAGGAATGTAGAAAATAGTTACTCTAATATGTTTTTCTTAGACTATATTACATGTTCAGCATTAGAATAATTGAGTAGAGAACATATCACTAGGACAATAAGACAGATTTCTCATTATTACTGTTCTTTTGTGTTTCCTGGATACTGATTTCAAAAAAAAAAAAATTAGGTTTGGACTTTTTTTTTTTTTTTTCCAAGAGATGTAAGTCTAAACAAAGACACTTGATTAGTATTCTTTGGCATTGCATCCAAAAATGCTGGGAAATTTTAAACAAGAAACTGGATGTTCAGTGTCTATGTTTTTAAAAATTATTGAGATTGTCACAGTAGAAAGAATTACGTTTTTCCTTAGGAATAAATATTTTGCCAAAGTAAAAATTCTTCAGTTTATTACAGAGTTGAGAAAGCTGACATAAGTGGTACCTGCAGCCCTTTGAAATGACTTAGAATAATTTTGGGTTTGGTGTAGAAACATGAGTAGGTTTTTTCCCAGCTATCCTACCATTTATCCATTTTATCTCTGATACATGGTTTTGTCAGTACTCTGTTTGCTGGTAATTATCATATGATTTTTCCTTTCCTTTCCTGTTCCTTTCCATAGTTCACTTTCTAGGCCTTGTGGCAAACTAATGGAATTAGTCACTGGCGAAAATTCTGAAGGATAATATTCCTTGCAAAACCTGATTAACCATCTTTATTTTGTTGTATTGATTTCCTCTATTGTAGAAAGGGGTAGGGAGGAGGGAAAATGCAGCTTTCAGTACTGTGGAGGAAATATATAGTATATAATAAATGTGCATTGGAAGCAGAAGCTCAGATGTATATCACAGTGGGTGCTGAGAGTGAAATCAAAGCAGCCATTATATTCTGTTATATTACCTGCCTGCATTCTGCTTCCCTTGAACAACATTAAGTTTTCATCCCAAGTTCTCCCACATAATTTCCAAAGCTGAGCAGCAAGATGGAATAAAGTCAGTATCCAAATGAGGCCTTCATATGAAAGTCTTATTGGTAGAAATGAGCAAAACTTAACTTGTTCATAAAATCATTTGGAAGGTGGAGCTGAGTGTAGGTACAGCTTTTAAATCTGCAAAATGTCAAAACATAAGAATTTCTTAGCTGATACTGTTATTTTGGGGATGGGTTAAAATATTTATTATCATAGTGAAGTGAAAGTCAATCTTGAATCTAGTAATTTACTTTTTTAAATTTTTTATAATCCATTAGTTATAAAATTAGTTTTTAGAGTTTGTTAGTCAAAAATTGCATGCCACTGGAAAGTAAATTGGAGCATAAATAAACTTGAAAAATGGGAATGGAAGCCTAGAATTAATATGTCATTCTAAAATCTGCCATGTCTCCACAATGAATTGAATAGAAACATTATTTTGTGTATTCTTGTGAAATACTTATTTAATGAGAAAAATGTAATCAATAAAGTGATTCAGTAAATCTATTCAATTTCTGTTGACTTTAGTACTGGATATGAAGACTTTACATCATCTCTTTTTTGGGACCCTTCAGAAAAGGTTTTTCTTATTGTATGAATACATTTCCAATAATGTCAATAACATATTGAAAATTACCTCTAAAATAGCATTATAGAGTGAATACACAAACTAATACAGGAATATCTCTGTACTCATGAACCCACCCAGTAGGTATAAACACATGATGTTTTCATGTGAGCATCTGTTCCTGTGAGGATTTTGTCAGAGGCTTGTGTCAAGATAACTGTGGACTGACATAATTACCAGAAAAAATTAATTCCAGTACTCAAGGTATTAAGAAGGGCTGTTCTGGCATTTTCTCATGTCATATATTCAGCCTCTCACTTAAACTGTATTTAAAAATCAGATAAATAACTCTATTATTCTTTTATTAAATCTTCACTTGCTATTTAAGTTTCAGTAGTGCTTTGACAAAACTGCAGTACAGAATTTAGTATGCAATAGAATTGCTTGATTTTTCTGCAATTTTGCTGGCATTGAGGTTTAAAGGAAGTGAGACAATTTGGCCACAGGTGAATTTTTTTCTAACTGTCCAACAAGAAGATATAGCAAAAAAATCCTGGACTTGGAGAGCTTTGAAAGGCAGATACCCATGAGTTAAAAAAAAAAAAAAGGAAGAGCTGCAGGGTAAGGCCTTTGGAAGCTTTGCTTTGCTGAATATTTGATAGAACAGACTGCAGAACTCTGCAGTGTGAATCTAGTGAAATCCCAGATGGCAGGTAAGAGTTAGTTGTCCTTTCTGGGATTTGCAGTGATTTAATCTGTCCAACATTCCTGTCTGATAGAGAGGACAGGGCACAGCAGAGACAGCAGTGAACATAATGAACAGTTAACTTTAACAGCACTCTATGCATGTGGATCTGTCCAAGTAAAAAGAAATGTTTGGAAGATTTCTTAGTTCTTAATCAAAGATACGATTTTTGATTTATAAATTGAGTAGGCCAGGATCTACAGAAGATACTGTGACATTTCTGTGAATGAAATCTGTTTGGGGCAGTGGGGGGGAAAAATGTGATTTTTTTTTTTTTTTCCTTTGGAAAGTGGATGCTTTCCTTATGAGCCTTGGCTCTTGATTCAGAAAACCCACTTAGAATAAAACTCACTTAGAATCTTACTCAAGACTCAGCACACTTAAGGTAGATGCTTGAAGACAGGGTGCACTTCTTGGATAGATGTAATACTAATAATGATTCTATATGATTCTATTAAAAGACATCTCTGTTTTGAGATAGCTGCTTGCTGATTTGCAAAAGGTAAGTGTTAATGTATTTACACCCTTAATGACTGCTGTACAATAGGGATAAAAAATGAGATGAGAAATGCTGAAGTGATTCCTGTGTGATTACATCCAAATTACAGCGCTCGTTTCTTTCAGAACAAAAAACAATGGCAGGCTAATGAGAGCTCTACTCTTTCTTAGTAGAATAAAGCATTTAACTGACTGCAAATTTTTGTTTCTTGCAGTTTGCATCTATTCAAATGGCATTATAGAGATAAAACCAGTTAGATTCTATTAGCTCCTGAAGTCACATAAAAGCCTAGAAAACTACTGTGGGTGCAGTTATATTTTCAGTGATGCATTACTTCATCCAGCCTTAGATCAAAATAATAATAAGTCACTATCTGGAAATTATATCCTTCCAGCAATACTTTGTTTTTTCAAATCCCATGATAAAATTGTTTATGGATTATTTGCAGAATTCATTCCCTTCTTTATATCAGGTTTCAATAAAGATAATAGCAGTCAGAGACAAGACAACACTAAATGTTTTAGTGCAACACCGCTTTTGAGAAGTAAAATCATCTTATCACTTATAGGGAGTGATAAGAAAGAATCTTATCACCGAGCAGGTTAAATTACGGGTTGGTAAGCTTGAAGTGGAATGCAAGGTTTTATGTGAGTAAATTCAGTAGCGATTAAAATATTTGTCAGCCAGGCTTGTAATCTGAGACTGATGTTTTCCTGTTATTATTTGAGAGTGGAGGGTAGGGGCAGGCTTCAGGAGGTACCCTTTTCTCCAAGATGGGAAGTGCCAGCATCTCATTTTGAAATGTTCAAGTTTTTGTTTCTTCTTTCGTTATAATAAACTATTTCCAGGGACTCCAAAATTAGAAGATAGCTTTTGAGAGAGGCAGAGACTATGACTTCAGGTGTTTTCCTTTAAACAGAGCTCTGACATTATGTAGGGCTGTGAATACCAGTGAAATTGTGAGCCCTCTGTCAAGTGTGTTCTGAATCTGGGCCTGTGGTGACTCCTACCTGCTGCTGGACTGCAGCAGCAGTGGCCACCAGTGTTCCTGTTTGGCCAGTTGGCCTGTGTTACTGTACTTTTGGCAGAGCTCTGCAGAAGGTCATGCAGTTCTTCTTGTAATGATTGCTTTTTCATGAGTTCTTTAGGTTTAATCTACAGTGTAATTACTCTCTTTCAAACTGGCAGGGTCTGCAACATGAGTATTCATACTGTAGGAGATAATGGATTGTGAATCATTCAGTTATCTAAATACATATGAAGAAGCTATATATAAATACCTATGAAGAAGCTATCAAGAATGAATGCTGTTTGTTTCTGCATCTCTTCAGGAGCTCACTGTTTAAGTCATTAGTTTTTATCCCAAGTATACGCTGTATTCAATTTGTTCAGTCATTTTCCCGAGGGTCTCACCAAGAGCTATGTATAACCTAGCAATATACGTGCTGTATTTCTTTGTCACAAAGAAACAATTCACATGAGTTCATGACTGTCACAATGTGTTGGATACTGCCGTTCATTAGGGAAAAAATGACAGCGTGCCAGTATGTTCCATCTAAAGAATGTGTTTAAAAATAGTAAGTGGTTCTAGAGAATTTCCAGGCTCACAAATAGCAGACATGCTACAGTTTATCTCAGTTTCTAGAGGAACACCATCTGAGTGCTGAACTGAACTTTGGTCAAGATAACAGGGTGTGAGGATTCAGAACAACTAATGATGAGCCATGAGAAATACCAGGAGAGGTTCTGATGGTTTTAAGTATCTTGCTGAATGTGTTGTTGGGATTTATTTTGTTTGTTTTTCAAGATTCTCATTGCTGTTACAGTAGGTCTGAAAGCAGTATTCAAGTATTCACAAATTTACTCTAAGTTATAAAGTATCTCTTAGTGATACAAGAATTTTGTCCCTAAAATACATACATTAAGATCACCAAGTTTTATACAAGGTGTGTATCACTAAGATACAAACAAGAATGGGTTGTTTTGTTTTCCAAACATAGTAATTCAGACTTTGATTACAGTACTTTTAGTAAAAAACTGGGAAGAGGTATAGAGGTTAAGAAGAGTTCTTTCATTTTTATTGACTAACTTTAAACTGATAGGTAATATTTTGATTTCAAAATCTCACAGATTTATTCCATTTGCATATGAATTACATATGATATGAAAGGTAATATTGTCTGGAGCACTGGTCTACATGACTGGGCTAGGAAATGTTACATACCTTGGCTTCTGTAAACACAAGGTGGATAGCATGCTCTCAGCTGCAGTGCAGCAGCCATTCCACTGCTTTATTATGCTCTGGGTTGATCTGTATTTCTCTTTAATTAGAAAAGTATAGATTGAACCTAAAGGTAAGATTTAGTTGAAGGGTATGTCAGCATGATCCCCTGGAACTGTTGTGTTTTCTGGCCAGACTGACAGCAGAAGTGGAAAGTGGATCCTGTATGAAACCAGTGGCAGAATATCTACAATTAGTAGTAACAGAGAGGGGAATTACGTGACCTTTGTGCAGCTCTGGGAGATGCTAAGCCACTGGAATGGTGGGATTTTGTGAAGCTTTTTCACAGAATCAGTTAGCCTGGAAATGATCTCTGAGATCATCAAGGCCAGCCTCTGACTGAACGCCCCCACGTGGACCATGGCACTGATGTGGCACGTCCAGTCTTTCCTTGAACATCTCCAGGGATGGTGACTCCACCCACCTCTCTGGGCAGCCCACTCAAAGGGTCATTTTGTCAAAAAGCTGTTCAGTCCTAGTAGGCATTTTGAAATGGAAAAGCAGTCATGACAGTAAATCTGCTCTCTCTTTCTATGGGTATATGGAGGTTTAAATTATTTCTTTTTTTATCTGTTTCTGTGAAGGCTTATTCTATGCAACTTGTGTTCACATGCATTATTCTACTGTTATTTAAAATTTTCTGCAAGTTGGTTTGTTTGTTTGTTTGGGGTGGGCTTTCAAATTATTTTCTCTGTCTTAGTTTAGTGTAAAAATTTTGCCTGAAAACCTTGCTGGTGGACATGCATAATTGTGTATATTAACAATTGCATCTGTTACTAGACCAGAGTCTTGATTAAAGCAATTGCATTTGCCAGAGGGCCTTGTCCTTCTTTATCACACTCAGACATGTTGAATTTGCATTCAGCTGACTACAATCAAAGATTTCTAGTGAAAATTAAAGTCCCAAAACCGAATCTTCTTTCTTTTGTTAATTAAACATGTAACTAGCTGTTTCTCTTCCCTCCATGTTGACTTAGGAGATATAAGCAAGAACACTGTAACTTGAAAGGAACATTTTACTCTGACATTCATTATCTCTGAAGCCTAAGAATGTCCAAGAAGCAGTGTTGCTTTTCAAAAAGGCAGAATCATCTGCTCGAGTAAGATATGTGGTATTTCGGGAATGAGAAATCTTTACAGAGATATTTATACTTACTAGTTAAAGTGTTCATTTCATTAAAGAGTTTGATACTCTGCACAGCCTATGGTATATTTGTGTGTATCTGCCACATAAATGTGGCATGTATTTACCTCTTAAATTTCCTATGCTTAGTTGTCTTAAGTATCCTAATGTGGTGGAGGAATCATTGTATTTGCTCTCTCCATTTTTAACATGTCTTGTGGTTAAAACGTGCCTTCAGTCATGACTTCTATTGCTTGGTGCTATTGTACCACAGGCACTGTTCTCTTGAGCAGGAAGAGCTCTTCTGTGACCCAAATATTCTGAAGCTGATAAGAGAATCAAGCTCAGAGCTTGACTAGAATTGTGTCCTTTGGACCACTTTAATATTTTTTCGTTCAAAACTACCTGTTTTTTCATTTCAAACAGAAAGACTAGATGATGACATAGTTTTTGTTGCACCCCTCTTTGAAATAGGAATAAATTAATTGATGTCTCTCCTTGCAGCTATGTTGGCAAGTTCCTCAGCATCTTTCATCTTGCTGTGTCTCTGCTGGGAGAGGCAAAGCTCCTTGCCAATTCAGGATTGTATCCCTTAAGAGTACTTCCAGTAACTCTCTACCCTTGTTAGAAACCCCAGCTTTTCTTTAATTGCAGTGTTCAGGAACTCTGCTGAAATCAAGAGAGTGATGCCAGTGTGCAGATGAATGTGAAGTTCTTAGCATGGAGTTCTTAGTCTTTGCTTGGCTTTAGCCACAATCTTGACAATCAGAAAATCAGTACAGCTGAATGGAAAAGAACATTTGAAAATGAGAGAAGAGTGATTTGTACAGAGCCTACCTCTGGAGGCTTAATGGATGGTGTCCAAGATCCTTCGAAGAAGGGTCTTTGTATTAAAAATTCTCTGTAATATAATCTAATCAGAATCCATTGTGTCTTTACTCCCTTTGCTCTAAAGAGCGAGCAGTAGGAAATTTGGCATTCATGGCTTCTATATCTTTGAAAAATTTTAACATTCTTCATAACACACCTTTTGTACATATGTTAGAAAACTTTAACAGAAATACATTTACATAGCATCTATGCTGTAATTTGGCAAATTAGGGTTTGTAGTTTGTCACCATTATGAGAAGGATGTTCATATTAAAAAATTAGAAAAATAAGTTTACCCCTTGGTCATTGAGAATGTGACTTACTAGGATCTTTCTCCCCCCAAACTACAGTGATGCAACTATTTCCAAGATCTCTTTAAGAGTTGCCATCAGAACTGCTGTATCTTCCTTACGGAACTCGCTTAAGTTCACTGTGGAATATTAGGAGAAGACAGGCTCAGTGCATTGTCCCACTGCACTTGAAAAAACTGTGTCAGGCGAAGCTGTAAAGCTGTGAGGTCATTTGGGGATTATGAAATTACTCCTTGAATAAGAGAGAACCCTGGATTAGTCCCTTTAAAATATAATGGGAGAAGTATCCCCTTGGCAACCTTTGCACTCAGTAATCAAATGGAGCTTGAATTAAAGCCCCTCAGCACGAAATCACTGTGAGTGCAGTGAATGCTGTAGCAAACAGGTCATCCCTGTGACAATGCCTATGCTGCTGCTTGTATGGCACCTTGTGAGGTGTGTCCTAAAGTCTCTAAGAAGGCAGCAAAAACTTGGTGAGAAAGAAGCAGACAACCTCTTGGCTGCATGCTCTTGTCCTTATCTAAGGCTTGCCCTGCTGCAGGGACTGTTCTACCCAGCTCCACTTCCCCTCCCCTGCAGGATGTCTGTGACAGTGTAGTGAGAAGAGCCAGAGAACAGTGTGGCATCCATTTATCATTAGTAAAATTTATAGTGTTTGAGAACCAAATTAATTAATGCCTAGCAGGAGAGAACTTGCTGAATATCCCAGGAAATGAGAAGACTATGACGAAAAACGTATGTACCTATACGGTGGCCATTGCTCATGAGTTGCAGTGTTAAGAGTGGGGAAGAAGCCAGTTCTGGGGATCTACATGGGTAGAAGATGACTGGATTATGTATGAAGGCATAACATTGTAAAAATAGTGTAATGGTGATAAAAAGGAACTTAGGTTGTTGAGATTTCTGTTTTTTGCATTTGCTTAATTTGCAGTAGTTTCTTTTAAATTTCTAAATCCTTGTTTAGTTGCAGCTTTTGGCAGGGAGAATTGATCACTTTCTTTTCGTCATTCTTTTGTGATTCTTGTCTTTTAAAATCAGTGAAAAATCCAAAATACAAAATTATGCAGAAGACTTAACTTAAAATATCATTAGAAAATTTAGTGGTCCAATCTGTTTAGAATCATAACCTGACTCTCACTGCAGGTAGGGAAGAAAAGAACTAGAAGACATCCAAACTTCTTCCTCTGTCTTTATGGTCCCTGAATTTTGGACACCATTGTAATGCAAGATATTGTCAGTGAATAGTAAAATATGAGGAAAAAGAGATAAAAGCAGCATGATGAACATTGCTGGTGAGATAAACATGAGAAGCAGAGTAGGCTGAGAAAAGTAGGAAAATGTTAAGACTGGAGAAAAGGAAAGTTTGTTGGATGAGGTGCAGGTAAAAAAAGGAAACAATTGGAAGATAAAGTGAGCAGAGAATCTGAAACAAAAGCTGGAGGATGCTCTTCCAGGACAATAAGTGAAGCAGGCTTTAAGGGATAAAATTTAGACTGACTGTGGGGAGGTACCCAGTGTCTGGGGCTGGGAGGTGGGGTAAGCCTTGGCTACCAGACCTAAAGGCACACCCCTCATGGGGATCTCCCACTGTTCCTGTGCCCTGGTACCCACAGAGCTTTGTCTTGGCATGCACATGCTTGGCCTTTGATAGCCTATTAATATTTTCAACTGCCTTAAAACACTGTGAGGTCAAACCATGTTGTTGTTGGCATTTCACGAACTATTGGCAAAATGCTGATTGAGTTGCATGGAAGATGTAAGTTTGGGGAGCAGTTTGTAGCAGGGTGTATTTATCATGCTAGCTAAATGTTTGGATGTAAAGTAGCTTTCCTGGGTCTGCCCCTGTGTCCCAAAATGTGAGACTGTTCTTATTCACCCAAAACTGGAGGGGAGTTCTCCTAAAGGAGAACACATTCTAGTAGACAGCTGAAGTTTTTTTTTTCTGGAGAAAAGTTACTGGAAGCAGTGTTGCTGGTGAGCTATGGGGAAAAAGCAGAAGTTTGCAGGTCATGCAGAATTACTTCATTTGTAGACTAGAAGTCTGTATTTCTCTCATTTCTGTCATTGGGGACCAAATGGTTTTGTTTTAAACTCTTAGTCTTGAAGTTACTTCTTGCTAGTTGATCAGGCAATTTCTTAACTGTGCTTCCAGTAATACTCAGTTTTTCAATGTACTTAAAATGATAGCTCCAATTATGTTCTTTTAGCTCTAGACTAGAGTGTAAATGGTGTTGCACAGTTGAAAGGATCATAGTTGGAGAAGATAGAAGTACTCATGGAAGTGGGGAAATACACTGTCCTATATATGCAGAGAAAATGATGGCTTTTTATATATATATATATATAAAATAACAAGAATAAATCTAGAAGTACATTCACACACTTGCACATGCAGTGTAGACACAGAAGAAATATTTCACATTGGATGTTTTATTTTTTGCAAAGCCAGCACAAGGCACATAAATCGCCTAATTTATGGGACTCAGTATGAACCATTAATGGAATGTAGTTATGAGTAAGGGAAATGCAAATATAGGATATGTCGCAAAAGGTATTTCCAGTAGAAAACAGTATTCATAGTATTGTATCGAGTCACTGGTGAGAACTGTTCTGTAATTTTAACTTTAGTTCTTGCCTGTTTTGTTCAAGAACTGCAAAATTTGACTATGGGCTTGTTATACCAAAGGGGAAATTTATTAGGGAGAGCTTGCCTTGTTTAGCCTAGGACAATGCAATTTAGATTGTGGCCTTTAAAAAATGTTGAGGAAATAAACGTTTGGGAGGAATAAAAATTAGTTAATCTTAAAGGTAATGTTGGCACTAAAACCAAAGGGAATAAATTGAGCCTGAATAAGCTTAGCCTGAAATTAGAAGTTGGTTTCTGATTCTCAGAGAAGTAGGACTTCTGCTGCTGGATACAGAGATGAAGGGCAAAAAAGAGCTATGGTAAAAGCAGACCTTAGCAGGTTGGATGATATTCTCAGATGATGTCTGTGATGATAGAAGCAAGGATTGAAACGATTGTTATTTTACTGAAGAGATTTAAAAGAATTATCTGCAGTACATTGCTTATCATCCCGCAGACAGTTTTTGTATAAGATTCCTATTTAAAACAAATAGGAATTTTTATTCCAAACTACTGAGGAAATGATGAGTGGATTGTTCTTGGATGACTATGATCCATACTTACTCACTTGGTGACAAATGCCTCACTGGTGTGCCAACATTTAAAGTGAACTTTAGCAAACTGAAATACTTAAGCTAGTGCAGGCTCTTCCAAACTTATGAGTCGTGACTCTGCTCTGGCATTGTCTCCAACAGTGGCAAGAGTAAAGAGATAAGGAAGGATGAAAGAAATACAAACTGCTCTATGATTCATGTCTTGATTGCACTCCCTCATTTAGTAGGGGCATAGTTGACTTGCTGTTTATGCAAACCTTCTAATGAGAAACTCTTTGCTCTAAGTAGAGAAAGCAGGATGTTCTTTCTGTAATCTTGTGTTCTTTAGGAAATCTCTATTTAATCTATATTTTGCACTTCTTAGATTGTATCTCTGTCCTATGGACACAGTGCTCATGTGTTTGTAGTTGGTTGAGAGGGCTGTACTGTGGGCAGTAAAAACTTCATGTGGACATGTGCAGGCCCAAAATGAACACAAGTTTCCTCAGGGCAGCAGCCCATCCTCAGCTGTCTCATGGACTACAAACCTCTATAAAAATGACCATATACATTTGACTTTGACAGTTATAATATATTAATTACTTTGGACAGGTTATTTATTATGTTGGGGAAAAAAACCCAAACAAACCAGACTGGCTGGTATGTGCAGTCCGAACCAAATCCACAGCTTTACGTAGAAAGGTGATGTTTTTCCTTTTTTTCTTCCTCTGTTCTTGAATGCCTCATTTGCCTTAGCAAATACCTGATTTGCCATAGCATCTCTAGGAAAAAACCCCTCAGCTTTCATGTAAGACAGTGACAGCTCCTGAGCAAATAAGCACCATTTAAGCCTTTCCTTTTCTTTGAGCTCTCCAGTTGTATTTTTTCCCCTCTTAACCCAATGTGGAGAGTCTGAACAAAGAAAATGTCATGTATAATTGATAGCAGCTCTGTTTCTTATCAGGGACTAGGGCTGGAAAAACAGCACAATTTGTCATGGCTCCTGATGGATGCTGTGAAATCCTTGAAGAAATCCCATAGATTATAAGGATGTGTATGTACACATATCTGTGTAAATGGAAAATGTCAGAAAGGGTCCTATTGAAAAAGAATACTGGTTTTCAATCCTTTATCCTTAGGTGTAAGGCCCTGTGTGCCTTTAATAGAATTTGATACATTAATTTTTGGAGGTTCCTGTGGATTAACTGTTTTACTTCTTACTCATGAAGAGTAATCTTCTTGTAAGAAGTAATAATAATAATAATAATGATGAAGTGATAGTTGTTAGCAAATGGTTTGCTGCATTTATTCAAGTACTATGCTAGTGTTTCAGACATAGATAAATAAATTACCTTGTCCTGATAATTTATTACTGAAAAAAATGCTGACAGCTTTCAACTCATTTTTAGGGCACAAAAGTGAAGAGGAAAAGAGAGAAACAGAGTGGTGGTCTCTACAAACTTCTTCTGACTACATGAGGTTAAATCAAGAGTAAACATAATGTTGTGTGTTCTTTTACAGATCAGCTGAGTAATGTGATGCACTGTATGTGGACTGTACAGTTGCGTTGTCCAGATTTTGTGTGTGAGTTATTTATATGGATGTAGTTAATCTAAGGTTATTACCTTCTTTAAACAGATGTACTGTCAAGTTTGAAGATAAGAGTATTTTTTTCCTGAGTTTTTTGTGCCAATTTCAAATCACTTTTGTTAACAGCTGGTTACTTAAGCTTATATAAGAATGTGAATGACTTACATAATCTGGTGATTTTCCATTTTTACAATGTAGAGGTTCTCACTCTTCCTCCCAGAACAATTCTGCCGTATTGCTCTTCAGGAGTTACATTAGAGTGAGCCTTTAGGAGAGACTCCAGGAAACAGCAAAACAATAAGTGACTCTCAGAATGTTGGATGCAGCTGATAGCTGAAAGAGCTCTTCTCAGCCAGTTAACAAGGATGCCATTTAGTAGTCCTTAAAAGGTGATGGAATTTTGTTTGCTGCTGCCTTAGGATGTGTAGCTATTAGCAGTGACCAGAGGTTTATCTAGCCATGTGAGTGCAAAACCCAAAGAAAGCAGTATAAATATCTATTGAGCAGGGTACAGTTATGTAATTGGCACTTAAGGGTTATGACAGAGGACAGTGCCGATAAGCTAACGACTTCCTGAAAGGAAAGTTTAAGTGTTACCTGAATGTTATTTATTCTTGTTTGATAAAGAGCAAAATACAACTGATGCTTAGCAATAGTAGATGGAACTCTCTTAATCATTAAAAAATGATACTGCTGATAAGAGCTCAGAAAGTTTATTCTGGGGCATTATTGTCTGTGTTGATTCAGAGAGAAGAGTGCCATCTGCAGAATCCTTAATCTTCCCTGCTATAACAGCTCTGTCATGCCAGCAGTGCTCAAATGTTGGTGGACAGGATTTACTCTTAGCTTGTGAGATCTGATGTGCTCAGCCTTTTCTAAGGAAATCGCATAAAACCTGCTACAGAGCAGACTGATTTTCTGTTGTACTAAGAAAACTTCATCTATAAGCTCCTTTCCCAATATTGTCCAAAAAAAGATTAAGATGCACATCCTTGTTGCTTTCATAATCTTCTCTAGATTAACTGTGAAGAAGCAGAGGAAAAGATGAGTATTAACTCAAAGTGCTTTAGAGGGGATGAAAAAAGCAGCTGCTGCAAAGCAAAAGAAGCACATGCTCCTCCCAGCCAAAATCCCACCACCCAAAAACCTGCACAGAAAAACCTCGGAAAATGAGAGATATAGGCTTTCATTTATTTTTGCGCGTTTCCCCTCCTCACCCTACACCCTCCTGGATATTAAACTCAGTTTATCTATCCTGTGGCTCTCACCACTGTTTCTTGGTTGAGGAGGGAGGTGTTGTTTTTACTGCCATGAATATAATGGATATCGAAGGACTCTTTTTGAAGGGGCAGTCATCTAGGGCAGGTTCTAACACATTTCTGTAGCCTTGTATTTAATATCTATGCTTCTACTGAGGACTTCTCCTTCCAGAATGCAATGAAAAAGTTAAATGAAAGAGACATTAAAGGAAATATACCCAGACAACTTTTTGACCTAGTAAAGCAAAACAGAAAAACTGTTTTTCACCAGAAAAACAGAATCAAGACACAGTGAAGGAGAAGAATCGGGGGAGATAAAAAATAAAGCTTTGACTGCAGTGGCCAGTGATGTAACACAAGATAGCTCTTCACCGAGCACAGGGTCATGTTGGCAAGATGCAGAGACCTGGTGCATCTTGCCGGGGCTCACATGATGCTCACAAGCACACTGCAGACTGTCAGATGGCTGTGACTGTCAGTGGCAAATGCCTGGAGCCTGAGGATTGGAGCACTGTTTCTGTATTTATATAAATACTTCTCCAGTGTCTTTGAAGCATGTAAGAAAGGAGAAGTGTCTTAATATTGTCTTTGAGTCTTGCAAGATCAGGATCACGTGGCAAGTTTTCCTTCATGAGGAAAAGAGATATTGCTGAAAGTCTGTAGCTTTCATTGTGACTTGAAATTTAAGATCCTTCTGGACTCAGGGGAACTGAAAACAGAAACCCAGAGAATCTGTGTTTCTTTCTGTAAAGCCAGGCAGCTGGCAGAACAAGCCCATGTGACACCACACTTGGTTGGTGGTCTGTCAAATCTGGCAGCCCCACAGACAGAAAAAGGCAGAGAATGCAAGAAAGAAGAAAGGCTGTCAGCCTGGCACGTTCAAGTGGTGGGCAAGGGGCTTGGCAAGTCCAGGAGTTCGTAAGGTTTGGTGAAGGGGTGGGGCAGTTCAGCAGGTATGCAGTTGGGAGCTAGTATCCCTGGATGCCTCTAGGCAGAGAGGGTAGGAAGTGTCTTCAGCTGTACCAAAGAAAATGGAAAGTTTTTCAAGGAATATCAAAGGCTTTGTGTGTGGTGGTTGTTCATTATTGTTGTTAAGGCAAGAAGGAGGGAATTTTTTATTACGAGAATGAAGCTCTGGAACAGGTTGCCCAGAGAGTGGTGTGTAGGACTAAGATGGTAAATGCTTCCTTGCAACCCAAACCATTCTGTGATAGTTGGTGCTGTTGTAATTATTATTATAATACCCTATTTTTTTCCCAATGAAAAGATAAAATTGTATTTTAGTGGAAAAATACTGACCTAAAAGGTTCATGTTTTGATAGTCTGGAAAGAGTTGTGTGTATTTATCCTTAAGCTTGGTAGGGGGTGGATATGCAATACTACTGTTGTTCTTTCATGCATCCCTTTGATCTCTTCATCTTTTTGTCCCACCTCACCTCCATTTGTAGGTTTGTTCCATCTGATATGCAGATTTGAGCCTTCTGGGATTGTGTTGCTTATCTATTGTGCCTAGTGCAGTGATATTTATGAGCCAGAATCTGTAGATACTGAACTGTATCATCATGACAATATTTCAGGTAACCTTGGAAAAGTAAATATGTAGGAGGCCTTTGAAATTCTAAGGAAATATATGAGAACTTGATCACAGGATGCAATGAATTGAGGCTTTTATTCTTGCATCGTAGGAAAAACTTGTCTATATTGCGATTTTAGTGGTCACTAAAAAAACCCCCAAAGGCATTTTTCTGAGCTGACTTTTGCTACTCTATCCAACAGTACTTTCAGTAGTTCCAGTGCTGTGTTGATGAGATGATGGGGTCTGCAGAAGAGTGATGATGAGGCAGGACTTTAAAAAAACATTATTAGAACCAAACATGAATTCTGTAATGAAATAATTTAGGAAATTGTAGCTTAAGTAAAATCTATATGCATAAAGAGATTGTTATTAAAGCAAAACATAGATGATCTGGCTGGTGTGCTCCAGTATGCATTTCACTTGTATCAATTTTGTATCTTTTAAATTCACAATTCAAGTAAGGAATACCTTATGAATATTGGGATCTTCCAATAAGTAGCTGGCAAATCTTGAGCCAGGAGATTTTTACTGCCTGAGCTCATGTGCATGAGATGTCTGTATGCTTTGGATACTTTGTGTGCTGCACATTGTCTGTGAAGTGACTTTCATCATGCTGCGTTTTATAGGGTTTAAAATTTGTTTTTATTATTATTTTAAAGTTGAATGTACAATATACTGAATACATGAGTGTGAGAATTAGGGATGTATAATTAAGAATATTGGTTGGCAAGACTCTGGCTGATGAGTTTCACTAGTGTAAGAGACATTTTCTAATGGTCAAATTAACCTCCAGCACGTTTTGAAATATTGATGGATTCCTTAAGATAACTCAATTGGTAGTTTATTTATTAACACCACTTTTCTTACTATAGTTCAGCTTAATTTAACCAGTAGAAATTTTTATCAGTTATTTATTTTTAAGTGTAATTTAAATTTATGTGAAAGTATAATTGGAAATGGGTTATTTTTGCCAAGTCATCAATGAAACATAGTTTTAGTAAAGCTAAAGTTGCAGAAGATATTTCTGGTCTCTCTCTGTAAAATTTGGCTATGCTGTAGTAAGCAACATACATAAATATTAACTGCAACTGTAGACAGAAAAATACCATATGATGTAAAAGAATTGTAGTCAGTATGCAAATATTTTATATGGCACCTAAGATCATCAAGGTGGAGAGGAGATAGAAAGTCTTACACCAGCCCTATTAAAGTAAATGGATGGGGAGAAAATGAGATTTTGTGTGTACAATCCCTGCTTTGTTTCACTGTTTGCTTTTGTTGTATTTGTTCACCTTACCTTATGTTCTCAGCCAGTTATAGCTACATCAGAGTACAGTTGTGTAACACATATGCATATTGGTAATTTTTCCAGGTATATTTCAAAAAAATGTTTCCTAAAATACTCAAACAATGTTGGTTAAAAACTTTCAGAGTTGTGGGTTTGGTTTTTTTAATTATCATTTTTCATTCTTCTTTTTGTATGTACAGGAGCTAAGCTCATCTGGAGTTCTCTTAAAATGACAAGTCTGAGTTGCTTTAAGGACTCTGTCCCATTTCAGTTTGAAAGATGAGACATCCAAAAAAAAGCTGGCCTTTGCCTAAATTAACAAGGTTAAGTTATAAATGGAGTGAATAATAAAAATCATTTGTTGTATGTCTTCTTTCACAACCTTTCTAATAACCCAGAAATAATCCTAAATGCTCTGAAAATGCTCAAAGGCAGTTTCCCTCAGCATTATTTTGGCTCTTAGTTTTAATTGGAAAAATAGGCAAAGGAATTTTAGTCCGTAATTTTCGTGCTAACTTTTAACATACTGCATTTTTTGTTAGTCAGCACTTGGCAAATACTTGTCAGCTCTCATCACATAAAAAATAAACAGATAATGGAAGCAGTCAGGAAATAACAGTTCCAACAGCTGGACATTTAATTTCATCTTTTCTGGGTTTTAAAACTTTGCTTACTGGGAATGATTTTTGTTTGTCACCTTTACCTGAGTTTCAGTAACACATGGACTTGAATAAACTTTGTTTTCCAAAGCTTTTCTTTCTCTTTCTTGAGACTTGTGGTTATCAGCACCAACACTCTCAAGTGCTTTGCTCAGCGTGCAGCAGATAGGAAGTTGACTCTACAGCTGCCTTTGTGACATTAAAGCGTCTCATCAATTGCAGGGTGCACTCAGAGCAGCTGCAAGTTGTGCCTGGGATATTGATCTGGCAGACTCTGGAACCCCTCGACTCTTCTGTCACCTTATGTGGCTCTCATCCAATTCAAGTGCCACATATTTATTGTGATGGCAGCTTTTACAGTATGGTTTTCCTGAATCTAGCTCTATGGCCACTATATATGTCATATAAGTATGACCATATATAATTGACTGCACTTTTTTTTTTAGCATTTTGACTCATTGCAGTGTAGTCCTGTGACGTTTATAGTATTCAAGGGCAGTCTCCCTCGTATTTTAGAGATGCTTCTTAAAATGATGTTATAAAATTTTATAATTTAGTTAGTAAAGACTTCAACCTTCATAAACTTATGAAACCACAAAAATCCATATAGGCTTCACACTGAAAAACTAGGGAGCTTTGCTTCTCTTGACAGTTGTCTTTCCTCATCTGTCAGGAGCAGATACTAAGCCTAAGTGGAACAGGCCATTTTTAGCCTTACCTCTTAATTTGTGATAGGGATTTTTTAGTGTTACTTGCCTAGAATGAGACTCTAAAATTGGAATGTAATTTTAATATGCTTG
The DNA here is from genome assembly GCA_013400215.1 of Cisticola juncidis. Lineage (NCBI taxonomy): Eukaryota > Metazoa > Chordata > Aves > Passeriformes > Cisticolidae > Cisticola > Cisticola juncidis. Next base: position 368,770 of record VXBR01009377.1, on the reverse strand, counting down.
GTCATAAAACTTCACCTTGTAGCCTTATTTCATAAGAAAAATGGTATGTTTAAGCCAAAACAATTTTGAAATTTAGCTTCATTCCTTTTATGTTCAAGCAACTAAGTCAAAAATTTAATACAGCTTCATGTGCTGTTTTTCTCTTCCAATATTTTATTATGTTCTATATTTTAAGAATAAATGCCTTGAAAAGGAAACCGTCTTTTTTCTTGGAAATTAAATAGTCATTAACTATATACTCTTTAATTTTCCTGTGTTATGTGTTTGCCTTTTGCTAATAGGGAAGGTGTTTATTGCAGTATAATTTCTTCCTAAAATAAGAGAGATTCATGGCATTTTAAATTTTGATATTATTTTCTTACTGTAGATAATTACATTAAGGTAATTACATTACCTTAATGATGTTAGTAGAGTTGTATTATTTCCCGTGAAAGCTGCAACCCTTATGGCAGCTGTGTGAGTTAAGTGTAGTTATGTACAGTCATGGGGATAAAAGGAGTGAGTTTATTCTGTAAAACAGTCATTCTCATCTCTGATCCTTAAACTTTGTGCTGCATGACTCTCTGGTTACTTCATTCCTGCATCCTTGCCTGGTACCATCTTGATTCTGCAGAAATTTTCATTGTGCTTGACTTGATGCATAAAGGACTTGAGTGTTGCTGTTCAAACTTCATTCATGTAGGAGCCTTTGTAGAAGCTTGCAGGAACCCTTATAGGAATTTTCTGCAGGACTCCTTTCTTTTCTTTGAGCATTCTTGATTAAAGCTGTGCCCCTCCATTTACCAAAAGCTGTAAGTGTTTGGAAGGAAATTATTAAAAATTATATTGGGCCATGTAAGTTATACAGACCTAATAGAAGTAACCATGCATTTTTTAGTTGTGTTCTTGTCTTGCATTATAGGATGTAATCTCTTTATTGATTTGTACATGAACTGAGAATGGTATCTAAATTAGCCCCTCTAAAAGGGAATCTTGTTCTTTTTGGCTGTCAGAAAGAAATAAAGTCTGTACTGCTGAATGCTGTACTGCTTTACTGAAGGTCTTTATGTGAATGGAAAAAGTGTTCCTAAACGAAAGATGTGTTTGTAGTATATGTTTGGGCTGCCCTGAATATCAGCATTATTTGATGGTGACTTATATGAATCTGATGCTGTGACAAAAATATACTGATATTACATAATTCGCTCTTTCCTCCCCGCATAATCTGCAGACTTCAAATTGTAGTTCTAAAAATCTGTTGTCTAAAAATTCATGGGAAATATTTCCACTGACTTCCAGGCAAAAGGATTTCTGGGAAGTAGTGTTTGACAGGATCCAGTATCTGTAGTGTTTGACAGGATCCAATAACTGTAGTGTTTAGTAGAGTCTGCTGAAGATTTTTTTAATACTTCAGAGGATAAATAATGCCACACAACAGTAATCTGAATGCAAATACATTGAAAAACTAGGTACCTTTAATGCTTTTTACATACGCCAAGTTACTGATTGCATTATTGCCTCTAATGGTTGCTTGTATCCAGTTTAAGTCCTCGAAATTGCTTTTCTTGTCCAAAACTGCAGATAAGCAGCAGAACTAGTTAGGGCAGTGCTTAAATGTTTTTCTTAACTATATCTGATTGCAATAAGGCTGCACCTACAGAATTTTTCTGTTTGGCAATATTCGGTTATAACTTTTTTCAGTAAGTATATGATGTTTTTTTATCTCTGGAAACTGCCTACCTACCTTTCCTTTATTCTGAAGATGAACATCTAAAGAAAGCCCATGTTTTCTGTTGTTTTCTTTTGATTTTCCCTTTTAGAGGGCATATGACCATATCTGAAGCCTGCAGTGAGTGTTCAGCATCTGAATGTATTTGTGTCAAGCGGCTGCAGTGATAATAGGCTGCGGATGATGCAGTCTGCATTGTTAAGTCTTCAGGGAGCTTTGCTCTGATAAACCGAGCTTCATTTCACTGCCACATCTGAAAGAATAAAGGGAGCAGAAATGAGCAATGTTATAAGGCCCAGATTAAGTTAGAGAGATGCACAATGTATGAAAGAGCTTTTTGGTCTGTGACTAAATATGCAATTTTTCATCCGTGTTCTCTGAAAGAGAACAAATGTTTCTGAAGAAAACAAATGTTATTGTTTTGAAAGTGTCTTGCCTCCCCCAGCTCCTTGGAACCTTAATCTGGGTTCACTAGCAAGCCACTTGTAGTGTGGCTATAGTATTACTTTATTTTTTAATGAAACAGAAAGAAATGCATCCTGCATTTCTTTTGGTCTTGTGTTTTGAATGTATATTTGAATTCCTATTGCTTTTCTTCATTTTTCTACCAAGAAATTGATACAGTTTATGTAATAAAGAGGTGTTATGCAAATCTCTGACTAGCTTCTAAAATATGGGCAATATTTGGTCTGGAACTAGTTTGTCTGTTCCTTTGCTTCTTTGCTGAGTAATTGCCTGGAATTGCCACCAGCAAGGCCTTGGCTTAGCTCCTGGCTGTGGCTGTGTCGGATGTACCCATATTCTCAACAAACCATGTGAGTTGGTACGTTAAGAATTACAGATTCCAACCTTTTCTGGATGTTCCTCCTTTGAACAAAATTTGGTGGTGTGATGGCAGAGAGGTATTTTAGTTCTGCAGTCTTAGGAAAACTGATTCTCAGTTTCTGCCTAACGACTGCTAACACAAAAGTACTGATTGGACTGCAAGCTTTGACTCAGCACTTCTGTTGTTCTCCAAAGAAGTGTTCCTGCTCTCCTCTTTTAGCTCTCTCAAAAGATGCAGACAGGTTCAGAATGCAAGTAATAAATAGCAGGAGCTAGGTGCAAGTACTCAGAGTGCCTTTAAAAAAGGTTGACTTATTTAAGCCTGAACTCCTTGATCCTGGGATTTGCCACAGTGTGTGGAGGTGTCAGTGGTCCTTTTCTGTAAATCTCAGCAGCATGAAGAAGCTCAAAAAACTGCAGAGGAACCCTTGGATATTTAGCTGTTGTTAGCAAGGTGTTTTGTTTGTGTTCACCAACAAAAAAATACAAATTTGAAAGACTTGATTTCTCAACGAGTATTAAGAGAAGACCATTTGTAGAAGCCTTGATGGTAGTGTCTTTGTTGGAATAACAAGTCATATTGGAGAAACAAGCTGTGGCTGTGGTAAAAACTGTACCACCCATAGTCTTTCAGAGCGGTATTTCAGTTTCAACAAATAAATCTTGAAAGAGGAGCTCTGAAACTCCATGTGGGATTTTTTTTTTATGGTTATTCTTGAATGTTGTCTAATTGTTGTTTTCTGATGTTTGAATTTTGTGCCTGTGTATTTCTTTATATGAAGACTATGAAAATTATGAATAGAATTTATGTAAATTTAGAAAGTTTTGGGTTTCATATGAATAATTGTGTAACACTTAAAACTTTGCTTTGTTTTATATTATTATGTCCATCAACCATTTTTCTTGATTATACCCAGGCTGGTATACCACTGTAGCATACTAGAAAATTTAGCAAAATTTACTTTTGGGTTGGTTTATGTTATTCAACGAAATAAAATTTATCACATGACTATTCCTTTAGTTAAAAACATTACCCAAACACTTGCTACTATTAAACTGACAGAGGTGCAGAGTTCTATTCTACTGTATGGTCAGAAATGTAGCATAGATAATAAACAGAGATAGCTATTTTGATAGACTTTATACTCTTTAAAAGTCTCTCCATAACTTAAAATTTATAAGTTGTAATTCTGTTGCTAACTTCAGTCTGTTGTCTCCTAATGACAATTCAGGTGCTAAAACAATAAACTATATGCTTATATGATGTTCCTTCATAAGAAACAAGTGAGTTCAGCTTTTGTGAAATTGCCAAGGTAACACAATGGAGATGGAAATGGAGCAGTGGAATCTAAAGACATTTATAGATGTATGTATTTAGAAAAAGGATGGAACTGTTTCGTCATCCAGAGTCTGTGAGTACATGTTGCAATATCAACAGAGCACAGGAGCAGTGAGTGAGCTTGAGGTCCTGGATGGTATTTTGCACTGCTAACAGATAGTTGCATCTAGGTGTACATTTCTTGAATAAATAAACAAGAATGTAGCTAGTAAATGGAAGAAGAATGTGCTAGTTACCTGTAGTTTATACTGTATGGTGTTCTGCTTAACTTATTTTATTAGTTTGATGTGCTAGTGGATGGAGTATGGAGGGTTACATTGAACTAAGTGAAGCTTTTTGCAATATTTATCTTTACCCTCCTACACCCCCCATATTTCTTTCTGAAGAACTATTGACAAAAATTCTTATGGGGTATTTGATCAAAAGTGCACTATATGAAAAAAAGCAGAGATGATCCCAAGTTATTGCAGTAAGGAAGTCAGATTTATTTTTCAGTTTTTAAAGAAAGTTAGCATTGTAACAAATATTTGGCTGCCACTGCAGGCAATGTATTTTTAGTTGTTAGCTGAGGCTCTCTGTTCAGTTGCTCTTTCTTTGGTTTTTCTGAGATTTGTTGCTCTCTTAGCCTTTATCCTGTGGGCATGACTGCATCACAGTGAAAAATAACAGCATAAAAGCTAGCATAACATATTTTGGGATGTCAAGGCTACATGGCCAGGAGGATTTATTGTAATTTTGTTATCTAACCTTTAGGTTAGCACAGAATACAAAACATTACTGAGTAAACTCCATCCCAAATTGTCTCTAATCTTTGAACAGAAAGAAGTTTCTATTTTTTCTAGTCTGATAATAGAGCCCATATAAGTTTATATTTGCGTATCAAATGTGGATAAACATTTGCAGTGAAATTGTTCTTACTAGCATTTAATATATGTATTCAAAAGTTATTATTTAAAAGCTCTGAACAATAAAGTTATATGGAGGTCTCTTGCACATTGATGAACTCTATTTTCCATTATTTATCTGTATTTAATCTGAAGAGGTTCTGTGATTGCTTACCACTTTTAGGGTTTATGTTTGTGGTTTTTTTTTGTTTTTTTTTTTTCTCGTTTGTTTTGTTTTATTGTTTTGGTTTTTTTAGGCATGGTATGCTCTTTGAGAGTCATCTGTTTTCTTGGCATATGAGATTAGAAACTCTCAGGAGGGATTTTAACTGTTGCAGTACATTATTTTCTATAATAAGGAAACTGGAAGGATGAAATTGAGGCAGCTGTAGTCTTTTCTCACCTTTCCGTGAGAGTCCCATCTCTGTTGTGGAGAAAGTGAAGTTCAGAGTAGGAGAGGTGACAGCAATATGGATTTGAGTGAATCAAGCTTGGAAGGGTGGGAGTGTCAGTGCAGAGAGAGAAGAGCTGAGATCTGAGTTTGCCTGCAGATTTTTGGGTCCTGCATGATATTTAGCATGTTTTTGCTGCTTCTTCATGTTGATAAATGCTTTTTGCCTTCTCCTTCTAAGCCAGAATTTTCTGAAGTAACATTCAGGCTTTTTATGAGTGGTATTTATCCTGCACATCACTTAACAACACTAACGTGTTATTGGATTAAACAGTGACTAAAGTGTAAGAAGTAGTCTAGGTACAATGCTTTTAAAATTAAAGGTGGTATAGAATCTATATTAAAAATATTTCATTAATAATGTCAAATTTTGTGAGCAAGAGTTGTTTAAAATTGACTGCAGTGGATTCAGTGTTTACTTACCCTTTGATGAAGGTTACTCCACAAGAAGGTTGTATCTTGGGCAATGAAATTTAGTCTTTATTAAAAATAGATTAGCTGTCATGTAGTATTTCTTTTGCTATTGTATGAATCATTTGTGAAAAGTACATTATGTTCAAGTATGAAGATTATCTTATGGCCATCTTGATATTCTTTTTTTTTTCCCTTCCCCTTGGAATGAGGTAAATGCATAAACAGTGTTGGAAGGCAGACCTAACAAGATGCTTTATATTCTTTACTAATAACCATGTATTTCAGATTTCAGTTTAATTGAGGCGAATAAAAAAAAGGTGAATCTCCCAAAGGTTAATCCAGCCTGAGAAATGTAGTAGGGTCATGGTAGATAAAAGTTAGAAAAGACACAAGTGAGAGACTGCTTATGATTCAGAGCCCATATGTTTTTGTACTCTCCTGATTGGGAGGTTTCATCAGGAAACATTATTTAGATTTTTAGTATTAGAAAAGCGATGAGAAACTATAAAAAACTGTACAGAAAAACAGTTACTGTAGTAAGACTGATCTGCTTGTATCCCTACTTCAATGTAGTGTTAACGAAAACAGTTCATGTAAGGATACAAAACAAATATCGTAATAACAGAACTTCAAATGCAGACAGTGCCTGATATATAGAAAGCAATTTGGCAATGTTTTAAGGACCCTTTTTTTGATAGCTAGTATTGAAGTTAAGTGTTTTTCATGAACATCCATTAGCACACTTGCATTCGAGGACATGGCTTGGATCCATTATGCGGAGTAATGAAACATATGGTAAAGGGTGGTCTGATACTCTCCTTGATGTGGTTCTTAATGTAGGTTAAAGATGCATGGAATGTTACTGCATTATAAATCTGAAGATAGAATACCTCGTACACATGCAATAGAACTGGAGGTGTCTGCAATGTGAAGACAGTTTCATGAACACTAAATCTCACTGTGTGGCTTAGTCCCTGTCCAAGACCAGCCCAGTCACTTGCTCACTCCCCACCTTAAATGGGATAAGGAGGAGAACTGGAAAAGGAAAAAAAAACCTTGTGAGTCAAACTAGAAGGAGTGTAAAGTGAAGAAAACAGGTGGGACATCCTTTCTAGCCCCAGTAATTCAAAAGCCATCACACCACCCAGATATGCAGACCGAGGCCTGGTGAGTCTCCAGGCCATGGCTGCTTTAGAAAGGTTACTGCTCAGTTTTTATGGCTGACTGTGACATTGCACAGGGTGGAATATGCCTGTGGTCAGGTAAGCCCAGCTGTTGTGGTTGTGCTCCTGGCTGCTCGGCTGTCCCTGATGTGCCCGCTGCGGTGTCAGAATGAGGAGCAGAGACACTGCTCTGCGTTAGCTGAAACACTGCTCTGCTGTCCCCACACCAGTTCAGACACAAGTCCAGAACACAGCACTGCATAGGCCACTGTGGAGAGTTAATTCTCACAGAATTCACAGGATCGCTAGGTTGGAAGAGACCTTCAAGATGACCGAGTCCAGCCCATGCCCTAAGACCTCAACTAAACCATGGCAGTGACTGCCACATCCAGTCTTTCTTTAAACACATCCAGGGATGGTGACTCCACCACCTCCCCAGGCAGACCATTCCTGTACTTTATAACTCTTTCCATAAAAAACTTTTTCCTAATAACCAACCTATGTTTCCCTTGTTTCAGTTTGAGACTGTGTCCTCCTGTTCTGTCAGTTGCTGCCTGGAGAAAGAGACCAACACCCATCTGACTAGAACGACCTTTCAGGAGGTTGTAGAGAGTGATAAGGTCACCTCTGAGTCTCCTTTTCTTTCTGTCCCAGTGAGACTCACCATAGTCACTCCTCTGTCTCAACACTTCCCTGACACACTTTCTATAGTACATAAATACTGAAAATAATGGGCATAGACTTTTTCACTAAGGTTTTAATTTTTTATCTGTATTTGTGAGGAGTATCGAATTAATTTACTTGTTCAAGTTCTGCATAGGCTGGGACAATTAATAGGAAAAGTCTCTCAAAATCAGCTTTACACTATAAAATTGGTGATAATCAGGACTTCTTGTTTCATCTTCTGTGGCATTGCTCTCTACAAGTTGGGGCAATCAGTTGCTCTGAAGCTTAGATAACAAAGTATTTTGAAACCAAAATGATTCTTGGATTAAGGAAGTTTTACATTAATTTCGGAAATGGTGAACCTCAAGCAAATGGATGTTCTATTTCATATCTGTTCAAGTTCCGTCATATGTTTTTAAAACCAACATAAGTTGGAATCTTTTGTGGAAGTAAAATTTTATTGTGAAGGTGTTGCAGTCAAATTATAGCAAATTGCTGTTAGGGGCTAATTGTCCTTGGTTTCCAAATCTGTTCCTCAAATATTTCGACCTTGTTCAGAAAAGACACTGTAGAATAATGCCAATTTTCTTTACCATCAAGGGGTATATTAAACTGTTATCCTAGTTCTCTTGTATAGGTAGTCTCTTGTGTCTCTGCTGGAGAAAGGAGGCCAAAACCAAGGGACGGTGAAGATCAACCATCTACACAAATGCTCAATTATTTTAGAGAGAAGAAAAGGCTTTAATAAAATGTATCTGTTACCATTTTTCTAATATTTGGATCAGATAATACACTAATTCAGGTTTAATGACTGATGATTAATTTCTTCAGTCTTGAGCACGTAGGATGTTAGGAAAATTGTTTGCCTGAAGTACCTTTGTTTAAATAAGCAATGACATGATGTATCAACATTAATCATGATCTTAACTGAAGGTAATAACATTTTTTCCCTGTTTTGGGCACAGTTTTTGGTAGCATTGGCAAAATGCAGGCTGCAGAAGAATTAAAGGTTTTATTTTCCAGATATTATTCATTTTAACGAGGTACCAAAGTTTTTCTTAGCCTGCTAATTTATTTTTAGCTATTTTTATTAAGATTTTTCCCTTTTAAGTGTGATGCTGTCTAGGTCCCCAAGAGCTTTAGAGGTTTCAATTTCTAATGTAAGTTGCAAATAAAAAATGGATTTTAAAATATTTTACAAGTACAGCCTTCTTTAGGGAGAGTTTAGATGCTAAAATGAAAATTTGTAGTCTACTATAGTCTATATAGTAGACTATAGTAGTCTACTGTAGTCTACTATAGTCTACTATACATTGCTGTAATTTCCCTGAAAATTTGCCAGTCACACTGGGTGGAATTTATCTTGCTTTGATATAGGCATTGAAAATCAAATGAACTTCACCTTATATGATATGTTTTCCTTGTTCTGATGAGACGATGAGCTGCATGTAAATAGGTCAGATATCCTACATAATAGTTGTCTACAAAATGTTTCATCCACTTTGATTAAATTCACGTAGGGGAAGTATCTTTCTGAGTTCTTGTGCCAGTGTTCATTTTTTTGGTTTTAAACCCTCAATTGTCTTTTTAGAGGAGACTGTTCATAGAGGGTTTTACTGCAGGACATGTGTGTGCTATTGTCCTGCCACTTCTTTTAAGCCTTTTTTTTCTATCTGTTCTTGTTAGGAGCCAGGACTATAATGTTTCAGGAGTAAAAACTAGAGAGAAAGTGAAGATAGTCCCTGCACCAAAGGAATCCAAGTTTAAAAACAGGAAAAAAGAAACAGTGGGCAAATATGTCAGCATGATAATTTTAACCTTGTGCCAATACTCTGAAAGTGACTTTCAGGTTTTGTGTAGAAGAGAGATTTTGCTGAAAGTTTTATTGTAATACAGTAGTTATTATGGGGTGACAAAAATTATTTCATGTCAAAAAAGTGTTTCCTGTTTTGGACTGGAAAGCCTGGTGGTTGTGAGTAGTGGCAGTGCTGAGTCGTGTCTCACATGGCCACTTTTTGGTCATTTGATGGGGAGCCCTGTTGAATACTTGCCTGAATAGTGTTGTGTAGCAAGTGGAGCCAAAGGCTGTGCTCTTTGGTGCTTTTTACAGTGATTGTCATGATTTGGTATGCGTAGCAAAGCAAATGTGTACAGAGGTGGTTTTATATATATGGAATTTGCTTTCAGGAAAATTCAGAGCTTTGTCAAAAGGCTAGCAAAAGTCTAATGGTGCAGGAAGTTTTAATAGATGAGAAGATAGTTGTACCTTTTTAGCATGCTGTTTCTTTTTCTCTTTGAACTTTCATTAGGATTAACTTATTTGAAGCCGCCATTGCATGAGGAAACAAATAAAAGCATGTTTCATGGGAGTCTCTGCATTTAGGTTTTAGAGATAACTACCTACCTACAGCTTCCACTGACACTGGTTGAACCCTCGTGTGCTCTGTACTTCTGGAAAAGTTTTTCTTGATCTTATCTTAGAGTTAACATGTGCCATGGAGCTGACTTCTACCTCGCTGAAAACAAATAAGACAGCAAAATGTTATCTTCTGACTTGAGAAGCGGAATAGTTGGTGGGTAGCATTTTTATGCAGCCCTGACTGCTTCTTTCCAGCCTTCTTCTGGGGTTTGCAACAAGGATTCAAGCACCCATGTTGTGGAGCTGATCGGAGTAGTGGTCACCTAAGAGTGGCCCTTGTTTTCTTTGTGTCACTGGGTTGTTTCACCCTGGTGCTCGCTGCCCCATGGCTGTGCTGTTTGGGGGGGCAGCTTGGGTGGGGATGAGAAGAGGTGGCTGAGGAACTGCAAGAGAGCCAACGGATGGGATGAAGAGGAGATAAAGCCCAAGGGCCCAGTTTAGTGTGGAGTCATGTTTTCTATGCCTGTTCTAACAGACAGGTATGTTTCTGATATGATCTCTTAATTCTCAGTCAAATGTTGCATCATTTGCTTCTTGCCTGCAATTAACTAGATTGCAATAAGATTATTTCATTATTTGTTAATATTGTCTAAGCTATTTGATTGCATGGTAGCTAGTTCTCATATCAAAACTAGAAAAGTCAGCCATGAATTCTTAGAATAATTCTGTGGTTGATACTTTAGCTAGACCAAAGTAATGTCTCTAACAGCTGAAAATTGCAGTTCTCTTGTGTGTGACCCAGTCAAAATCAGCACAGAATATACTTCAGATAAACTTATGTGAATTTGGAAACATTTCTGTTCCTGTTAGTTTGGAAAATTATGCAATAAAATATTACCACAGCTCAACCTATTTGTATATATATGGGGGGATTCCAATTCCAAGCTTTTTGAGCTATTTTTAACTTTTAATCAATAATTAAACAAGTGTAAATTGAATCCTTGTAATTCAGTAAAACCCTTGGTCACATTATTTTCACATCAGGTACCTCACTTCTATTTTTGTGCTGAGTATGGGAATGTATTCACAAGATTCTGCTGTGTCATCTAGCTTTGAAGATCTGGACTGGTAACATAAAAAGACATTTTCTGTCTGCCTTTGTCTTGAAGAGGAAAGAAATCTGTTTCTTCTTGTGCTAGTGTGATAAGCTCAAAGAACTTATATATACACTTGATAGCATAAGGTGAGTCTAAAATGCACAGCAGTGCATATTAGTTATCAGAATTTTATAAAATTTGCCATTGACTGTTCAGTCATAGCCTTTTACGAAAGATACTTAGGGTTTTTAACTGCAGAGCTTGCATTTCAGCAGTTTACACTGAGGAACCACTGCTCTTCCCTGTCAGCTGCACACAAGACTTCTGGCAATTTTAGCAATTATGTACCTGGGGAATTTATATGCAATATATCCTTTAATGAGCTTTAACATCAGTGGAAGAAGTTACTGCACAGACATAAAGTGATTCTAAGAGGTACTGGCTGAAGTTCTCCAGTGGTCCTTAGAACATCTGATTAAGTCTGTAAGAGAGTAAGTAAGGAGTAAGGGATTAATAATAGAGGGTTACAGTGCTTGGGAAAAGATCATGGATTGATTACTGAGTATTTATAATTTTCTGCTAAAATCTGGCTATTTCTCAGAACTTGGACATTTGACCTTTTTTCCCTACTTTGTAGCTATAAATAATGGTATTGCCTTTAACTGTAAAGCCACTTTTAAGAATTATGCTTTTTGAAATGGATGACAAATTAGAAAACTTATGAAAGTTATTTAATATTAGACCATTCATTTTAGATTGATTTTAGTGGAGAACACTTTGCATATAAATTGTCAGTGCAATTCTCTACTCTGCTGTTTTAGGTGAATAGCAAAAAGACATTTTTTTTGATTGGGATGGTGAAATTTATTTGATATAGATGGAGAGGCAATGCACATCCATCCATCATGGTTTGCCTTTTTTTAGTATTTGAATAATACTGAATTTGACTTGATACTTGTTCATTATCTCTGTCTGTTAGCTTCCTTTTTTTCTTGACACTGCTTTTCTGCAGGTTTCCCTTTGACAGGGCTGAATAGGGATGTCTGTCAGTTTTGTTATTTAAAGCAGTGTTGGACCAATGTGTTTTCTGTGGAATGCATAGATATTGGATACTATGGAAGGGAAATGTGGTAGTTGGTAGTTAATGTTTCTCACTTAGTATTCCCTTTTTTTGCTACATCCTAAAAGCTAGTCTGTTGTTGGTGCAGATAGAATTTCCATGATCATTGACATGTTTTGCATTTAAAGTCAGTTTAGTGTTATGAAAGGCTTCAGGAAGTTATTGTCATAGACAGAAGTCTGTCTGAGCATACTGCAGTGTACATTGAGGTTTTTTGTCTGTTTCATGGTCCACAACTCTTCCACTGAGGAACTATATGCATGAATGAGAACCCATAATTTTCATGGTGGTTGGTGTTCTTTTGTTGTTTCTTATCTTGTTACTGTTTTGTGGGAGGAGATGTTTTTCCCCCCTTTTTCCTTTTTTATAATTTGGTTGGTTTTTGACTGCTTGAAATCATATATGTCTCTGATAGAGTTACTATCAGAAGTACTAATTAATTTAATGATATTAGTTTTTAGTTCAATTTGCTAAGCAGAACATGGACATTGTTAGTTTTTTGTAATGTCTAGTGAAAGGAGAGATTTGCACCCACTCTCCTATGAACTGACAAACAAGCTTATAATGTCTAATGGAATTTACTTCCTGTGCCTTAAACATGGCTGTAGCTACGGAGGACAGAGAATGTACTATTTGTTGGCATTTTATTTAAAGTATGCTTTTCCATAGGGCTGATTGTAATTTTGTACTTCATTCTGATATAATCTTTGAAATATTTTATGTGCATTAGTTAAGCCAATGTTACTATGTAGAATTGTAATATTTAGAAAGTAATGTGATGATTGGATCTGCCTTTTACCCGGTATATTTTTTTTCAGTGAATTTTTTTTTTTCTGTAGAGCTATAACATATGTCCTACCTGCTGCTATTATCTGCCCCTGTCACTCTTTAAAAAAAAAGGACTGTGGGGAACATTAAGCAAATGCTGTTTTGCAGTCACTGCTCCATTTAGATTGAATGGGCAGAATTTATACATAATGCTCTCAAGGTTTATTTATGTGTTATGGATGTATCTTAGACAGCCTTGGAGTACAAGGTAGGGAGCCAAAATATGAACTATGAAGCCTTTCATGCCAGACAGAAGAGTATCAGGGTTTTGGTGTTTTTTTTTTTGTTTTTTTTTTTTTTTGCTAGATAAGGTGAAAAAATACTTCTATAATATAGCCAAATCTGTTTTTCTGTGAAAGTGCATATATCAGTATCATGTTCTATGAGATAACCTTAAGTACAAACTGAGATGATGTCAGGAAACCATTTTTAAAAAAAATATACTGATCAATGTCTTAAGGAGATTTTTTTTCTCAAGAAATATTGGAAAGAATTGAAGAAATGAAGTGTTCTGCAATCTAAGTGTCTGGATTTTTCAGGTATAATGAAGGAAGACAAAATGTTCAAGCTAGTAGTGCCTGTAAGAGGCATTAAGAGAAAAAATTCGATGTACAGAAAAATATTTTTTCTTGGGGTTTTGATTTTCTAAAACAGAAATCCCCAACGAATGGTAATGATATTGATATGTGAGGAGTACTGAAATAACTTTTTCTCTGATTGCAGGTTGTAGCAGAGCAAAAGCAGCATTTGCAGTTACTCAGTAAATACATCCAGGGATTTGAGAAGGTCAAAAGCTATGCTAGGTGCTAATACCTCAAAGCAGTGGGTGTACTGTTTTGTCATTGACCTTGTCAACCTTGTACTTGGGTTTACAAACTCGATTACAGATTCAGCCCAGTATCCCAAAGCAGAGAGGTGATAATTGTGACATTAAAGTTATTTGGTGTCACAATTTTTAATTGTAGCTTTTTAATTGCAGAATAATAATGTTAAATATTGACATGGATTTTATTTCTCCATGATGTTAAAATGATAGAAATAGCAAAGATGATTTGCACTTAAACCAGATTTATTTTGCAGTTTTAAACTTGTAAATCCTATATTCTGTATGTTCCATTCAGAGTGTTAATCTCCCAGAAGAGAAATATTAATCCTGTTGTGCAAATTGTTAGCAAAACTCAATCTCTTGTGAAACTGAAAGCAAAATGAAGCAGAGAAAGAGGAAAGTATGATGGAGAACTTATTTTGTGAGGTAAATAAGAAGACAACAGCTTTTAGTGGCAAAAAGTTTTCAGGCCAAAAGGAAATCTAATTGTTCTGAGAGGAATTATCCATCAGGGAGGGGAAAGAACAGAATTATACAACTTAGACTGAGAAATTTTTATGTGAACCTATATGTTAAATAAAATTAAAATGTAGTTTGGAAATCAAAATAAATTTCCTAACATTCATAATTACTAGCTTCTCATTTCAGATCTGTGTAAGAGAAAGTAAGCGCATTTAAGATAGAGGCAATTCAGGGAAATAATAAGTTGTGGTATTTGCAACACTGATCCAGGGAATCCCTTGTAGTTTTTTTCCTATATTATCAACTTATCTATTACAAGACCTATTTTTTCTTTTTTGATGTTGCATGATACAAAGTGTGGATCAGGCACTAAAATTCATTTCTAAAAATATTTTATTAGATTATTGGCTTTGTCACTTGCAGGGCTTTGTGCAGATCTTTTGTTTCCCTGTGCTGAATACTACCACACAAGATTTTGCTACTCAGCTGTACCACTGAGGCAATGACTTCTGGCCTGACAAAAAGTGAGTGGCCCTGACCAGTGCTTCACTGCAAATTCTTAAGGAGAAAGAGTTTATGACTCTTCATAAAACCCAAGAGGCAGGTCTGGGCGCTTCTGCTGTCAGGTAAACAATTCATGTCAGGAGCTGGACAAATGTGGGGCAGTACACTCTGCAGTAAATTTTCACTGAAGCTGTGTGAAAAGTCAAAAAGCCTCTGATAGAAGCATGAAGCAAGTCAGTTAAAATCATAAAAACCACCAACACAAGCAGTGGAACCTGTTAAAACATGGCTCACTTAGTCTGAGCCAAGCAGAGTGCTGTGGATAGTCTTTGTCCATGGAATTTGTAGACAGACCTAGAATTGGTTGGTGACTGTAACCCAGCAGATGTACATGATTCTAAACAGACTTAGTAATAGATTTGCTATCAAATTTTACTATTTTAATGTAACTCCCACTAGAGGATGATTGAGAAGCTTTATTAGCTTTGTGTCACAAAGTCCCAAACTCAGATTTTCAGAATGAAGAAAAAGAATGAGTTTAATTACATCCTTTGTATACCTTACTGTGCTTTTTTATATTACTTACTTGACCAAGCTGATTGATATTTCAGTTGAGAGATGCAAACCACAATCCCGATTTCAGGGATTATGGCAAGATATGGATGGCCTCATTGGTCCTGTTGTGTTATCTTTGGTAGCAGTGTCATCTTTTGAAATGTTTAACGTATGTGCAAAGACAAGGGTGTTACGATGTATTAATGTACCGTGTTCTTATCCCCATAAGATAAGGGGCTATTACTCCTAGAGTTGAGGAACTCGGATAGAATATTTACTGTCGTATGAAAGGAGAAAATATTCAGTCCATTGCCTTAGACAGAAAGCCATTATTTCTCTGTATGTGCATTTTCTGTTTCAGCTAACTGTAGTATTTAAAGAGTTGATGGGCATTCACTCCCTTTTCCTTGATACAGCATTTGTGAAATAGAAAAAATTCCATTTTTTCCCGTTACTTTGTCAAAGGAATGAATGAGTGCAGCATCAAGCTGATTAAGGGTAGCTGTTGCTTCTGTATGGGTGGCAGCTGTGCTTCTTGTCTGCTGAAGGAGTTGTTTGTTGCTTGGTCAGGACTGAGACACAGCTTTTATCATGTCCTGGGAAAGGGGCAGCCAAGTTAATTTTGCTCCGTCTTGGCTGCAGGACAAGTTTATACTGTGAGCTTACAGTGTGAGCTTATACTGATGTGTTATTTTGAGAAGTAGAGTGAATGGAATTGCTAATCTGATTTTTCACCAATTTGCTCACAGGGGGAAGGACAGTTAGGGTGAAAAACCCCAGGAAAAACTAGACAGAATATCTTTATTTCTCATTTTTGAGTGTGAAAGGACTGTGATAATTTAGTCCTAAAAGTTGTCTTTTCAGTATGATGAGACATTTCAATTACTATTAGTGTTAGAGAAGGTCATTGTGTATGTGGTTGTACCCTGGGTAATTACAGAGTGGTAGCCCTTGGAGACATTTATCATACTACAGATCCCCATTGTGTTGCACAGTGCACAGATACATAACAGAAATCCAGTTCTTGCTATGTGTTCATGTCCCAAGCATAAGGCAAGATGGATTCTAGGGGCATGTGAAATGGAGAAATGCACACAGGAAAAGCAGAGATGTACACACAAGCAGATTTACCTTTATGATCCCTTCATAGACAGCCACAGCTGTCCAGAGGAGCTAACACTATAATGGGAGATGAATTTTTTTCATCTGTCACCTTTCAAGTGCAATGTGATCAAAGCTAATGTTGAAGTTGAAGCCATGCAGCATGTAAAGGAGCCTGTTTTCATTTAGCTGGGCTGTCTGATTTGCATTCATTCCATAACGTAAATATTAATTTTATGACAATAACTCTAGTGCTTCTTGCTAGAATAGTTACCTGCTCTCTGGGAGAAATCCTATCTGTTCGGGAACATTGATGCCCTTCTAAGAGAAATGGTCACTTCGAAAATCATTTATAATGGAAGCAAACAAATGTCATCAGTTTTATTACTAATGTTTACTTAGCCTTCAAATACGTTTCTGTGTAGAAGCTGCCTTGGAGACCCTTTTGTTTCTCTTACCATGACTGCATAGCAAACACTAGCAACAATTTCTTACTCACAGAACAATTAAGGTTAAGTAACAAATACTTGAATTGTGAGTTGTATAGAATGCTTTTCTGTTGCTTTTATTTTAAATGATATTTCCCTGTTTGGCTTATTTTGTTCTTTAAATTAGTTTTGAGTTGACAATGATCTACCACAATTTTTCTGCCATCTTACAGTATTATAGTACACACAGCTGATTTCTCTCTTAATTTAGTTATCTACCCAGCTTCCCCTCACCTCAAAAAAAGAAAAAAAAGAAAAAAAAAAAGGAAAAAAAAAAGTAGAGAGAAAGGAACCCTGCTGGATGCATTTCCAAGAACCAGATGATGAAGTGAAGCCCTTTGTGTCAGGGACTGGCTTATTATACTCTGAACGTAGTAATTATGACCTCTTAACTTTCATTCTTCTGTTTTAATAATTTGCTTAGACTTTTCTGGTTTTATTTTATCATGTTCCTTGTGATATACTAGGTTAAAAAATGCTCTGTTGGGTCAGGTCACTGTTCTGTTTACCTGAGGAGCTGAGAACTGGACTCAGTGCTCTCGATGGAGACTCACTGGGGCTGAGTAGAGGGGCAGGATCATCTCCTTTGACCTGCTGGCCACCCTTTTCCTCATGCACCCCAGGATACCATTGACCCCTTGGCTGCAAGGGCAGCTGGCTCATGGTTAACCTGCTCTGCAGGACTCTCAGGTCCTTCTCATCAGAGCTGCTTCCCGGCAGGTCAGCCCCAAACCTGTACTTGTACATGAGATTTTTCTTTCCTACGTTCCTTATGTACCTATGCAGTGCCCTCTGAGAAATCCCAGAAGTTAGTTATGGACACTGTTTTGAAAAGCAAAGAAACACCCAGGAAAAGAAATAATGAGAAAAAGTTACAACTCCAACAACTCTTGAAATGAGTGGGAATATTTCTTTCAGTCTGTTGTAAAGTTTGCATGGATTTCTTTGAATTTTTCTCCATTTTTCTTTTATTTTCAATACATGGATCTGTCAGGGTTGGTGTGCTTTCCTCACCCTGTTTGTTCAAATTTCCAGGTTTTTAAATGGTTGGCTTTTTCACTGAACCTAATCTCCTTTACTTTCCTGCTGAGCTAAGAAGGTCTCTATTTTATCTGGTCATCTAGTACATTGGCTTTTTGAACAGCTCATGCGTGCATTCTCACATGTTGTTTTTTGACCACTCCTTTTGAGTTTTGTTAATTTGATTTGTCTTCTTGTACCATTTGTATTTGTGTCCTTTCTTGGAATTGATTTAATTATGTTGGATTTATTGGAATATTCCTTTTTTTTCAGTGTTATTTTAAAAATGTTGTGACTACTTTTTAACATTGTGTTTTTCCACTCACACCTCGATACAAGTAATTTGCTTCACTTCTGAATGAAGCCTGAAGAGCTTCTCTTTGGGGATTTAAGACTAACTCTTCTAGGAACCAATCACTACATCCAAAAAAATGTATTTCTGCATCTTGTCCTGAGCTGACATTACTCCATACTGCATATGGAGATAAAAAATTGCTGGATCTGCATATAGAGTTTTTTGTGTCTCAGATAAAATCTCCTGATAAAAGTCTATCTAACACATTTCTAGGCTTCTAATACTGTTGTGCAAGCACTCAAAAGTTTTACCTGTACTTTGTTGTTCACTATTGCAGGTGCTAGTCAGGTGACATTGCAGGAGGTCAGACTTGGTTTTCTGGTTAATCCTGATTTCCCCAGTTCTTTGTGTAGCTCCTCTTATCCCCTTTGTCTCATGGCTGCTTTGAGACAGCCTCTTTCTTGGCCTTGGACAAGGATTTTTAAACATTTTGGTGAATGCTACTGTGGAGGTCCTTGACTTCAGTTTCCAACTAAGAAACTGAATGTAGCCTTCAAAGTAACCTTCCTACACTCCCCTTCTTCCTGAAGTAAAAAAGGGAATGGTGACCATGATCACCTCTCCTTGATGCCCAATTATAACTGATCTAACTTTTGGGCCAGTTCTGCAGTCTCTGGACTTGGTGGATGAATTATTTGTCAGTCCCCTTGGACTTTGCAAACCATCTTTCATAATCTTCCATTGCCAGCACTGGCTTTTTCCTGTTGTGGAAATTCCCACAAGTGCAGAACCCCCTCAGTACATGAGGATGTTGCAATGCTGCCTCTCACTCCAGCTTTAGCTGCTGCAGCAGCTGCACTGCTCCTGCAGCATTTTGAACCATCTCACGTGTGGACCTCTTTGTAAAAGATACTCATGTAAAATATGGAAGACATAGGACAGGTATCACTTCTTAGTTCAAAATGTTTTTCTGTCAAAGAACCTTATGAACGAGCCTGTTTTTTTTGCTTTGCAGTAAATTGGGACAATGACAAATGAAAGTGATCATTGTGTAGAAAAGGCCTGTGCACTCAGTATGGTTTTCATGTAATTCTTTTTGCATAAGTATTCGTACAAAGTATTAATCATAAATCTGAACTCTTGAATATTTAAAATTTAATCTTTTAATAAATCTTTAAACTTTGAATTCAAATAGTACCTTTTAACCTATGCCACTACTACTTGTTCTGATTCAATATATTTTCTTTTTATTAAGCTCACATAATTGCTTCTATTTATTGCTCCCATATACTGGTATGTTTTGATATTGGAATATTGAATGATTATTTTCCATGTCAATAATTTCAACATTTTAGCTGATACTTTGTATTATTAGTGTTGTACTGCTTATTCTGAGCATACATTAGGATTAAATCTAAAACCCAGAAATGGGTAGGAATGAGTATTAGAATATTTCTACTTGTCTGACTAGATAAGATGTGAAGGAGTTAAATATATTTTTTTGTATTTCATTTTAACTCATTATGTTTATAAGAAGGTTATCACCTCTTAAGTAGGCTAACAAAAAACCTAATTTGGGTTGTTAGAGAAAAAATAGGGTTCTTTTCCTTCATGTCCCTAGAAAAGTGTTCTAGCATGCTTCAGAATATTTAAAACTGTCAGTTGTTTTGGTCTGTAGTCAATGCTACAAATAATTAAATAATCGCTCCCTTAAAAAAAAGAGAAGAGTTCTAACTATATTTCAACTATCTCTGCTTAATAGTATTTAAGATATAATTTCAAATTTTAGTTTAGTCTGTTTATTAGTTGGAAATCATACTTACTATAGAGGACTTACGAGTGGGTGATGTTGAAGGGTGAAAATTTGATTTCCACTATTAGTGCCTTGGAAATTACATAATGAATCAATGCATTTTATTATGGTGGTTTTGCCAGCTTAAGTATGAGATTTGTTGTTGCTAAGCTGTGTCTGAAATCTCATGCAGAAACCACTTAAAGTGTTGATGGACTCTCTTCATAGAACAGCACTGTCACAATAAATGTTGCTTATTTATTCCTTTTATCTCAAATTGCTTCAGAGAAGGGAGGCAGAAACCCTCTAATGTGAATGTGAAAAGAGAGATGCAGAGCAGAGGTATGAACTTGTGAGGTTATATGACCGAGTGCATACTTTATTGAAGCTTGTGTACTGATTTGTTTATTCATGGTTTCCCATCAGACCTGTTCTGTTTCACTTGTGAATAGACATAACCCATTCTCAGCAAAACATTTTTACAAATTTCCCATTTTTATTTGAAGTGATGTAAACACTGAAGAGCTAAATCCTTATTTGAATCTAGGCCTCTGGAGGTGGCTTCTTTATTTCGGTATCCTTCAAAAAAGACTCAGTGTATTACAGGCAGGTTGCTCTCTGGAATGAGCTAATGAACTGCTGAAGACAAATCAGCTGTCTGGGCTATTTGGTTGGCATATCAAACTCCTGCTGACTGTTGGCAAATGTATTGGAAGAAATAAATTCATTTGTGTGTCCTTATTATTGCTCATTTTGTTGCTTAACAGACATTTACCTGAATAGTTGTGTTTAATAGATTTTAACTGTGTTCAGTTATCGAAGTGTAGTCTACAAATTTCCACAGATAGTCCATTCTCTTGTAAGGAGGAAGGACAGTCTCCTGACAGTTGTTAAACTAATGAATCTGCTAATTCAATCAAAAGAAGAGAGGTTCCCGCATTTCAGCCGTCCTCCATATGGGCAACTCATTATGATTTCGTTGTATGTTGGACCGCTGGATGTCAGGGATTTTCCACTTAGAACTGTGGGTGTTGTACTGTCTTCTGAAGAACCAAATTGTTTCCTCTCCAAGTCCACCTCAGCTTTTTTCTTCTGTACTGTTTAAAAGTCATGTTTATAATAGGATATGTAATTTTCAGATACTTGCAATTGTAATCCATACTTGTCCTCTGTGTTTAAATAGAAGTTCTTTTTCTTTGACATTTTTTAGTCTATGAATACTGTTTTGATTTCTGAGCGTCGTCTGTTGTTTGGCAGTTAAATATTAACAGTTTAATGTTAAATTTGCATAGTAGTGAAAATGACTAAAGCACTTTAATTTCGATGAGGAGGAGGAGATCTGATTTTTCTCTGTGAGTGAAGGGATAGAAAAAGAAGTGGTCTACTATGCTTATATTCCTGTGTAATTTTCTTTGCCATTCATGAGAGCATACCTATTATTGTGCATGTTCTAGAATAGAGAACACAGTTTATCGTTAAAATATAACCATGCTTAAAAAGCCTGCAGGCATCATTCTAATCTCCTTTTTTGCTGCAAGAGGGTGGTGATTAAAAAAAAGGAGGAAAAAAGCCTTTTCAAAATGAAAATTTTATCTTATTAAGTTGTGAGTTTTTTACCCTACCAAAGCAGTAAGGCTTTTCTTGAGTTTCAGCAACTTTCAAGACCTAAATTTATCAAAAAACTGTTCAGATAATTTCCTGCTTTTGTGGCTTTCTGTGAAGAATGTATAAATTATTTCTCCATAATCTTTAATTATGCTGAGCCTTAGGAGCTGTTAGAGAGCATGCTGGAAAGTCTTCCATAACATGCCTAATTCTACATATCCCCTATTTTGTGGCTGGGTTGAAAAACAAGAAGACAGAAAACACAAAAATATTCTCTTTCCTGCATTTTCTTGTTCTGCCACCCTAAATTTTTGTTTTCTTAGATTTTCACAGTTTTCTTCCTTTCTTTTTTTGCAAAAGCCTCTTGGTGTTATCTTGTAGAATCCTTGATTGTAGGTGGGTCTATAGCAATCCTTCAGTTAGGGGCCTGGGATATATGGTGTCTTCAGTTTGCTTTGTATTTTTGACACACATTCCTGTAGGTACTGGACAATGGACACATACCTCAAAGCTTCTAGCTATTGAGGTTGGAAGAATATTTTTCTCCTTTATACTCTCCTTATTCAGTAAGTGGTGTATTAGTCTCCAACTTCTATTTCCCATGTTATTGTATCAACAAAGCAAGTTTGTAAATATATTTAAAGCACTTTTACCTCCTGTAGACTTTGGTTGAAATGAAAACTGGTTCTTTGAACTAGGGCAGTCTGAAATGTAAGGAAGTCCAAGAAAGTACCACAACTCTGATGAACTGCTTTTATTTTTGTCTTCATTTTGGGTTCTGTCTAAAAAGTGATTGTAGAGACAGGAGTTGGATGGAAGCATATGTCTGCATACTGGTTTGAAAGCAAAACCAGTGATACTCCAAGTCAGAAATGCAATTTAATAGAGAGAGAAGAAACAAACAACAAAAAAGGTAAAAATAAGATAAATGCAATAGTACAAAGGACTACTGAGAGAGTCAGAGTGCAAACCTGACACCCTGTTGGTCAGGGTGTTGGAAGCAGTCTGAGATAAGTCCTGCTGGAGTGACAGATGTGGCTCCACTGGAGTAGAGATGATTCTCAAGAAAGCGTCCAGTTGTCCCTGGAGTTGTCCAGGGAATCCAGTGGAAACCTTGGTGTTTTTGGGATTGCAGATTTTATCCTGGTGGAAAGGCTTTGGCTCCTCTCACTGGGTGGAACATCTTACAATGGAATGAGGTAATGTTATCAGTCATGTGAGAGGCCTTAAATGGCCCATTCACAGGTGATGTCCCTCAGAGGAGGGTGGGTGGAGGAAGATATGAGGAAGCAGTGCCATATCTGGTGTTATTAGGTGTCCCATTAACAGAAGGCATCTGCCCTCTTGCCCCTCCGCCAGAGTTACAAGAGATAAAGAACAAGATCTCCCACCTGACTTGAATGGATGAAATAGAATACACATTTTTAGTTACGTTTTTCAACCCAAGATAGTCTGAATGTTCCTTTAACTGGGAGAAGCCACCTGTTATTTTACCAGTATACAAGGAGAATTAGAAAATAACTTAGTCTTAATGTGTAAGATAGCTCATATTTGTACTAGAACTAGGATGTGAAATTCTAAAGGGAGAGACAGTTGGTTTACCCACAGAGCCGGGTCTGGACAGACTGGAGATATTTGTGCAAGATTTGCTGTGGCAAAGCCCCAGCACTGACTGACAGGGCCCATTCTGCACGTATTGGAAGAACTGAGGATCAGTGTGAATTCTTTTACTGGCATCTCTGTAGAAAATATAAGGCCTTGCCTGTAGTTGACAGCTGTAGTCTCTTTGCTTTGAGATGTGAATAATGTCTCCGTTTGTTTTATCATTGATTGTTTTGTTTATTTCTGGCCCATAAGACAGCTATCAGAAGACACCTGTCACTTACTGTCCCTAGTGACTGGTTTAGATAAGAGAACAGCTACAGTTTCCTGTCTCCCAAACTACTCTGTATTCCTAATGCCTTGTCTTGTCAGGAAGAAAGGAGGCCTGCCATTAAGGAGTTATTTCCGTGAAGCTGGCTGCAGGAATGACTGTCACCAGGCTGGTTTCAGATGCACTGTGGCAGAGTCATGTGTACATTAATGAGATGGAAATGAGGGTTTGCATTTCTGCTCTTTGTAACAAGCATCTTTGGGGTGACCTAGGGATTTCATTAAAAGAGAGAGGAAGATACATCAACAGATTAAGTGACACTTTGGGACTTCTGTCTCACCACCCTTCATTCAGTGTGGAATGGTCTCCCTACGTTTGACTTTATCCAATTATCTTTCAGCAATTACCAAATAAAAAGGGTCATATTTACTTGCCCTTCAGTGCTTGCAAAAGTTTATAGCACAACACGAAGAGGATTTGCAAAACTGCGTTTCCGAAGTCTAGTGGTATTCATGAGACTTGACTTTGAAATAAACACAGGAAGATTGAGGCAACTGTGAGTTGGGATGTTTGGTGGTGAACAATGCAGTCCTGTTGTGGTGCTTAGCCAGAAGGTTCCTTCAGCCTCCAGTGATTTGCAGCTTGTGGAGTCAGAGGTGGCGTCCTTCTGCTTATAGCAGTACATCTAACCATGTCAGCAGTGTTCACCTGTCTGCTGCAAGTGGTGTCAGGGTATGGATGGACAGGACCATGAGCATTTTGTGGACAGAGTCCAGTGTCTAGTAACAGAACTGACTTGCCAGTCACATGAATCCTACATGCAATGACAGTGGGATTGCATGGCTTCCTTCCCCTTCTGAAAATGCTTCATTTCTGCCTTTGAAGTGGTCATATGTGAGCCACTCCTTTAATTTACTAATGGATTACTGCAGTGAAAGGTAGTCCATTGCTTTTGCTAATATCAGCTGAAGTATTTTCTGTGGTGTTGTTGGTGTTTTTTTAAAATTTTTCTTCCCCTCCAATACATTCCTGTGTAGTTAGAGCACATTGCCAACCCAATGTGAGATTCTTGAATGTGGTTTCCCAGCAGTAAAATCACTTTTAGTAATTACCTGATCTACGTCTAAAAAGACATTTGAAAAGAGACAAGCTATATAACTGCTGATTCATACGATTACCTCCATTTATGTACAAGCTTAAAGTACAGACATTTGCTTTCAAACTCAACAGAATACTGAGAATCTTGTTACTGTGCAATGATTTATATAATTTAATTATTATTTACCACATTCTTTATTACTAATGGAAGCCAATTTCTCAGGGGCCAGACTTTAAGAGCCATGTGTTTATGGATCAATAATATTTTTTATTTTCTTGAGACCCTGTGTATCTTTTTCAGCACATTAATTCCTCTGTTCCAGTGTTTTTGCTAATTGTTTATTTACTGCTTCAGATTTCAACTGTCTTATTAAAGCATCAACTTCATTACTATGATAAAGTGCTTTCTTTCTTATCATAGCTCACCACTGATGCAGCTTTTCTTTATATTCTCATTTTAATGACATTGAATAAAAGCAAATAAGCTTACCAAATAATGTAAGAAATCGGAGGCCTTAGCAGATTTTCAGTGCAAATAAGAAAGGACATGACCCTAAGTTTTTAATAATTTTCATGGTATGAAATCTGGCAGTTGTTTTACTTACAGATTTAAGTATCAACGGAAGTAGCTCTTTGTTGTATATGATCACAACATACAGGTCATATTGCTGTTAGGATCATCTGCTAGGCTGCTTATTTAAGTTAATTTTTTTTTTTGGTACACAGAAAGTCATGTGGCGATTGACTTGGTTTCACCTTTCTGTAGCTCTGAGTAGAGATGCCCATTGCAGCCCCTTGAATTCAGCGTGGTTATTTCTCCAAGATCTGGCAAGGGATTTAGTTGAGCTATTGCCAGCAATGCTGGTCTGAATAGCAGTGTCCTCACTGTGCTGGAGAAGCCCTGTGTTTGAGTAACTCTGATAATGCTAAACGTGGTAGCACATAGTCCACTCGGGTATTTGAGAGAGCTGCCTGATCCTCAGCAAGGAAGGGGTTCCCCCACCCTGGTTCTGTGTGAATGGTGAGGGATTAGGATCTTGAATTTAAACTCCGAGTAGAAACATGGAGAAGTGGAACTAAGCAGCTTGTCTGCTTTCTGTGCTCTGTGATGGCTATTCATCCTGTCAAGGACTGGAATAGATTGTTACTAGAGCTCCTGAAAATATCTTTTTTTAAAAACCCAAACAATGAAACACCATCTTCGAGGTCTGTTGGCAGGTCAGTCAGCCATTGGACCACACCAATAGTAAAAATTACATTCTTGCTTTGCTTGTTGCTGTGAATTAAACGCTTCATTATACATGCTTTTGCTGAATGGCTGCATTCTACAAGTTAAAAAACTGAGGCATATAAGAATTTGGCAAAACCTGAACATCTAAATGCAATCTTAGTTATTTTCTCTATCTGGAGATCAGAGAGATTTGCTAAATTTAACACGTATATAGAAGAATATGCCAAAAGATAGCAGCAATGGTGAGACAAACATGAGTCATCCCCAGCTCTTGAGAACCAGATGGAATTTTCTTTTTCTTTTAACTTGAGGTCAGTTTTATAGCTATAGTAGTATCAGCTCATCAAAAATATCTGTGAAGACGTTTTTACCTCAAAATGATTTATGTTAAAAGGATTTTTCTTTCTGAATGAAATGTTTCAATTTCTATTAAAATGTATAAGTTTTATGCAAGACAGAAAATTCTGTTTAGGTTTTTAAAAGGCAGATACTTCTTAGAAAGTGCAGTTTGCGAAACCAAGGATTTTAATATCTGCTTCTCTTAATAACCTTCATGAAAAGTTACAATGGATTCACTTTCATGGAATTCTGTAAATTTGTTGTAGGCAACTCTAGGATTAAAAGTTAACAAAACAAGCTCAATACTGTAATTAATGAAAAGAACACGCTGTTTCCTTACAAAGAAAATATTTTTGGTTTTATTATTTCTTTTCTGTACTCTGTAGAGAAGGTCTTGTGATTAAACTTTTGGGGGCTTCTGGTTGTGGTATTTAGCAGTAGATAAAATGAAGTTGTCTTATTTTCAGAATAAACAGTGAGTCCTGTTTACAGTGTATGTTAAAAAAAAAAGACCCCCAAATGTTTATAGATCAGGAATTTTGTGGAACAGTAGGTTAATCATCCTGGGAACATCACCTTGTTAAAATTGACATCATATATGTCTAAGTAAATCATATGAAGCCAGAGGTAATATTTAGACAATTATCTTAAAACAAATGTCCATACAGAAAAAAAACCCAAAAACCCCCCCAAAACCCCAAAAACCACAAACACCAAAACAAACCCACAAAACCCCCTTCCCTTCCAAACCTGTTTTAAGAAAGAAAAAGTAAATACTGGTTAAATTCAAAATGAATCTAGTCCTTATTTTTATCAGTTTGCTTGATTCCCATTCCAGGAATACCTAGACAAAGAGGTTGCTTTTTTTTTTTTTTTTTTTAGCTGACAAGCCTGTTACAGTCATAAATTTAAACAGGATTCCAGTATCACACTTTATTCATGACACAGGGAAAAAAAATAATGCAGTTTCATTAGCCAGTCTTCCAGCTGATTTTGTCTCAGACTTGGTGTGGAAGCTGCAAGGATCCTCCCAAGCTTTGTTGTTGCTGGTGCTTTGCAGTGCAGTGTGTTTTTGCTCCTTCCTTGTGTGGTTGTATTTGCTTGCTTCCTTCAAGAGAAGCAGTCTGAGGTGAAAGGGGCGTTTGGAGAAAGACATCTCTGAAGCTGAGAGCTGCAGGCATTGCACTGGTGTAGCTTCCTCCTGAGTCCTTTAGGAATGCCTGAGGGCTTGCCTACTCTTAATTTGTAGAACCAGGTGCTCTTTTATTGGCCCAGCATCTTTAATGACTGTTTGGGAATCATCTCCCAAATCATCTGGATACATGATGCTAATTGGTGTCCATGAAGGTGTTGGCTATGTCTGTGTGGAAAGATCTGCCAAATACCCCAGCAAATGAGAAGTCAAGGGTTCTGAAGCTTTTTTTCCTCCATTTTTGGATGTGTTTTTTCATATTTGGTTAGAGGTTTGATAGGAATTTCACATGAACACAAAACACCCTCTTTTATGTAAATATTTGCTTTCACTATTCAAATATCTGTTTAAAACTGCTATGGTTCTTAAGGATCTAAATACTCCCCTAAAAGGCATCTAACTTGTGTGTAATTGTTCTTGGAGAAGTAGCTTGTTTTCTGGCTTAGCCAGGGAGATTGTGTAA
Source organism: Cisticola juncidis (assembly GCA_013400215.1). Taxonomy (NCBI): domain Eukaryota; kingdom Metazoa; phylum Chordata; class Aves; order Passeriformes; family Cisticolidae; genus Cisticola; species Cisticola juncidis. The sequence continues at coordinate 341,072 of VXBR01009377.1, read as the reverse complement.
ACATACTTAGAAAATTATACAAACTTTATAAACTGTGAAGGCTTCTTAGGCAGCCACCAGCAATAACAGTAAATAAAATGCTTGGGCTTTATTTGCAAATAAACTCTTATTTTTACATGGGAATTAGGCATTTATATTTGCTTTTTAATACAAAGTATTTCCAATAAATGTTAAGGATTTTGGTAATGCATAAAGCTTCTACAAGAGTTTTTTAAGCACTGTGGAGTTTTCCTAAAAGCTGTATGAAGGCAGTAAAGTGTGAAATTACATGAAGTTTTCTTGAATGTAAAAGTGATTTTCTTGTCATTTGCTATTCAGCTCTTCTTAGACCCACTCCCTAATAATTTTCTTTTTAACTAGGTACTACATTTCTTGACCATCTCTAATGAATATGATAATGATAAAGTATAATATAGAATTAGGCTATACATACAAATTGGCATGAGGAGAAGCAAGAAGGTGATGAAAAAGATGACAAAGGCTCAAAGCAAAAGTTTAAGGTAATTCTTCTTATATTTTCATTTCAGCAAGTTAGGAGTTGAAAAATGTATTTGTTGAGGCAAGAGAAGTGAGTGGTAATTCGGAAACAAAGGAACACTGGCTTGGAGAAACTGGTGGAGAAAAAAAAAGTGCAATGGCAGAGACATGTTCTTGAGAGAAGTTGGACAGGGTATTGGTTGGGATGTCTGAGGAGCAAGTGAGGGATCCAAGCCTGACACAGAGTTGTGGCTCTGCCTGCCATGACTGTGCTGGAGAAATCAAGATTTTGGCACTTCCTTGTACGGATTATATGCACAAGCATGTACCTTGTTTTGGAGAAAGGAGCACATCTGATGCAGCGAGATCAATCCAGGTGTTAGCTGTTTGGAAATGGTAATTGAACTGATAAAGATGGGCAGTTTCCTGACAGAAAAGTGTATCAGTCAAATAAACAGAGGACAAAACCAAGACTTTAATGAGCCATTAAGCTTTGCAGCAAGTCCTGTGTAGGATCAGTCTGTTTTAGACAAGGGTGTTCAGCACTAGTTTTTTGTATTATTTCTTAGTATTTGCTTTATAAGAATATTTATTCTTATTACCTCTGTACTTCTGAGTAGGTATATAAGATCTGTTTTCTTTTTGATCAGCATGCTAAAATTAAATCTTTAATTCAATGCAGTTACTTAGCTCTGTTTCTGGGAAATGTTGCTGGTCTGATATTTTTCTCTGTCTTAAAAACTGTATAGACTGTTGTTTCATGACTTGAGAATAAAAGGGGAAGGAACATGAAAGAGGGAGTTGAAAAAAGTTGTTTTTGGAAATAAGACAAAGAGAATTGAGTCATATGTCTTGGAGAAGAGCGCTGTGAAGCCTAAAAATATTTTGTTTGGTTGGTTTTTAACAAAATACTTTGCTTATGGTGAAACCACATAGGTATACTCTTCAGTATTTTTGAAAGCATTCTGTATTAGTGTAAATGTTATTAGAAACTGCATTCTGATAACAAAATTAGACAGCACCTCTAATTTCCAGAATTAAAGGGAATTGAATGTTGAAGGACAGTCCTTCCCACCATCCCCAGCTTAACTGGAAAACGTCAAAACCCAACCAAGTCAAATCAAAACTTCTGTTTTTTTCCTTCCTCTTAAGCTGTGAAGTGGAACTGAACACATATGTAGACCTGTCTGGGTAAATGGAACAGATGCAGTCACCAGAAGATATTTGTCAAGCTGTTAAAATAAACCTAAAGTAAACATATTACTGTAATCTAGCTCTCTCTCTTTTTTTTTTTTTTTTTTTAATAGAATATATCTTGTGAAGACACACCTTGATTACTTTAACTTAGATGTTGTGTATTTTAGTAATGATTTAAGTCTGGTTTTGTTAGACTCTCTACTATTAGCAATATGATATAGTGCAGTGTATTTCTGCCAAAAGCAGCACCTTCCAGAAAGCTTCTCAGCATGTCATAGAATAAATATAATCAGTCTTACATACATTATTAATATTAATAATATATTATTAATGTAGGTATTTATTGAGAAAGCAGAAAATAAGTTGAAGCATCTGTGCACTTTTTATTTTTGCAATTTGTGATTTTGCCTCAGTATTTGTATCACTTCATCAATATAAACTTTAATTTCCTAGTTAAGTATGTGTGACAGATTTCAGGCTTTCAGGTCCTAAAAAGCCATCTTAAAAACATCATTACAAGTTTTTCTTTAAGTAAAGATTAAGTCTGAGCATTTTGAAAGAAAAAATACCCCTTTTAAAACAATTCAAATGCAAAACCTGCAGCTTTAAGTCATCAGCTGTAATAAACAAGGTAACGGCGATATCAAAATTTTCTTCCATATTTCATAAATTTTTGTTGTCCATAGCAGAAAGGTATCTTGTCAATTAACTTGTAGTTCCTTGGGCAACCATAGCAGCGTTTCCCTTTAGGAGCAGTAAGGCCAGTGGTTGTTCTATAGGATTGTCTATGCTGTGCTAGTGACCTATTGCTTTAAGTTGCTTTAATTCCTGCATGCTGTAGTGTTTTCAGGTGGTAAGGACAAAGAGCCCTGTATCATTTCATTCAATAGGTTTCAGTTTCCTTTAATTTTCACCATTTTTCTAGTGCAATGGTAAATGTAGGCTTTAGGATGAACCTAAAAGGAGGTTAGTATTGAAGTACAGAATAAGTGCATTTGTGTAAGCCAAGTTTGTGATTCAAGTTAACTGCCCTTGTCTAGTTATCTTTCTTTCCAAAGAGATTTTTTTTCTCTTTTTACATCTGCAGTATTGAGATCAATGGCCTGTTAGACAAGGGTCAAGAAGATCTTTACCTAGCCATTAATATTCTTAAAATTTATGATAACGTGGGGAAAAGACAAAATTTTATGTCTTTTCACTACTTAAGATGAATTATTGGGAGCTGGAAGCCAAGTCAAAGCAGAAATCTTGAATTTTAATTGCCAGTAATACTGATTTGCTAATGATATATGTACATGTGTTCAATGTATGAATGTATGTATGCATACATAAATCTTGTTCCATGGTCTTTAGGCTGTAATCCTACTAGCATGCTCGGTCATGCCTCAGGCTTGCCATCTTTTGTTAAATATCTTTTTCTACAGTGGTACTTACTGTGAGAATTTGTGATTGCTGACCTGTAATTTAGTTCTATTATCTTATGCCTGCTCATAAAAATTGGACATGGGGACAACTGGTAATGATGACCTAACATGAGAAGTACAGCAGGACTTATGCCAGCTATCGAGTTAAATTTTCTTTTTTTTTTTTTTTTGGTCTTGACATTAGTTTCTTTCCTAATGGCACTAGCTTAGACATAGATGCCTAAAGCCTGACTGCAGCAATTCCACTCCTTATCCTGGAACAACCAGTTGTGTGGAAGCTGGACTGCCAAAGCCTCACAAGATTTATACTTTCCTCACAGAATTTTTATGCTTTTCCTGGTTCATCTAAATGTTTTGGAGCAGCTGACAGAGCACTGGGGAGTTGGCTGGCTCACAGTTCATGCTAGTTGAGGTCTGTAAGTCCTGAGTTGCCTCAGGATTTGTTCATGTTACCATCATGTTGACCACCCCTTAGCTGTTTGGGGCCTGAAGGCTGCATTGCACGTGTTTGTAAGCTGAGTAGTTTCTCCCCAAAACTGGGAAGAGACTGGCTTTGGTACCCAGGATTCGGGGGTTGTAGAGAGGGAATAAATTACTGACAATTTCTTCTGCATATCCAAATTGGCATGTGATTCAGGTTGAAGTTAATAAGCTAGATATTCTTTGCTTGGTCTTTTCTTAATTTGGTTAAGTCATTGGGCAGTGAAAGAATGTAAACAAAGTTCACTCTGTGCTATTTGTTGTTATTTAAGATACAGCTGTAATTTCAGTAGTGTGCAAAGCTTGTCTAAATTTCTTGACATTTGATGCCCTTAGCTCTTGCAAGTTAGTTTTCATACTGCCTCTTCACTGAAAACGTGAGAGTCTTCTGAAGAAGGTGAAAGTTTTCCTGTTGCCTCTTATTGGACAGGCCATAAGCATGCTTAGGCTGGGATTCACATCATTTAAACTGGGACATCCAAATGTTGGGTACCCCAGCCTAAGCTGATCATTGAAAGAGCCAAGGAGAGGAGTAGATAGCTGCAGAGGGTGGCTTATCAGGTGGTTTATCTTTAGTCCCAGTTTCACAAGGTGTCTGGCTTTCTGGAAGACTGATCTCCTGCCATCCACTGCAAAGGAAGCTGAAGCTGAGTATCTCTAAGTGACAGATGTAGTTAAACAGACTCAGTGAATTTTAGGTGCTTTAAGGGTGGTACATCCTAGTCCAAAGGGTTTGCAGGGGCTCAGTGAGCCAGATGGACTCAGTAGAGCCAAAGGAAACACATAAGGGCTCATGGTTCTTATTCTCTGTGGTACACAGATGATTATCAGTGTAGCTCTGCTGCCATACTTAAAAGTTGTTTAAATAAACACTGCAATAAGTGAATTTAGAGGACAAGCATTGAAATATAATTGGGTCCCAAAATAAACTTATATGCATGTACTGTGTTCAAGGCAATGTGCAAACTTCCATGAAATTTTGAATTATGCCTTTGTTTTAACAGTAAATGTTAAAACATCACTTGAAATGAATGAATGAATGAAGAAAAATGTTAATGAAAAGTGAAATTCTTTCTAAAAAGTATTTGAGTTTTTACATTGTATTCTGTGATTTAGACATATCTTGCATTAAGAATTAAAATTTAAAAATATTCCAACACAGCTCTTTAGTCATGTAACATATGAAGAAAAACAGAGAAAAAATGCCCAACATTAAAAGATCCAAATTTGATTTTCTTTGGCTTGGAAACCATTATACTGAATCCATTCCCTTGTTAAAATGTTCTTTTCTCTTTCTCAGATGTCCCTGATTTACAACTAATTGCATGATTTTTTAGCAAACATGGCACTTGATAAAGAGCAGCCTGTGAAAAACAGGCTATGCACAGAGCCTCATACTGGAAAAGAAAATGTTTATTTTTCTACTGTCTTTAGTAGCAATTCTGACACGTTCTGGAAGGCCTTCTAGTATATCAGATGCAGCTCCTATAATAACATGATACTTTTTACTGTCCGGGTAGTCTCAAAGTACAGTGGAAACAATGACAGAATTTCTTATTCTAAAGAAAAATGGAGTTCAGTATATGGTCATGAAATCAGTATTGAGAAGTTTTCCTTTCAGCCATTATTAATCTACTTTTAACATTTGTTTGTTTGGGTTTTTTGCCCTTTCTTCTAGTTGGGAGCATAGTGAGGTGTGTCATCTACCCCATGTCATGTAAAATATTTATAAATTGATATGTATGAAAGACCAAAACATGAATATACAAATATAAACTTGTGATTTATTGTTTTTAAGTTTATCTTTGTGCATAATTTTGTGTGTTGAAGCATTTTAAAGTTAGAGTTGAGGTAGCTGTAACATTCTCCTGCTGTTTCAATATTCTTGGTGATAATTTTCCATTTCACTGGCTCATGTACAGGAGCTGGTGAGTTTGTTCAAGGGAATAAACAGGAATTAAAAATCGAGTTGTCTCTGAATGTTACATTGCAACATGTACACAAGCCTGAAAGGTATTTTTGCACCTGCTTAATAACATATTTTTGGGACTCACAGTTCACTGCAGCCTTCTGTCACTGCAGCTGATTAAAATCTGTGAAGAGTTACCTGCTGGCTCAAGAACCTGGTCATAGAAAGCTTTTTTCCTGTGTGCTTGAAAATTCCTTAATGTTTCTAAGTTAACAGTATACAGTTGAAGCTTTTCCATGAATTGTTCAGTTCCACAGGAAGACTGTGAAGGACTAGAGATGAGTGATTAAATAACTGAGTGCTCTGAAAACTGGGGCAAAGAGAAGTTCTTTTAGGAACTCATAATGTTTTACTATTTCAAAAGACAGGATCAGCACAGAACACATGGGGATCTGCTTACTATTCTGTTAATACCTGCACAGGGTTTTTAATAACCTTTCAGCCTCAGGGTGCTTTTATTTCTTATGCAGAAATTATCAATCCTATGCTATTGCATATACTATTATAATTATATATATATAATCCTATACTATTGCACTGAATATTTCAGTCTTTGTATACTAAAATTCTTTTTCAGTTTTATAACAAAAAATGGAAATGGAATTACAATGAAATGGTTACAAAATATACAATGTATCTTTCTCTGGAGGAGGTGTTCTGTGATGTTCTCCAGTACTGATTGAATGGTAGCATTGAATTACAGCACTTAGTGAAGTACAGAGCAGTATCCTGTGCTCACCAAAACCCATGGTTAGGTGGCTGCTGGATGATCTGGACCTAAATTCTGCCACAGAAATCTGACCTTTGGCAGACCTTGCCTGTCAGCTTTTGTATATTCATACAAAATATGTTCTGTTTGAGGAGGGAATGCTGCAGGTAAGACCTGTTCAGGTGTTTCAGTTTTCAAGGTATTGATGCTGGAGATTTATCATTTCAGGATGCCACAGATCTTCCTCCCCACCCCATCCCCTATTTCACAGCATTTCAGGAGTTGCCAAATTGTCTGTTAATGTCAGGAACAGCAAGCCCAGAGGCCAGCTAGAGCACTTGGCTCCTGTCAAAATATTTTGGGATTATTTTCACACCTTGCCTATTACATCTTTTTGCTACCATATAGCATCTCTCCTACTACTATTGGGAAAGACTTCTGTCCCTTTACAGCCCTAATGCACATGGTTTTTTTTAAAGTATACAGAATTAATGGGGCATAAGTAGTTTAGAGACTGCTTCTGGGGACAGCTCTTGTCAGGTAAGCTCTGTGATCATGGTCTACCATGATGTCTCAAATAAAATGAAGAGTCTTTACTTAATTATATATTTCCTAGGATATATCAGGAAAATGTTATGGATTACATTACCTTGGTTTTAAACGTAATTTTAAAGACAGAAGAATTTTTTTTCAAGTTTTCTGTTATCATAAAAGTGAGGTAAAAGTAGAGCTGGCAAGTTGAAGAAGAAGCTCAATGACTATTGTCCAGAACATCTTTCTTGAAGCAGAATTCACTAAAAACAAGGCTCCAATGGTGTGGCTTGTCATACTTGACTAAAGTTGTAAAAAACATACAACTTAACCACTGTGATTCAAAACTGGGGTAAAGTTAACAAGAACTGTCAATATGATCTGAGGTTCCTGGCTGGAAGAATGTTTTCCTGATAACACTTTCCTTGTAAAGTGGAGTACCATTACTAGGACTGAACATACCTGACAATAAAAAAAGGACCCTTTCAACCTTGCCTGGCAGGCTTCACATCTCTGGATATCTCAGTGCTGCTGCCTTGACTGGGAACTGGTATTATGGGTAGAACATCCATCCTCCCTCCAAAATAGAAATAATTTTATTTTTGTCACACAATATACATATAAACTGTAATATGTTAGGTATCGCAATTTATTCCCAAATGTGATCAAGATCAGACTGCCTCTGGTTGGCATTTTGTCTTTTCTTGTAATGACGTCCTTGGGTATGTGTGGAAAGGCCAACAAAAGTCTCCTCCTTTCTTCCTGCTGTTCAGTGTGGCCAATTGTTTGTGCATCATCAGAACTGAGGTAGAGGAAATATCAGGGAGGCTTTTGAAACTGAAGTTTTAAAGTTGTGGGGTTAGAAAAATCAGGGAATAACAGAGAGTACACCTAGGAAGAAGAATTTTTATGAGATATCTGGAAATTCAGAGGCAAATGCCATTGATTTTTTTTCAGAGATAGATGGATAAGAAATTAAAGATTAAATCCATAAAAAGAATTCTGTCTTAAGAGGAGGATGGTGATATGTACCTGTCTTCTCTTGCTATATGTAGCTCTAACTTGAGTCACTTGAGTGAAGTCACTAATCACTGCTCTTTCAATATATCAGTCCCCATTCATCTCACTGCCTCTTTTTACCTTTACTTGAGAAGAGCAGTAAGATTTCGATATTATGATTTTGCAAAGCATGAGTACTCTTCAAAGCTGATGGTAATTGGTGCTAAACAGAGGAAAAATCTCAGCTGCAGGCCACAGTCAGCCTTGGAACCAGGTATCTGACCTATTAATTGTTGCCTTTTCCCAGTCTCCTGCAGGTAAGGCCACCAAGCAGACTTCCAGCTGCTTTATTGTATTCTATATATTTTATTATTACTGTACTTAGGGAAGCTTTTTCTTCTGACTCTTTTTTAAGGCTAAATAAATGCAGCCAGTAAGTTGGGGAAAAAGGTCTTAAGCTCAGGGAAGTAACTTGACAAATGAGAAGTTTGGTGGGAGAACTGGGAGTGAAACTCATCTGCCACTTCTATCAATTTAATGTTCTTATGTCAGCTGCATTGTCTCATTAAAAGGAATTTATTTCCTGGTATCTAGGCATTATATGTTTCTTAGATGTAAAGTTTATAGTGTAGTCTTTTAAGCCTGCTGCATTTTTTGTTTTGTGCATTGATGTTTTGCGAAATAGGTACGTTGGGGCAAGTTATGAAGAGATAAAAGCTGAACAGCAGCTTACTTTGGGGACAGTGAAGATTGGTCCCTTTTTTGAAGATACAACCAATATCTTTAATAAGAAAATTAAAATCTCTTTTTCACTTGATTATATAGTGAAGATGTCTAGGAACTGGGTTTTTAGTGTAATGATTGCTTGGAGTTTTATAATACGAGTTTTATAATAGTAGGCCAGCTGTGTGATGGCCTTTTTGTGGCATTTTAAGCTGGGTAGAGATTGAATATTGGCAATAGCTCTTTTTGAGATGTTCATGGGAAGGTTCATTATCCCATCTTAATGACTTTATTAATGGTCTACAGGAAGGAATAAGTCATAAATCAGAGATGCTCAGAGGGGAAGTCGTGAACAGTAGTTGGAGAGAATTTTTTAAAATGGACTTAGTCTATGAAAAATTCAGAAGGGTGGTAGACTTCTCATGGAAACAAGGAGGTATGGTAAATGTGTGAAGTGAAAGGGTTAATCTCATAAATTAGAGCAGCTTCAGAATGAAAGCAGGGAGAAATATTGACAGAGGATTACATGGCTGAAACAGATGAAGATGGGTATGAATCTTTCCCCTTGCTCCAAAAATAAACAAAGTGACAGGTGAGTCTTTGGGAATTGGAGGGGAAAGTCACATGATTGATTGGGCTGCTGTGAAATACCAGTTTATCAGAGCACTGAATTGGAGCAATTCAAGAAAAACTGCTCAAAAAAGATGAAGGGAAGAGAAAGTGAACTAGGATGGAGTGTGCAGACTCAAGCAGATGGTCGTATTACAAACTTAGCTGCCTGAGATGCTCACAAGATCCAAGACTGAGGGCTGATGAACCTTTTCTCACGTGTTCTTGTATGAAAGGGATGATGTGGAGGGGAGGTTTTTGCAGTCAGAACTGGAGTGAGAGGACCTTGTTCATGTGAGAAGTGTGTTCCTAGAGTCTTCTTGCTCTGGAACTCATTAACAGGAATATACAGAAAAAAATCTATTTGTTTAGTTTGGGTCTCGGTATTTTGTGACCTTGAACAAATTATTTGCTTTAACAAGTGACTCTGTTTTCCAGCTGAGATTAATGAGGTATTTCTCAGAAAAGTCTTGTAAAACTAAAACACTTCAGTGATTATTTTCAGATACAGCATTTTCAGTTGCTGGTGAGGCTCAGGATTTATTAGCTGTTGAGTGCAGTGGGGTTATTAAGTCCTTGATATTTGTTAGAGTCAGTTTGCTACCTTCCTAACTGACTCAGATAATAGAGATAATTTTGTGTTTGCCTGCAGAATCTTGTAGGCACCTTTTCTAGCATGCTCTCACCTCTGTCTTTACTGCTACTGTTATTCACACTAGCAAAATCAAATATAGCATAGAAATCTCCCATGCTGTAATCACACCTTAGAGTGCAGAAGAGGCATAGCCTGGAACTAGTGAGTGAGGGTGTAATGCAATAGATTCCACCTAAAGTTCCATCCTAAAATAGGTGCAATTACATCAGAGATAAATACTGAAGCTATTAAGAAGCTGTAATCAGCTTACCAGATGTTTGTGTTTAATTTAGTAGCTACACTTCATTGCAGATGTTTTCCACCACTCCTCTGTTAAATGTCAGATGCAGAGTTAGCCATTGCTAACTGTGGTAACAGACAAATTTATTATTAGACACTCACAGCTGAACTTGGCATTTTTTTAAAGATTGTAGGACCACAGAAGCTAATTGGTGAGGAATAATAAAATGAGCCATCTAATTTGGAAATATTATCATTAGCAGACACATTTTGAGGAGAAGTCAATCAAGAGCATGCTAGCACTTTCACATGAATGCAGAAACCAAATTTGACACTATTTCATGATGACTCGGTGGAATGAAGAGCTGGGAGAGGAAGCATTTGGATTATATGTAAATTGTACATCTGCTTTAAGTGTTGTGTGCAAGTTGCTATCACCAGTAAGGAGTTTGCTCAAGGAGGTGGCTAGCATGTGCAGCTGAAGGTTACAGTCGCCTGCAGCACCACAGCAGTGCCCAGCCGGACCAAAGCCAGTGCTCTGCTTGCTTTTCCATGGGACACTTCTCAGAGCACAGAAGGTGTATTGCTACCCGATTCTGCTGGAGCTGTGTATTCTGTTCGTTCATTGCCTTCTGATCGTGCTCTTCATTCCCTTTGGGTGGCTGTGGAATGCGCAGACTGGGATGGCACTGTGTCTGAGGCACTCTGCAGGGTTGAAGCACAGCTCCTAGATGAACTCTGCTTGGCCCTATGGCATCACACTATCCACGAGGTGTATAACAAGTTTTTTCGCTTGTATTTAGTGTTTGCCTTCTGTCAGACTCTTTGTATCATTGTTCTGTAGTGAAGACTTTTTCTGACGAGTGTGGAATAGGAATCTGTGTGACTCAACATGGGTTATTTTCTTCAAGTTTGTTGTTGTTGTGTAGTTTGGTTTTTTTTTTCTGCCAAGTGTCTTTAGTACTGCAGTTCCATGACATTCCTGTGATGCTGCAAATTATTTTAATGACTAAGTCAGAACATTTTGATGACGGAGGAGGTAACGTGGTTATTGTGCTAGCAGCCAGCTTCATAGTACTGTATTGAGAACTACCAGCTAATCTGGTCCTTTGGAATTCCATCTGTTCCGCCTGGGGTTTTCTTTCTCAAAGGAGAATTCCATTGGAATAAGGTTGAATTCTTAGGAAATTACTCCTCCTACAGGATAAAACTAAAACATGTACAATTGAATGTGTTCAGACCATTTAGAATTGCATGACCAGAAAAGTCATCTCTCTTCTTCTCAGCCTAAGAGAAGTGGAGCTATGCATGAATCATCCTGAAAGAAGTTTTCTAGCGCAGTTTTGCAGTCTTGTAATGAGGAAGCTTCTAAACTAGTCTGTAAAAATGCTTTATTTTCACAAAACTTTTCCCTTACTGTCTAATACCTGTTTCCTTAATGCAATAAGGAACAGTATTGCTTGTCCCGTATTCGATGTTTTAGTGACAAAAACATGACTGTTGTCAAGTTTTCCCATAATCTAAGTGGACTGCATCTGAGCAGTTTTCCTGGATCTTTCCTGGTTTTTTGTATGTATCATCAGTCTTTCAGCTCTCTGTCCTTCCCTTTTTCAAAATGAAGGGTCAGAATGGCTGAACTGCACTAATGCAGTGGTGATCTGCAACCAAGGAGATAGTGTAGTTGTGGCTTGAGCTCAGATAGAGTAATCAAAAGTTTGTGGCCTTTTCTTACTTTGGTCACAGTCTTTGTGTTCAAAATCAGAAGCTCTAGAGTCATTGTCCTAAAGTGGTATTTAAAATTTGGTAGTTTGTTGAAGGCACTGGTTGATCAGTCAAGGGCAGAATTAACACTTAAGTAATGCTACTCTCTCAGTGTTTGATTGCTGTCTTCTATACAGCTGTTGAAAAGCTATTTAATCTCTGCAGATCATAGTTCTTGCATGTTATGTATGTGATGTTTCATAAATCTTGTGCATCAAGGCTTCCATTTGTTGTCTGCAGGGACTTGGAGAAGGAAAAACACCATCTTAACTCGTTACTTGACTTCTTTGTTGTAGCTTTTTACCCTCTAAATCACAAAAAGAAAAAGACTCTGGGGCAACTACTAGTAGGAGGGCTTCTGTCAAGATGTAAAGCGTGTTGTGTATGTTACTCAGATGCCTATCATAAAAAAAAGTTGCATCTGATTTTTGATTTTTCTTTTTTTAGCTGGTCAGATGTCTAGGGTCACAGGGGATTGATTTGTGAACCCTATTATTCTGAGTTAGCATATTACATGAGTCTTCTGCTTGATGACCCACAGGTCCTTCAAACCTTTATTTTACTCTGTAATCTATCTCAGCAAGGCAAAGGGAAGTTGAAGTGAAGTTTATAAGGCAAGAAGTTTACAAGTTTCCCTAGTCAGAAAGCAGTTTGTACTGGCTGAACTTCTATTTGTAAATCTCCAAAGTAGATTAAAGTATGTGTGGCATCTATTCCCATTGCACGGTTCAGTTGCACAGCTGAACAGTGATGCAGTGAGGCAGAACTCTGCCTGTGTGGCATTTGAGGGACCTATTAAAAATTGAGATATTAAATTAAAGTCTGTTGTGAGATCCTGATTTATGGCATGTGGAAGTTGAGGAAACATTCCACCAATTGCAATATTTGTCACATAAAACAGCAGTAGGAATATGAATGTACAAGCATAACTTACCAAGTTTAATCTTTGAATGTTGAATTTTGTCAATGTGACACTGTTCTCTACGCTGTTTCAGAAGTGGTATTGTCAGGGCACAGTAGAAACACAGAGTCAGCATTATATCTTTAAGGGAGGTAATTATGTATAATCAGAGTGTGAAGAGCACAGCAAATTATTTAATTAGTAATGGGTTATTTGTTGCATTCTCTGCAAAGAAGTAAAATATAAAGTATAAAATCTGAAATCAAGGAAAGTTCTTGAAAAAGGTTGTCTGTTTTTGTTATGAAATGGAAGGGAAATACAAATGTTATGGTCATGATGTGATGAGTTTAAGCAACTGCGGCTGAAGCACATACAGTGTTTCTAAATACATTTATTACTTGTGGTATATTGCTACTTAATTTATCTTTACCTTTTTCTGCAGAGGATTGTAGCAAGGGTATACTTGCATTTCCAATACTGTGCTCTTCTTGCATGGTAAAATAAAACACTTGGAGGTAGTCATGGGATAGTTTGTAAACAGGAGAATGACATACTGTAGGAAAATATATTTTGCATTCTCAGAGAATGGAGGAAAAAAAAATCAATCTTTTTTATCTTTTGTCTCTCCACTAACCCATTACCAGATATGAATGAATTCAGAAATTATAGAAATAAGTAAAATTATTACAAGTTTAAAGGACCACAATGTGTGGAATAAAAATAAAGCAAAACCAAACATGATGAATATTTTAAAAACCCCAACCAAACAAACCACCAAGTATCAGGTTTCCAGGAAAATGCCACAGCAAATACGGCACCCTCTAAATCCCAGATCTGCCCATGTTGAGGAGGTATTGCACTTTAGATGGGCCCACCTGTGGGAATTGCCAGACACTTGTAGTTCTTTAATAGAATTAACATTGAAAGGGTTAAGGATTAGTCAGACTGACTTGACATGGGAGGTAACAATTTTCAGGGTTTAAAAGGACACAGTAACACAATTGCAAGGAAATATATGCATGCATAAACATGTGAACAGTATGGCAAAAGCATATCTCCATATACATGCATATGTATGCATATATGCATAAGCATTTTTGTCCAGTTGTAACTTGAAATTGGTGTTTTTGGAAAAATAGTCAAACCATTCATGTTGGAACATAACATGCCCAAATCTTGATAAGAGAAATTAACCTTCATTCTTGACTGGGCAATACATATTTCATGTAATATTAGAAGATTTGAGTGTATTTCATAGAGAAGTCAAATAATTGCTGCAAAAGAAAGTGAGTGCTATTAAGGAGCTTGAGAACTTGCTGTTTAAGTAATACACCTTCAGAGCAAACCCATGCCCTTCCCTCATTAATCTGGTCTTCCAGAGTTCTAAGGATTCAGTTTGCCAATTTATGGCTATTACTGGCAATATTTTGGTATTAGCTGTATTTTTTAGCTGTAGGAAATGCTGTGGTGATATTAAAGGCAAGTGTTGGGTTTCTTAGTCACTGGATCCTCTGCTAAATCATTCAGTTATGTATTTAGTTTCTGTGAGCATAAAGATTTCAAGACAGGAATTATGTAGGCCTTTGTGAATTGATATTAATAAAAATATACTGTATTCTGCTTTTTAATCAATAACTGTCCTTGGTTTTCTAAACAGTTTAAAAAATAAGTAGGGCTTTGTGATAAATGACATCTACCTGAATTTTTTAGAATACTTCTTGAAAAATCAGAATTAATATTGTAGTGTTCTTACCAAAAGCTTGTGCTGTTTGAGTCAGCCCAGATATCTGACATGAGACAAAGCAGAATATCTTCATGCTGGGAGACATGGTACCTTTAAAACTGGGTACTGCTGTACTGGCTGAAACAAGGATTTACCAGGATTAGTGGTTAACTCCAAGGTGGTTCATGCTCACCATCTTAAAACACTGTATATGGTTGCTTAGGGAAGCTTTAGCTGCACAGTGCCTTCCACAAGTTCATTTCATAGATGCATTGAATGTTAAGGGGTTGGAAGGGACCTTAGAGAGAGTTCCAACCCCCTCACCCTGTGGAAGGACACTTTCCACTAGCCCAGGATGCTCATGGCCTTATCTGGCTTTAAACCTGCCAAGGGTTGAGGCCTGTTCCAATGTCTCATCACCCTGACAGTAAAAAACTTTTTCCTACTAACCTAACTTTTATATTTATACACTCAGTTTACCCTTTACTCTGTCCCGTCATTACAGCTCCTGATGAAGGGTCCCTCTCTGGCTTCCCTGGCCAGAAGTCTCCACACAATCCTCTCTTCTTCAGGCTAAAAAGGCTCAATTTTCAAGTCCTGATTTCATAGAGATGGTTCTTTGAAATCAGGGACTCTAATTGGGACTGGAGACAGAGCAACGCAGGTCCGACCAGTGTGGTTAGAACATACGTTCTCCCCGTTTATTCCTGAAATGGCTGCTTTTATACATTACAGAATAGTTTACAGTTGCAGGTGCATTTCTATTGGCATTCAGCGTGAACAAGTACGTAAACTATTTCAGTTTAAGGCAGCGACCGTGTTTTTATCCTAACTGTCCTAGCTAAAGCATGCACACACCTTAATTGAATTTCTAACTGCGCCACAGGTTTATCTACTGCTACATGGGCCCAAATCTGAGGCCTAGTTTGGGATAGCTCACCCTTCATTCCGTACGACATCCTGCTCTTGCTACAGTTCTTTAGTCCTCAGACCTGGGGAGGAGAACAGCTCTGACTCAGGTTAACAGTCGGCTGGGCAATGTGAGCGCCAGTTCTGTCATCCTGTAGGCGTGCTCTGTTAGTCTAGCTTGGTAGCATCATCTTTGCTCCTTACCATCCATGTTTTTGGGATGGAGATGACTGCGCTTCCAAATTCCTTACTGTTATGAAGCAGCTCAGATTGTGAACTGAAGGATGAATGCAAATGGGTAGAAGAATCATCCATTAAAGTATCTAAATGGATAGCTTCCCAAGTTAGGTTCACTCTTAGCTGCAGTAAGTATAATACACCAGAGATTGTGATGACGTCCTTATACATTTGATAATTGTGTGCACAGAATATGTGTAGGTTTTGGCACCTACTTTCCCTTGTTCTCTAGATACCTCCTTTTGTATATCCAAATCCTAGAATAACAGGCGACGAAACAGCTTTTCTGAACTTAATAGTGAAAGCTGCTACGGTGACAGGGAATTGGGATGGAAATGGTAAAATACTCAAATTTCCATGGAGGAAACAGTCAGATGTTTACCAAATGATGATTAATCAGCAAAACAAGAGTAGCAGAAATATCTGTCAGTGGAAAAGACTGCAGGGATTATGGGTTTGTGCTACTGCCCTTTCTTCCCAACTGTACCGAAGACTCTAAGAAATTTTGTATAGATTTTATCTGTTGTGGTTGTTTTGAATATGAACTTTAAATTGAATACTGTTGCTAGTTACTGTAGAACGCAGATACTGGTTTTTATTCACATTTTAATGAGATCAAGTATATACTAACTTGTTGAATTGAAAATTATTGAGACACGCTACTGTTTATTAAAACGTTTTGTCGTGATCTATTATGAAGACCTAGAACTGTATTAAAAAAGACTAAGTTTTCTTTTGCCTGTGCACTTCATGTTGTCAGTACAGCTATGCACAGACATGAACAGACTTGTACATGTCTTAGAACACTCTTTGTCCAAGAGTTTATATTCCATGTGGATAAAAAGTTTGTACAAGTGATTATGTTTTAGCATTAAACACCCACACTTGATGTTGGTTTCTTGAACTGTCAAAGATTTGTCTGTGTTTAGTTTACTGTGATATCAAATAACACAGCATTTGCACATATGTTTAAAAGGCACTAATGTTCTTGTCAGGAGCTCTGCATTGCCTCTACCCTTCTGAATTTTCAGTCGTGTATGAAGAGAATTGATGTATTTGCTTAACTTTTGAAGGCTACAGTTACATCTGTTTGAACTATGAATTGCATTGATCAGTTCTAATCTGACAGGAAAAGGTATGATGATCTAGTATCAGAAGATAATAGGAAGGAATAAACCAGTTTGAGACATCTCATAATTCAAGATGTAAGAATATCTGAAGGTTATTTATCTTTAATAGACATTTAGTATGAGGCTATGTTAGTCTTCTTCACACAGGAGCAGAGCGACCTTCAGTGAAAGTCTCTTTGGCAGTGTGACTTCAGATAAGGAAATCATGCATTTTTAGCTCTCTTGATACTGGAACTGTTTATCATTTGCTGATTTGAAAACAGGTTTAGAAAAACACTGCCGAGATGCTTACCCACTTACCAGTCTGCTTTAAAGAAATGTAATAGAATAATGTATCAATATAATTCTGCAACATGATCAAGTTGAATATCTATAGGTATCTTCTGAACACATAGTCAGTAAATGTTGAAGACTGAATAGATATTGTGGAGCCCATGTTAGATAATTCTGTAATGATGGGCACAGAAGTGCAAAGTAACTTAGAACTCAATGTGTGTGATACTAATGATCTGTAATTACCTTTCATATGATCTGAGAATGGTATCACATCTTTCTTAACCTTATGTACCAGTTATTTCAACACCATATGGGCTAGAACAGTAAGTTCTGCAACACTGTGACTCCATAGCCTGAATTAAGGTGAGTGTTTATTGTGCCCATCTCCATTAAAAACAAAGAAAATATAACAGAGTTGAAATTTGATTTGTTTTAAGAAACATGTCCTGCCAGCCTAGAAACAAACTTAGGAAAAGAGTATGTGAGGGTGATTTATTTTCATGAACTTGTAGGCATTTATTAATAAAATATTTTTGTTTTTGTTTGCCAAGTGTGTAACAAAATAATTCATGTATGCTGTATGCTGCACAGAGAAAGAAGGGGAAAATGTTTGCAAAATGAATTGAGTAAGTTTGTGTGTTAGGAAATGTAGTAGTTGCTGTATTCCTGTTCTTAATCCTCCAACAGTCAGCATCTGCATTATACATGTATGCTTAGTACTTGAGCTTAATTGGTTTGCAGGAAGGGTATGATACATTAGATCATTAACTAAAATTAAATATGTTAGAGACTTGCCCCAAAACAACTTACAGTTTTTGCTGCTGTCAGCATAGAATAATTTTTGTAGATGACCTATATAGAACACTTTTCAAATGTTCTCTAAAAACTTAGCATACAATGGTAGAAAATGGGGCAGTACAAAACAAAACTGGTGGTTCATTTCAGTAAAAAGTAGGCTTATTATGTTCTTTGCTTTTGTCTGTGGAGCTACAATGTTAGGATCTTCTTCAGCAACCCTTTTTGGAAATAAGTCTAACACAATAGTCACGGGGTTACTGAAATTTCCATTCTGCTGGGGTGGTTACTTCAGGAAGAAGAGCTAGGAAGAGAAAGAAGCAGCAGAATGTATTTATATAGATTCAGTCTAACACCACGTATTTTTAATGTGAAAAGAAACTTTATTTGAATCAAGTGTGGTTAAGATTAGGAAATAGTAATTTAGTGCTTGAAAAAAAACCACAACCAACTACTTGCTCTCCCCCTCCAAATGCCCTGGATTTTAATAGATGGTATTACTTTTAGAAAGAGTACACAGCAAAGCTGTTAGGTCTGTGTGTGTGGTCTTTTCAATCCTTGATATTGGCCTTCAGGGATTTTTCTTTGTTAGCTACGATTTTACAGTGTGAACTTCACCAGTAACATATGCATGTATTACATTTTTCGGATTTAATGCCTGACTGGAAGCAGTTATTACTTCTCACCTCTACAATTGACTGTGGGTTGCAGCATGGGCACTGTTGCGGGTATACAAGGAAAATTGCTTTACCTACATTTACCTTTTCCATATGGAGACAGTAAAAAAGGGGTAACAGGAATTAATTTTTTTCAAGTGTCTGATTAAACCCTGTGTAAGCTCCTGTTCTTTTCAGACTGAGATACAGTTTAATTTAGTCTAGTTTAATTATTTGAGTAGAGTAAATGGAACCAAATGAAAAACTAACTTAATTCAGGATGAGTGTTTATGGCTGGCTTCAAATTATTCAGTTCAGTTTAAATTCAGGCATTTATTTCATTTGATGAACTTTTCTGAATATCTCTGTAGCAAGCTGCCTATAAGAACAATTCTTTTTTGGTAAACATTCCTGCTTTAATGCATGCATTTTTTGTAGTCTCAGCCTTTTCTGCTTCCAGTTACATGCTTCATCCTGTAGTTTTATTGTTCTGTTTATCAAATTTTATTTACAGTGTTAAATATGGTCTCTTCATAATCATTAATTTGAAATTTATTATCGGAAACTCATAAATGAACTGGCAGAATTCAAAGAGAGATGCTTTTTTTTCTATTCTAAAACAGAAAATCTTTGCTAGAAAATAGATTCATTGCAACAAAAATTTCTGTCTTTAACTTGAACCATATTTCTACAGAGGTTCTCCAGCTGCTGCTTGTGTTACTTAGAAGAACAGTGATTTAAATACGGGTCTGCCTTTGTTTTTTGGGGCTTGATAAGATCTTTAACTCTTTCTACACAGAGTTACTCCTATAAAATTCTAGTTAGTACATTTTAAGGACTAAGGAACACCTTGTTTGCTTTTGTTTTTTTGTTTTGTTTTGTTTTGCTGGAAGATATCATTGGTTCCTCCTAGACCTTCCTTTCTCTGAAATACTGAGCAGAGCTATGGGACAGCTGTCCCGATAACTCATGTTCGCTTTTAATTCTGGGTATTTCCTGCCTCTCTTTATATGCTTGCACGTTAGAATAAGCACTGAACACTTAATTGGCAAGTTCATAAAAGTCTATTAAACTCAGTATAAGATAGTGTTAGTACTTTTTCTGATAAGCTTCAGCACTCTGCTTAGTCATCATTCTTTTATTACCTCCTGTCACAAAGTCTTTGCTCACAAAAGTCTCAGCAAGTCACCACACCTCTTTCTATTAAGAAACTGTGAGTAGTTCTCTCCACAGCTTTTACAAGGAGCAGGGAGTAGACACCAGCTTTTTGGAAGAAAAGTCCTTTGTTTACGCAAAATGATACATTTCAACTTACTTCAAAAGCACTGAGTTATGAACTACAAATACAAAATTACTCTGAAGACAGGAATTTTTCTTTTGTTTACTTATTTCTTTACAACCTTCTAAGCAAGTTGCACTAACTAGAATATGTGCAGTATATATGCAAACAAGTTAATTCAAATGAATACGGTACCCATAAATAAATTGATTTTAAGCTTTGCTACTTCTTTGATTTGTATGACTGGCCTATGAAAGAAATACTAATTCCTGTGTACTTTGTGTATAGTTAAAATAAAACTTCTCTGATGATTATTACCAGGACAAGCAAACAGAAGCTGCACATATGCAGTTATTATAATTATTTTAATTGATTTGCCCACAATTAAAATGCAAAATAAAAAATATGCTGAGATTTGATTCTGCTTGTATTCAGGGAAAACAGTTCGTGCATTTAACAATGATATTTTAAAAGCTACTTTTGGACTTGTTGGGTCAGAAACATAACTCTAGCTCTCTTTTTGCTTTCTATTTTTTTGGTAGGATGATGAAGTGGTTCTGCAGTGCACTGCAACTGTTCACAAGGAGCAACAAAAACTGTGTCTTGCTGCAGAAGGATTTGGCAACAGGCTTTGCTTTTTGGAATCCACATCTAATTCCAAGGTACCACTGAGTGTTTTAATTGTCATTTCATGTCACGAAGCAAAGATAGTTGTAACCTTGCTTGCTTTCATGTAATTTACACAAATCTGTCAAGGAGAAGGAACAAATCAAATCTGTTAGTAATTTAAGGAATATTTAATACCCAGTCAAACTTGTTCCTTTGGCTGGGCTCTAGTGTGGTGTTTTCTGTTTGGGGTTTACTTTAAAACTAGTTAGTTGCAGAAGTCCACCCTAAATAATGCGCTTGCTATTTTGCTTATGTGAACTTAGTTGTGGTAAGCCACACTGCAGCTCAAAGGAGAAGTTGATTGGTCTGGTTCTAACTCCACAGAAAAGAGAGCAATTGTTGTGTTTGTGGTAAGTTTTTATTCTTTGGCATTTATATTGAAATTATTATTACTTTGAGACCTGATTCCATATTTGAGCATAGTGCAAGTATCAAAATTACCTCATCTAACACATTTTATCTAAGCCTCCTTTAACTCTGGTGTATGTGCAGTAGATAGAGTAGTTTGAAAAAATAACTTTGCTGTTTATTGCAAATAAGGGATTTTGTTTCACAATCACATATGCTCAAATAAATGTTATGAAGACAAAAATGGGCCTCCTGAGGGCAAAACTGGTTTTGTGGACAAAGTAATGCATATACTTGGACATTTTTTTCATAAAAAGGGAAGAAAATTGTTTAACATATTGGTTTTTTCTTTAGTTAAAATATAAATATTCAACAAGAAAATATAATTAAGGTAAAGCATCTGGAAAGATATCTAGAAAGATTTAGAACAAAAAAAGATGGTTATCTTGCCAGCTTTCATAACATCACTTTGATTTTCTCTGATACTTCAGACTAGTGCTTCATTTTCTGTCTCATCATTTTGAATTATTCATAATAATAAATTTTTCACTAGGATATTAATGATTCATTATAATAACAGTGATCTTGATGAAGTAATTCATGCTGCTCTGTTTTAAATGAATCTTTTTAACAATAAAAATGTGCTAGGATAGAAGTGGTTGTAGCGCTAGTTGCCTGTGAGGCCTGAAAGATCTATTTAATGAATTTGTTATCATTCAATAAGTTTAGATACTAAATCTGCAGTCTCTCTCCATATAAATCTCCTAAATATTCCTGTCTTTAAGGAATACCGTGTAGATTTCATATCAGTTTTGTATTCTTGTTTGCTGATGCTGCTTTTTATTCTTGTTTTGTGAAATAATCTGTATTCTGCTCATCCTTCATGAACTTGGGGGTAAAAAAGCAAACAAAAGAAAGCCCATGCAGCTCATCTGTGTTTTAATTTTTAAGGGCTGACAGTTGATAGGATGAACTCATCTGAAGTTATTTGTAGATATAAATACTGAGGGAGCCATAAAATTATCAAATCCTTGAAGCGAAGTTGAGTATAAATAAGAGTAAATAAAAATGGTTTTTATTCCTCATGTCTGTATCTGTAGCATGTTACTATTGCATTATATAAGGAGGAATATAAGAAATATTCAAAGAGCTATGTGATCATTTGAAAAGAGTTCCAGCAGAGTTCTTGAGACTATTAAAAAATTCTATGCATGTCTTAGAGGCTGTTTTCCAGTTAGAGTGTGATTGTGATGCAATTTATGCAAACAGTCGTGTGGCATCTGATTTACAGACAGGGATCAAGGATGGGATGCAAACCCAAGCACCAGTAATAGGCCAAACATGAGTAATAGACTTCAGCTACCATCCTGGACTTGCATTTTTGAGAATTTTTTTCTCCAGTATCTTTCAGGATGTGGGTCCTCATGGAGTAGCTGATGTTTTATTACCACAGCTTCTTTGTATGCACTTTCCTGCCCTAGGATTACTAAATAATTTGCACTCCGTAAGTAGTGATCATATTGAAGATATATCTTGATAGAATAATTTGTTAACTGCTGACTATTAATACTTATCTCTGTATAGCAGTAACACTGGGAGATAAGGCAAAAGCTTAATGTTCAGGCGAGGTAAAACTAGGAGTTCATTCACCTGTTCCCATGAGCAGGCAGGCATTCATCCTGAGGAAAGCAAGGCTTCATCATGCATCATGGTGGCTTGCAAAGACAAATGCTGTCATTCTGATCACTCCCTGCTTCCTCTTGGACCCCCCCACCCCCAGCTCTATACACTGAGCACGAGGTCGTAGGGTCTGGAATATCTCCTGGGCTTGTTGGAGTCAGCTGTCCTGGCTGTGTCCCCTCACTGTCACCTCCAGCCTGCTCGCTGGTGGAGGGAGTTGATGACCAAAAAAAGGTCTTGACTTAGTGCAAGGCTGCAAATTGCTCAAATTGACTCCATATCTTGAAGAGCAAGATAAAAATAAGCAAGACATCAGGTCTACATTATGTGTAATTTTATTTATAGGAGAGAGTCCTGAATATAAAACACATAGACTTGCCCAAGATAAATGCGTGTGTACCTCATCTGTAGAGGTGTAGTATCTCAAGGCAAATATTTCTGTTTCAATTTCTACCAATTTCAAAGCAAATCTGTCTCAAAACAGATTTTGTTCTAGGAACAGGTTGCAAGTGTCAAGTGTATAACAATATTAGATTTATAAACCATCAACAATTTTCAACATTGAAAAAGTTGCAGCAGCAATAATAACAAAACCTAAGGAGGATGAGCTGAAGACAAAATTGAAAATGCTTACTTTCCTTATCTCTTGCAATCATTTCTTCAGCAAGTTTTATCAAATCTATGGCATGAATTTTTATTTAGTAAGGAAGAAGAAGGAAATAAAGGATGGCTGTCAGAAAAAAAGGCAAAAGTCTGATTGTTGTGGTCTAACCCCAGCCAGCAGCCAAGCCCTACACAGCTGCTCACTCATTCCCCAGGTGGGATCAGGGAGAGAATCAGAAGGGTAAAAGTGAGAAAGCAGAAAAGGCCTTGGCACTGTGCAAGTCTGCAGGAGAAGGGAATATAGGTGACTTTGCCCCTCATAAGTAACAGCTGTGTTAATTACCCAAAACATCATTGCCCCTGGTGAGTCACAGCTATATCGAATAAAGATAAGTGTGATAAAAGGGATTGGGTTAGCTGGTGAAGGGATCATCATGGAGGATCATGAATGTGAGGATCATGAGGAAGAAGGATCCTGGGGAGAGAATCATTGCTGTGAGGTCAGTCTGGGTCTGCAGTTAGAGCCTGTTGTTGGAACCTGCAGTCACAGTCTAGCTGGGTAAAAGCTGCAGTCAGAGTCTGCAAACCAATCCCTGCAGTCAGAGTTTAGCAGGAAATAACCAGCAGGCAGAGGTTGCAAGGGAAACCTGCAGCAGGAGCTAGCTGCAGCCAGAGTCAGTGAATGGTTGGAGTCAGGATGGCTGCGCTGTAAAGAAGAATAAAGCAGGAGCCTTTTCCTTCTGTGATAATGCTGTGTCTTGGCGCATTTCTACCCCGTAACAAGAGAGCTGCTGCAATATAAGCCCTGTTCAGCAATAACAAAAACATCTCGATATTATCAACCCTGTGTTCAGCACAAATCCAAAACATAGCCCTGTACCAGCTACTGGGAAGAAAATTAACTCTACCCCAGCCAAAACCAGCAGATCTGCAAACTTCCTTTTTGGCAGTCATCTGTGGATAATTTTGTTTCATCATTTGTTTGCTTTACTTTTAAATTTATTCTTTGTGTGAAAGACCATCCCTTTTATTAAAACCAAAATTAAGATTAATTAATCTATTTTGAGATTAGTGAGATCTGTTTCTTTTCATTTGAATGCTAGTTGTTGCTTCCTATATTTAAACAGATTTGTAATATGAGGATGTCAGTTCATTAAAAGAATGTTGTCTGTTAGTGAAGTAATCTTCCTTTAGACTTAAATAATGCATGAATTGCTGAAAAACAAACAAGGTGGACCTCTGTTTTAATAGAAATAATAGAAAACTATTCCTGTCTGTAGTGCAGAATGAAAAATACTCAGCTCTGGGTCAGTCACAAAGGCGGTGTTGATCCCTGGTGAACCACTGAAAGCTGAGTAATGCTTTTCTGAATGGCATAAGGGTTTGGCTTTTTTTCCCCCTTTTTTTATGGCAGGTGGTAAACTCATATTAATTTCATTATGCCCCAAGATATAGATCTACTTCACATCATTAAAATGTACTGATAAAAACTACGTGTGGGGTTTTTTTCCCCTCTTGAAGTCTCTGTAATTTGGACTTGAGAGAGGGGAGGATAACAATGAGGGTTTTTGAAGGTCTGAAAGGCTTCCCATTTTTTTTTTCCTTCAACTTCTTGAAGAAGGCAGTGCATTGTGTGATCATATGGTTTGATTTTTTTACATATAAGTTACAGTGCTGAGAGCAGAGTCCAGAAACTGATAATAATTCTATTTGTAAAGTTAATGAGATATTTCACATGGAAGTAAGACTTTGATAACTTATTTTCCATTTTGCTATTGAAGAGTCTCTTCTTTGTGAGAGCAGAAGAGTTCTTCAGATTTGGTGCTGGACTGGTGTAGGCCAGTTGGTTGGGAATTCTGACTCCTGTCACCCTGGTTTTTCTGAGTTTTTTGAAAGCCTTCTACTTGTTCATAAGATGGAGTCAGTTCTTCAGTTTCTGCACAATGTTAGGAGCAGTTTTTTTCAGTTTCTCACACTTTGGAACATAAACAAACGTTCGTGTTTCTGTTCACTGGCCTTTATTTACATATTTCTAGCCTGAAAATAATGTTGGTTGACAGCTGGTCTGGCCAGTGGAGTGACGAGATAGTAACCCCAGAAGCCAGTCCACAATCAGACTCACAAATGTATAAAAATGAAAGAAATGAACAGGCTCACCCTCTTTTTGGGGAGCAGCTCTTTCAGTGCAGACCTCTTGCCTCCGTGTTGTCGTTTCCATGTGTTGCTTCCATAGACTCCATTACCGAGAGTATGTCAGGGATGCTCCATTGTTTGTTGGCCCCTAGATGCTACTGTTGCATAAGGGGGTAGAAAATAAAGCCTGATGGTAAGACTTGATATATTGTTTCTTGTGCTGGCAAGAACAAATAATTTGATTTTTAATCTTTGCCCTTTTTTTGTTCAGATGAATTGGCAGGAGCTGGACAGGTGCCTATGCTTAAAGGGAAGGGGAGAATGGGAGGAGGAGGCTGGAGAAGATGATACATGGCCCAGACAAGGCTACATGAAAGTGTGATTCTTTAGTATTTATGCTAGCTAGTTTCCATGCCAGCAAATTCTGTATGCATGTGTCTGGAGAAGGTTGTCATCCTGAATGGTAGGACATTGGCCTGAACTCTTGTACCCTTATTGCCCCTGGGAGAGAAACTCTTTTCTCTGTTTGTCTCCCAGAGAGTAAGATCTGAAGGAAAGGGTTGCCTTCTTTTTTTTTTGTCTTTTACAGCAAACATATTCTCAGTGGCCAAGACAAATAATCTGTCTTTGGAGAGACTGAATCTGCAACTCTCTGACAGCTGAGAAACAGTATCTGCCTTGTGCATAGTTTTTGATTGTGTAAAACCAAATAGATATGGTATCCATTAACATATGGATGCAAGTTGATGCTTTTTGAGCAGTCACTGACGTAATGAAATAGTGAGTTTTTAAAAAATTGATTCACTCTGAGAAGTTAGATCAGTGTTTGCTTGTGTTTACATTGAGTCATTCTGTGAATATACCATTTAGTAAGGTGGTTGGTAGGATTTTTTTAATGTAATTGCTGTGGTTCAGTTCTGTAGATGTGTTTCCACTTCATCCTTTTATAACAAGTTAAAAATTTTGTCAGAGCTTTGTAGCTGCACCTCCAGGCTCATTTTAATTGCTTTTGTGTCGTGTACAAAATGAATATTCCCTTTTAATGGTAAAGATGGCACTTAATCTTATGTAATCTTATGTTCAGCGGACTCCATTTAGCAGACATTGACTAAAACCTGTTGATTTTACTAATTTAAATGAAGAGAATTTATGAATGCTTACACATTACTTAGCCTATTTGACATACATAAATTAGACACAGGTAGATGAAGTCTACACAGGTGTAGATAGGGCAGGATTTTGTTCTGAGTCATTCTTTTCCAGTAAAATGCTCTGTAGGAGTATTGCAATATAGACCTGTCTGCTTCACAACATTGTGCATAGTTTTATGTAACATAGTGTTTACAGATTTTTAAATATTACCTTATCATTTATGTATATCCAATTCAGTTTTTACTACTTGTAAATATTGTATAAATTTTGAGCCTAAATGCAGATTGGTAGTTACATTGATCAGATCTGATTGTGATCCTTGCACTTAGTCCCAGAAACCAACATAAATATTTCTTGAGATGGAAAGTGAATAATTTAAGATGAACGTGAAACATTTGAACTACGAAAAACACTGTCAGATCTCCATGGCTGTAAATCAGCAACAAAAATATGGCTTTATATCAGCTGAAAATTGTGGGCATTGCTGCTAGGCATAACAATACAGTTTAGCATTTCGTACTGTCACCTGCAACTCAGGTAGTTTTTGAAAAGGAAACAAAATGTGTGATATCAGGCAGGTCATCACAGAATAAATAGTGTAATAATAATAATAGATCCAATCTGTGAAACCTGACTGTTTTCATTTTTCATTTTATCTCTTGTTGAAGGAGATATTTGAAGTTTTAAATTCACACAGGAATGGATTGGTTCTGATCTTAAAGAAATATTTTTTGTCAAATCTAGTTTTGCCAGAGATACACATTGAGTTTTATCTTAATAAGGCATTATTTGCTATGAAATATGAATTTAAAGCTCTTCCTATCTTCAAGTTGTACATTCATGAATGGGAAAGAGTTTCTTTTTAAGTCACGCTCACTTAATATTTTTAAAAGTAAGACATGATTATAGGCCAGTTCTCTAGTTTTGGGGATAACTCTGAATGCTTAATACTAGTTATTTAGAACCCATGGGGGTTTTACTGTAAGACATTTAATGTGTTTTGTACTTGGGATTTTCTTGTCAAAATATCTTTTACAAATATGTAATCCTGTAATCGATCAAGCATCTGGGAAAGAAACCTCCAAAGGAAACTGCTGAATTCCTAAATATGCTGGTAGAGTTCATGACATGTAATATGAATGTTTAGTGACACAAACTGAAAGATAGAACCAGACTGATTTTGTTGGTCAGTTTAGATAATGGTAATAACTCCAACAGATGGCACTGAACGAAAGAATAGTACATATGATATCTATGCATGCATCATGTCTGTTATCAACTAAACAATGCAAGAAAAAATTCAAAAATCACATTTTTTAATGTTTATGAGTTGTTTCACACTATTAGTGACATAGGCCAGCCATTCAAGAAACTTAACCCAAAGTTATATAATTTATGAAATTTAATGGGCAAAACATGAGTTGCAATTTCTCCAGTCAAATATGTGGTTTGCAGCATTCTTCATTATCTAAATATATGTTAAAAACAAACAAATCCAAAATGTTTACAAGCCTACATATAATGTGGCTGTTCTGGGTGTTTTTATCTTGTTTGTTTGTGCGTTTTTGTGTTTTGAGTGTTTGTTTATTTTCATTTGTGTGGGTTTCTATTGTAGAACAGATGTAGGAGTTCCACTTCTGGTCTAAGATACATGAAGAAAATCTGAAAAATCCCATTAAATCAGTTTTCCTTTATAACTATATATCCTAGTAACTCTTAAGGCATTTCATTAAAGATTATATGTAAAAAGAAGCAGATATTATGCTGAAAATCTTGTCTAAGATATGGCTGTAACACTGTGATTGAATAAAGTCAGATATGTGATGTACAATCCTGTAATTGGTTTGGTAAGTTTCTAGAGGCTTCTAAAAACCTTCCAGATTGCTGTGATTTATTTTCTGAGTCCTGAGATTTTTAGTACAATTCCTAGTAAAAAGGAAAGCTGCTATCATTGCATTTTGGGTTTGCTTGTTTGCATTTTTGAACAGTCTTTTCAAAGCAGTGCCCTTATCCACATGCACAGTTGATGGGTTTTGGTAGTTGGGTTTGTCTGTTTTCCCCATTCAAGCATACTCCTTGTGACTCCTTAATAATCTTAACTCCTTAATAATCTGTTAAGGACTGCAAACAGATCAACTTGTCTTCACCAAATGCACTAACTGTAATACAATACAATAAGAAAGTCCTTGAAATAAAAATAAGTGATATATAGAGGAAATCCAAATTATTTTGAGGTAGGAGTTCTTACTTGGATACATTCATGTCTGATGCAAGTTAGAGCTGCTGGCTTTTCAGTGCAAGCACAACCCCAGAAGCTTCAGGCTTGCTGCCTTACCCTGGGAAACCGAACATCACAAGGTTAGAGTTGGCATGTTCTGCCAAGTTCCCTGGAGCTCAGCATTTTAAATATTTTCTCTGAAGGGTTTAGAGTGATATGTACTTCATTAGTACATGCAGAGCAGTTACAAAGCAGTCATTTGAATTTTAATTAGACTGATATGTAGCACATCTGAAAACATGAGAAAACATTCATAAATCTGGGTTGCAAGCTAAGAACATGTAAAAATATAAATGCTTATTTTAAGTCTTTTAGATGAATGTTTGTCTAAAACAGCAGTTTCAAATTAACTTCATACCCTTTCTTAGCACTTCAAGCCATGGTATTATTACTTTGTACTCAGTATTTTTAAGAACTGCTGGGCTAAATGTAGTAGTTTTAGCCTAGCAGCAGAGTTCAGCAGAGTCCTGTGAATAATCCTAGCCCAGTGGACTCTCAGAAATTAGGGCAAAGAAATGTGGCCTGTTAATGAGTGAATCTGTCTTTATTTCATGTAATCTTGATCCTATCTGACACAAAATTGGAAAAAGGGTATCAAATATTTTTTTGTTTATTTCTTAAGATTTTTTGAAACTTAGACCTTTTGGGTCATGATTTGTAAGATTTTAGACTTTACCTCCTGGTTACATCCCCATGAAAGAGGTGGAAGATTGTTTGTACTTTTGTAGCAGCTGAGGGAATGCTGTAACTTGCTATCATGACAAGAGTATTTGGAACATTAAATTAAGAGTTTTAGTTTCTAAATAGTCTGAATTGGATGAGGGAAGTTGGGCAAGTGGAAATAGCTTGGAGTTTGAAGATGTATGCTTTGTGATCCTGTGTTTGAAACCCCAATAGAAGTCGTTTTAGTAACTTTCCTAGTGCTGACTATTGGGTTACCATATGCAAATACAAGAATAACTTTTTCTGGTTTCACAAACAAAAGAACAGTTACTTTATTTTGCATTAAAAAACCAGAGGCCAGAGGGTAAAAGAAGTTCGTATGCTCTTAAAGATTATGCATAAATGCACAAGATCACAGTGCAGGCTGTTTTTCCTGAGTGTTTAATTATTTTTGAATTACTGCTGAATGTTCGCTGTTTGTGTGAAAACCTTTAGATAATAGAGATGGATGTGCATAATGCTAACTGGTGTGTTCAAGCTTTAACTCCTTCCAAGTTCTCTTTTTCTTTCCTTCTGGCTGTAAAGAAGGTATTTAGGATTGCGGAGTTTATTCCGTCTTCCAGGTATTTGTACTCTTGTCTTGACATATTTACCAAGATACTGTCCACAAAAAGTTATCTTTTCTTGAGCACTGACTTTTTACA
The DNA here is from genome assembly GCA_013400215.1 of Cisticola juncidis. Taxonomy (NCBI): domain Eukaryota; kingdom Metazoa; phylum Chordata; class Aves; order Passeriformes; family Cisticolidae; genus Cisticola; species Cisticola juncidis. Next base: position 311,183 of record VXBR01009377.1, on the reverse strand, counting down.
TGTGATTAAAAAAGAACAGGAAGCCAATGGCACCACGCTGATTTCAAATATCTGACACAATCTTCCCTTAACAATACTGCAAACTCTGCTTCTAACCCGCGTCTAAAAGTCTTTTAATGAAAACAGGGAGTTTTTCTTGGTGTTTCTCTGAGTATTGACCAGTTATATTTGCACAGTACAATGTTTACAGCTGGTGATATGGCAATAATTGACAGAAATGTGAATCAAAATAAACAGTGGTTCAAATGCCTTTAGATAATGTAGGATGAATTAGTTTTGACAGATTAAGATGTTTTAAACAGACGAGGTATATATTGATCTTTAACAGAAACAGCAAGGACAACTATTTCTATATGAAGAAAGTTGCAAAACTGTGACATTTTGAGCGCTGTGAGAGAAAAAGAAACAGGGCTGGAGCAGGACTTGCATGAGAAGGTTGGACACAGGTCCCAGAAAGCAAACAAATGTTCTGCACAGTGCAAGATGAAATATGAACCAGCTTTCCAAGAAAGCATTTTGAGTGCCCATTATTCAATAAATTAGAAAGCCTTTCTAATTTCTCTTTCTAGTATATGGAAATCAATTGAGTATTAGCAAATAAAAAGGCCCATAGAAATTAAGTCAAATTGCAATAAGGTCTTATTTTAAATAAGAAATGTGCCTAGTTTGATTAGCTGTTTTTAAGCTGTTTTAAGAATAAAGCTTAATAAGCTTTGAGTGCCATATTTGATTTGGTCTAAAGTACACTAACAATAAATTCAGCCTCTTTGGGCTGATACTTTTGAAAAATGTATATAGATTAATGACCATGTAAGTCTTCATTAGCTCAAAGTGGCAAAATGATTCCTTTTCATTTTGTGTGTTTCTGGCTAATTTATCACAGAGGTGATGCACATAACTGTCTGCGTAATTCTTACTAGATTTTTTTTTGTTTTGATAGAAAAGCTCTGAGAAGACCTAATTTAAAAGTATTTTGGTTATTTTGAAGAACTTAGAAGTATGTGGATTTCTTTTTGGTCTGTTTTTTAGAAAATAAACCAATACCAGATATTTGAAAGGTTATTTTTAACCCCAGCATGGACAGGCATCTGAGTTAGGGGTATGAAACATCTTTGCCTGGTTAGTTGAAAGTTCAGGTATCTGGAAATTAAAATCAGTAGCATCTGCAAAATGATATGTGCTTGTGCATAATAGGTATCTGCAGAGGTCTGTAGTTATTATCTTCTTAATCTGATGTCAGAATGAGAAATTTTTAAAAGGAAGATCTTGACTCTATGGAGGAAAATCCAGGTTGGTCAATGAATGCCATAGTCTCATGTAGGGTGGTATATACTCCCTCCTCATGATACTCCTCCCTGAACATGTATTCAAGGGTAACAGGAAAACAGTCCACAGGATTTATTTGCCATCTCTGAATTTTTGAGCCTCTTGCTTTATTGCTTCTTGCATAATTCACTTTCGAGGCAGGTGGGAAATACATGTGGGTATTTCTGTCTAGACGGTACTTTGTGGAAGATTTTTGTTCCATGTGTTACTGAATGATAAGCAAAGAAATATTTAAAGCAGCAGTTGGTTTTATCTTAACAGCTTAGTTGCTATGTTTGGGCACCCTAGACCAAGAAAGAACAACACTTGAATATTAAGAACAAATTACTCTTGCAATAATTCTTTTTAAGTTTTAAGTTAATAGGGGTGTATACTAAAAGAAGTGTTTATTTTTCACATCATGCAGTGAATGTTCAAATGTAGTGCCGTGCCCAGGCATGCAGGGGCTTTATATACTTAGGCACTGATAGATAAGCCACTTTCTAAGTGTGCATGGTAAGTTTTTTTTTTTTCAAACAGTTTTTTTATGCCTGAAAAGTATTATTGCACTTTTTATCAGCAGTGGAACCTTGTCAGTATAAGTCCTTAAATCCTGTAAAGTCTCCTGGCAGGCAGTCCTTGCATTTAGGACTCTTCAAATCCTTCTGTACCTGACCCAAATTATCTGCTAGAGTTTCTCTTGAAGTACAAGAACTTCATTATTAAATACAGATTTTTTTTTTTAAACGAAAATCTTTCAATGTACTTTCAAAATCTTTCAGTCATTCTGATTGATTTGCTTTACATTACAGAGATGGATGTATATATTTATATTTTAAGGTAATGTTTTTTTTAAAATCTGATTTTAAACTGTCTTGCCCAGGAGAGGGCTCATGATGCATCTCCTTTCCTTCATTTCAGGATAAGTCAGGGGTGACTCAGAGCATAAACTCGCAGTGACCCATTTAGCAATATATGATTTTCTTAGGTACACAGGTTGACCACTGATTTGAGCAACGTACAATGAAAGATATAATAGTTGAAAACTTGCAACAAAATCCTTAAAAATTTGAGGTCAATTATGGTTTTTAGTTGATAATTTATGAGATAAATAAGCAGATTTTTTACTTGTCCTAGACATAATATTTCATATTTACTGCAACACAGATGAACCCTCATAAGAGTTGGTATTCTGGAAGGATTAGTGTTTATGTTTATTTGGATGTCATTTTCATGTGTGAAAATACTAGTGTGAAGATTTCAGATAAGGGATAACTTTAACAGAGAATCTCACCTAGTAATGGCCTATTGGTTATTATGCAGAGGCAAGAAGTCAGGCTGTGTCACTTATTACAGGCACAAAACATATGCATGTATGCCCTATTTGTTTGATCCTGAAAGGTTACAAGGTTGCTGTAGAAATTTAGAAATATGGCTGTTGTAATGTATACAGTCTATATTAAATCTAGTCAGGGTTCAGGAGCATTTGCCTTTTGGATATCTGCTATGTTTTTTAGAGAGGGACAGAATAGTATTTTATAAAGCAACTTTCTGATGCTGCAAGAATCAAAGGGTTACTGCTTCCTTCCAAATCCTAAAGCAGCAGTACCCTCCCAACTGATAATATCCTAGATTTTTCCAATACTTGTTGCAGTAACTACAAATACAACATAATCTCTAAGAATAAAAGGGAACGTTCAAGTTTTGAATAATACACATAAGATTAGCATAATAAGATGGAATTTTCAGGATTAATATGAAGATAAACAACCCATATTTGGTTAATTTGGATGTATGCCTAGACCCTCTGTAGTACTGTTGATCCTATGAGCTTTTCTTATTTTATTAATCAGCATGAAATTTTCCTAATTACCTTAAAAATTAACACATTTTCCCTGCTTTATGGTGATACACTATTAATTAATGTTCATCTAAGCTTCTGGCTATAGCAGCAAATGTGGTGGGAGTTGAGCTGATTGACCAAGTTTATCCATCAATGCTGCAGTGCAGTTGTATGGCTCCTTACCTAATATCACTTTTATCTATTGCTAAGAGTTTTAATTTTTAAAGAAGGAGATAAAAAGGAAACAACTCTCAGTAATGTAGATATGTGGGACTTATGTCCTTAGGTTAGAAAGGAGGCTATAGGAAAGAGATGGAGGATAAGAGGAAAAAGCCTCTTATCCTTTTAAAAATGGAATGTATGCAGCCCTTCATCTATACAGAAAGTAAATACCATACCAGGAATTACAGCTTCCAAGTGGTTAAGATAGTCTGCTCTATTAATAATGGCCTCAAGACCTTTGACAGATTTAAGGATCAAAGCTATTTCCAAAGAGCAAAAACTGAAAAACTGTAAGATGAAACTTTGAAACTGTTTTCAGCGTAAAGGAAAATACTGTAACTGTACTTAAGTAAGAACATCTTAAGTAGGGTTCTTATATGGTTCTTATATGGCTTATATCTTCAAGTAGGTTTCTTATACGATTTTTAAAGAAGATTGTGGGAAGGAAAAACCCCAAGAAGCAGTTTCCTTCTACACCTTCAAGTTTGTACAGATTAAGTTTCAGGCACATACAGTTTTCTTTGCCAATGAGCTCTGTTACACAGTGACCAGCAGATGACATTTCACTATCTGAAAGTGGTGAAGGATTTTGTCTTCACTCACTGCTGTGCAAATTCATAAAGGAAAAAACTAGTAACTCCCTGTAATCAGAGGAAGACTACTGTGGAAGAATGTTTGTATCAATAGAAAGAATGCTCAGTGCTTCAAGGTTTTTTCCACTGCTGGTTTTATCAAATCTAGTGCTTCACTTATTGGGAGACTTCTGCACTCGGAGATCTGGACAAGATGGAGAAACTTATATGTGACCAGAGAGAGTATTTTTAAGAAAATTAAAATGGTTGTTTAGGTCAGATTAACAAGTAGATCAGCATGTGGTGTAAGCAACCTACACAATTCAAGGGAACCACTGAGGACAGGGAACTGTGTTGTGTTTTAAGATTTGAAAACGGAATCATTGCAATGTATTTGTGTGTGATCTTCTGATCACAGTAGCTGGTTTTCCCTGTGTTTGTCTCGCTCTTTTTTTTTTTTTTTTAATTTTATTTTATTTTAGACCTGTTCTGATTTTATCGTCCTGTCAGTTTCTAAGTTTTATCTCCTGAAACAGTTTTCCTGTGGAAAAAGGACTCTTTGGAGCTTTCAAATGTTAACAAGAAACTTTTCACTCTGTGAAAATTTCATTTTTCAGGAAGCAGAACATGCCTGGATTTTTAAAGTTTTTTCTAGAAAAAGTGAAAAGCGTACTTCTGACAAAATCCACTCCCTTATCAAGTTGCTCTTCCAAAAACATGAAGGCGTTGCAAGTTTTAGGTATAGTAACATAAAAAGTTTTGAATGCTGAGAACTTCTCTGCTTTTGAAGGAAACAAGATCTTGGGATGGAATGTCCTGTAAAAGCCTCATACAGAAAGTGATGGTTTCAGGCTGAAATAATCCCAAGAAGTTGATAGCAAACGTTTTGTAGGAGCTGTCCAGGCAGCCTTCACAGTCTGCTCATGGTAAACACCTGGGAGCTTGACACTGATCCTGGAGAGATTCTAGGGAGAGGGAAGTGTTAGTTGACATTCCTCTCTGCAGTACTGAAACTGTGAGGCTCATAATTCATTCTCTGGCTTTCCTGCTTTGGGATTTGATGAATATGGTTCATTCTGTTTGGCTGACGGGACTTGTTGTCAGACCCATATATTTCTGTACTGGGTCCATTGTTTTGATGACAAGCTGGAAAACAAGGGAAGCTAGACCTTCTGTGTTGAGTCCTAGAAACACAAGGTTTCTCTTGTTAATATTGTGTGTTTCATCACTGTCACCAGACAGAATCTCATTTAAATAGAAAGGGCTGCCAGAAAGATGGAGATGTAAAAATTTAAATGGAACTTGAAAATAGCTGATGGGCTCAGTTTCTTTCAGCCTACTCCCACAAATAGGACTGCAGATGTTTTACTTAAATTCTGTACTGAAATCAATTTTCTGAGTCTCCTACTTGGATTCTCAGAGTTAGGCATCTAGTAAATGTGCTAGCATTAAAAAAGTTATGAATACTCACATTTCATTTTTTGACATCAGGCTGCTTAATTAGTTGATTGTTTAGGCACTACTGTGTGAATACTTGGTGTATGGTTAAAAATTAAATACCTGCAGGTCCATTAATTGGGAATTTAGTAGGAAGAATAACAAAAATAAGTGTGATCTTAGGAACATAACTAAGAAGTGTCCAAGTATCTAGGAAGAGAAGTAGAGCTGAGGTGAAGCTGCTTATTCTTATAAACAGAATTCTGTTTGCTGATGCAATTTATTATCCTTCAGTCTTGTACTAATATTTATGAGACACAGAAGTTCCATTTACATTCACAAGATTGTATACAACATATTATATGAGCAGGTTATACATTACAGTGGGTTGTTTGCACTGTGTGATTGTCAAAGTAATGACAACAGCACTGAGTTTTGCATCTCAACCTCTTGCTTTCATTGGAGCATGTAAATAGAAATTCTCCAGAAAATGAAATTGAGCATAATGAATACATCCTGTAGCCATGATTCATCTATGGTTTGGAATACAGTTAGGGTTATTTTTAAATATATTTCAAAAGCTTTACTCAGAACACCTTTTTAATAAAGGGTATGATTATCTAATTTGCAAATCTGCCTCCCACAGAGTAAAGTGTAGTTTAATATGCAAATATTACTACAGAAAAATAGTGTACACAATAAATGTAGTTGAAAAATGACAGGAAGAACAAAGAATTCACCAATTTTCTAAATAATCCAGTAATTGCTTCAGTAATGGATATGCCTTAAAAATTCCAGTTGACCATTACATTTATTTTAACTTGTCTAATTTTGCTGATTGGACTGTTACAAGCCACGATGAAGGAACAATAGAAAAAAGTAATAATTTATTGCTTCTCACCTAGGGGTACTGAGTCTCCTTTTGAAATGCAATAAACAATTTCTATTTATTTGTGTAGTACCTTTTTAAAAATTGAACTACTTGCGTGTTAGGATCTAATTATGACTGAGTAGATTTTATGACTGAGTAGAAAGAAAAATTGACAAAAGGGCAAATCTAAATGAACTGGCAGCCAAATCAGTTAGCTTTAATTAATACTTGGATAATCTGGAATTACTACTATTTACCTTTTAAGTCAGTGGGTATATTTTATATTCAGACCTGTTAAAGTATGATTGATTTTTCTGTGTCAGAAATGAACTGAAAATAAATTGTATTGAATACTGCCATTGCTTATCAGAATTTTCCACTGATCATATGTACTGAAGTGATACAGATTCCCTGGATTGTCCAAGGACATTGTATACTCTGTCACAAAATAAACCAACGCCCCGCTTTGGAATATGAATTAATTTTCTGTGTCTTCATTGAAAAAGTTACTGCGGCAAATATAAATATGATGAAAATTGGTGAAAAAGAAGGTTGAAGATTGCCACTATAGCTATTTACAGCTGATGAGATCTCTGTCTTTGAGCTGATAAATTTTAGGGTTGTAGTCTGTGTTCTGTTGTCAAAATAGAGATGTATTATTGCCATTGAATTGTTAGTTAAACCTGGTAATTTTGGTGTTTATTAAGAGTGCATTGGTGGGTTGTTAGACACGTAGAAAATATTTTCTATAAAATTATTACTTAATAGTGTATTCATAGTCTAGCAAAGCAGTCACTGAAATACCTGCCAACACATTTTACCTGTTCTCAAAAAAGTCTGATGTTGAAAACTAATTGCTACAGGTTTTCCTTGCAGCCACTAGAATATGCAGTTGTCCTTCAGGCCTGGTATTAAAACCTACTTTGTATTTTGTATGAAGAGATCTCTCAGTAGAGAATATTAGGCTTCCATAGAATAGCTTTATTTTACATATGCCATCCTCTGTGTGTCAGATAATATAAGAGACAGTAAGGTAGATAAACAGAGGTCTGGCAAAGACTACATTTTTCTTTCCTCGTTTTTATTTTATGCTTTGAAGAGATGGAAAAGACACTGTGAATGTTTGTTGTATTTAAATGAAAGTTTTAAAATGATTTGCAATTATTGTCTTTGGAGGGGGCTGTTCAAGATAGGAACCTTCAGTCTGCATCTGAGGCCCAAAGCCTCATCTTTTAAATCCATAGTGTTGAAAGCATCAGCACTGAAGTGAAGTGTGTAGGGGTGAGCAGAGCTATAACTGAGCTAAATACATCGGCAGGTCTGCATCTGTCCCGTGTTTTTCCATGCTTTGGTTGCTGTACATGCTGGGATTGATGCAGTCATGCCTGTTGGATCTTCAGTAGAGCAGAGCTGGGTGAGGAACTGCCAGAGAGAGGTCTAATTCACATGCTCACTGCAAGCATCAGTAGATGACTCTTTCCTCAGCTCTTAAGGGAAAAACATTTCTCCTTGAGGGGCACCAAGTACCCAGGCATTCATGCAACGAAGATGAGGTGGTATAATGTACTCTCCCTTTTGCCTCATCAAAAAACCCCCTGGATCTAACATTTTGCTAGACTGTAAGAACATAGTACTTTTTTCACTTAATTGAAGCAGAACAATCTCATACAGTTCTCCCTTTTTACTCCCTGGGAGCAAAAAGTGTGCCTTGCTCACCTGCAAAGAGAATAGCTGAAAAATGTTCACTGGGACTTGATACTTCTGTTTTAATGAGTAGGAAAGGAAGTGCTCATGGCTGTCTTGAACATAAAGGAGAATGAAATGGATGAAGGAGAAGTGTCCTAGTTATGTTGATTTGATCATGAAATCATGTAGGATTTTTGGTATTGGAAAGTACAGAACCTGTGCGGGTAGGTTCAATAGTAAAAAAATGAATATGTCTAAAACTGTATGTGTGAGACATGCTCTGCCAGTAAAAAACTACTTTAAATAATGGTAATAAGTGTGAGTATTGTTAGGGAGACTTTGTTTGTTTATAGACCCAGAAGAGATAGCCTTGGCTCATTTCTGAGCACAGTGCATGGAGCATTTTTTCTCTTTTGTTCATACTCTTGTTTGTCAGTCTTGCACTGGGCAGAATGGAGGGTGAGCTGCACTGTTAGGTTGTGAGGCTTTCTAGACTGGAAAGGTGTCCTTATGTTAACTGAGTAGAAGCAACACCTTGCAGCCTGAGATCTTTGGGTGCTCTCTTTCCTGCTTTGTAACATAAGGGCTTATGATAGTACTCACATTACAAGGATGTTTTGAAGACAATCTAGTTGGTTGTTTGTTGGCCTGGTCTTAGGATGAAAAGCACAGTTATAGTGTCTGACCAGCTACAAAAGCAAAATGGTAACGAGAACCCTGACAAATATTTAGTGACCTGATTCTGAAGGAGTTGGCTGAAAAATATTCCATGCCTAAGTATCATTGCATAAGTCAGTCAAAACCCATGCAAAAGAAGATGCTATTAAAACCTTTTTCATTTGGCTAAAACCTAAATTTAAATTATAATTTTACATTAATTTCATTGAAATATAAGTACTAGAAAACAATGAAAGATCTGTTATGTATTAAACAGACCTGGCTGTTTAGTAGGGGTAAACAGCAATATAATTATCTAGTATGGGTGTGAGGTATTCTGAGTAAATGAACTTTTGGAGAGGAAAAAGGAGATTTTGCAACTACCTTTTATGATTTGGCCTTGGAAGTCACCTCTTCACTTTGTATTCAGTTTGAGTAAGTATACAGTTTTATAGCTTTACCAGCAAAAGCATTTATGGTGTAAAAAACTGCATTCCAAAAGTCAATAAAAGTATTCCTAAGCTAAAATATGCAACTAACATGAAAATAGAGAAGAAATACAAAAGAATTTCTGGAGACAAGAAAAGATGTGTAGGAGTCGCATATTCTATTAACAGAAGAAAAGATCCCCACATAAAATCTAATTTTACTTTGCTACTTTGTAACTTAGACATTGCTAATACAACCATCTTTCAATTTTATGTGAATTTTTATGATAGTCTGGAAAATTAACTTTTCAATAGTTCAATGACTTTTTTTTTCCAAGCATGACAAGTTAAGTAATAATTGTTGTAAGACTCTTTAGTTTTATCCCAGTTAGAGCAGTCTGTGGTGAAGTCTAGTGCCCTACAAGGCTTTGAAGCTGCTGGCTTGGCTTTGATACTCAACGTCCAGTATTTCACCTATGGAAATTCATCTTGACCTTCATGAAAAGGATGAAGTCTGGCTACCTGTCAGTAGCCTAAAGACTGAATTTGGTTTTCCTCACAATCTGAGCATAATGTCTGGGATACATGTTCCATGTGCTGATGTCCAAGCAGAACTATCATTGCTTTGCTTAGGAGCTTTTCCACTCACAATTTTATTCTCTAATTTTCTTTCTACGACTTGTCATGTTGCTTCTATTTCTTTCAAGGAGCACATCCAAGAAGAGTCAGCCTCCCTTCCCCTCAAATCACCATTAGATTTTTGAAAAGAATTGCAAGATCCTTCTCCTCCTCTCTGCAGGCACATGGGGAGTGCACTACCCTGACATTCATAGTGATCCTCTGCTGAATTTGAAATTCATTGGTTTCTTTTTTTTCTGTTGAGAATTTCTTTCTTTTTTAGAGGGGAGGCGATACCCCAGGTATCAGCTTGCACATGCTGAGCAGAACATTGCTTCCCTTTACTGGCTAAAACTTCACTGTTGCAGCCCAGTGTGTGGCTGGATTTCATAGCCTCAGAGATGTATTAGGCCTTTCAGATCCATGGATGGAGAGGCAAAAGAGAGCCACTGGAAAGTGCTACTCAGAAAATGTGTTACTAATGTGATCTCATGGTTCTCTTATCTAGAATGTTCCTCCTGATTTGTCCATCTGCACCTTTGTGCTGGAGCAGTCTCTGTCAGTACGGGCCCTCCAGGAAATGCTGGCTAACACAGAAGAAAAGGCAGAAGGGGTAAGTTGTTAAATATTCACCCTTCTCCCTCTTGCAAAATAGTACTTTTTTCCTATGGTACCACTGGTTTCATGACTGTCACATGCTTGTAACATGATAGTGCTGAATTTTCCTCCTTTGCTACAGGAATGGTCTCAGGTTTTTTTAAATTATAAGCAATTCCAGTGTCCAATTGAGGTTGCCAGTATTGTAAATTTGCAATTTCAGTATGCTATGAGTCAGTATAGGTGCTTTAAAACAAGGGTGTTTTAATTTGAGAATCTCCTAATTTGTTGAATAAAGCTTGATCACTTCTCCTGAGCAAATAAGATTTCTGAGCACTCCTGACTGTATTGGGTGAGACTGTCAAAAGGTCTTAAAATGACTTGGATGTATGCTGGTTGTGTCTGGAAATAATGAAACTGTTGTGTGTTCCCTGAGCTGAAATAAGCTGTAACAGACCTTTAGTTGAAGATAAAATATTATTGAGCCTTGGTGGACAAAAAGTAGCAGTCTGGAAGATGCAGGCTATAGGAATTACTTAAATCCGTTAAGAATTATTACTATTCCTAATAGGAATTAATTGATTTTTTGACTAGCAAATAATTATTTACAAATAAATCACAGTAGTGTAATTAATGTTCCCTGCAGTGCAATTAATTTGATTTGTTATGCTGTAATTGAGTGTTGCATATACACCTTAGTGTTCATTTGAATTCTATGCTCTAGCTCACATCCTGTAAATTTTTGAGGGAGGGTGACTGTAGGCACAGGAATTATACAGGCAGAAGAGAAATAGGTGTTAACCATAAGTCCATCACTCAAGAAAGCTGGCAGTAGGTAAGCATGCTTTCTGATGTTTATGGGGGTGCCTCAAGAAACCAAACTAATGTAGAGTAGTCAGTCCCATGAAGTGCCAGGCACTTAGACTGAAAATGGTATTTGGGAAATGAAGTCTGGGAGCAGTCCCATGGATGATCGAGCGTGTGTTCTGCTGGTGAGAATTTGTTCCAAGAGAATGAAAAGCATATCTGAGAGAAGAGTTGGTACCAGAGTAAGCAGATAGGTACCACTAAACCTCTCTTCCCTTACTTTGTGAATACTGGAACCAGGAGCAAGCAAATTCCCAGGGAAAAAAATAAAATCAGAAGAACAGACACATACAGGCATAATGTCAAAAATCACAGTCCATACTGCAAGATCTACGGTGATAACTGTCTATGGCCACATGTGTGGAGTAGAGCAACAGTTTTCTGTTTATTCCCAAGAGATGTGAGCAGGAGCATGAACTGAAGGAGGTATAGGGGAATGTGTGATAAAGTAATGCCATAGGGCAGAATGCTGTGAATGAAAAAGCATCCAGTGTTTGAATATAAAGTATTGAAACTTCTCTTGAAATTATAGCATCAGCTTGCAGATTTTCTGTTGCACTGTCTTTAGCAGAGTGCTGGGGCCATGTGTTTGCTTTTATATGTTTGTTTTTAATACAGAGATCACACTCAGAGAACATGGGAGAATGAATGAACCTCTTTCCAGAGTGATTAGAAAATGTGAGCTCAGGTATTCTGCTGGGAACAGGACAGACTTAAGTGAGCTTTGTAGGGGTCTTAAGTTGAGGAATATTTGCATTAGTTCTGGACTATTTTCTTCACTAGATGTGAGTAGCAAAAGATTTTTGTAGGACACACTGGTCAATGAGACATACCATGTTGGGTGGTATTTTCTGAAAGCAATTAGTGATGTTTTCTGTGCATAGCCATGAAGATCAGAGTTCTGGACACTTACACACGTGCCTAAATAACACTGATGGCAGCTACACTCGTCTACAGTGCTCTCTACTCAAAGCTGTTCTGACATGTGCACAAGAAAGATAAAGCAAAGTTCTGAGTGTGGTCATTATGTGGCTCTTGGCTGTTTACTGTGCTCTCAGCACCTGTTGAATGCCAACACCAGCAGAAGATACAGAGTTGCAGCTATACCAACACAGAGAGATAGTGTTCAGTAAATCATAAATATATTGCAGATTTAGATGGCTTCTGTAGAAGTGCATTAGGAATCTGCTTGTGTCTCTTGCATATTCATATATTGATATTAGAAGAGAATAATCTTGAAAATAATGGTTTGTACATGAATACAAGGTCATGTTGTTGTCAATGTCAATGCTTTTCTTTTTAATAAGTCTCTGAAAGTCAAGAGTGACGGTACTAAAATGACTGAATATGTACTTGCTGGTAAATTAATAGAATTGACATTTGGTATCTGTATGTAGTTTTCATTAAAAAGATACAAATTTTGCCTTTCGATTTATATTTGTATATCATAGGGTGGGCACTTATATAGGCAGCTTCATATTTGTTTGAAGTAACTGTTAAAATAAGTTTCAAGATACAAGGTAATTTGTCTTACCTGAAGCACTATTAACTTCCTGCAGAAGCATCAATTGTTTTAATAAAAAAAAAAAAAAAAAGTGTTCCATTTCATTTAGGAGAAGAAAATGCAATTTTTAGTGAAGTTGTTGCTATAAACTGGTTTCAGCATGACCTCAGTTTTCTAGGGGAAAGAATCCTGAAAATGGAAGTCTTCAGTCCTCAGTTACTTTCGTTACATTAGAAATCATTAAGGTCATGTGGTTATAAGTGGTCTCGTTGAGCTGGCTTGCCTTTTGTGTTGTGTAATCTCTTGAATGCTGTGTTTATATAATAATATTGTTATACAACAGGTAAGGTAGCAGTAATGTAATGGCTGAGTAATATGAACAAAATCTCACGCTGACTTGAGTCAAAACAATAAGCAGCTTTCTTGTGCACAAGAAAGAATAACTGGATTTACTGCTGCTTCTCAATTAATATGCATTAAATGTACAAGATTACCTCTGCAATAAATACCTTTTAAGTGCAAGAATCCCAAAATGAGAATTTCTGTACTTTGTGAGATCAGTGACCCATCTCTCTGAGTATACCTACTTGGCTCTCCTGAAGCAGATAAATGCTAGTATCAAAGACAACAGTGGAAAATGACTGAAATTTCCTAAAAAAAATGTGTGTAGTGTTCTGTTTCTTCTAGGCACTGAGCATTTGTTTTGTGCTCTGAGATTTCATCATTTCCCTGTAAAATACTAGGCTTAGGTCTGACAATTTATTAAAACACTGACATTAGTAGCTTGATTGAATGGTTTTGGTTTCAAAAATAAAAACAGAACCATGTTTATTTGCTTGGGTAGCATTATTTGCACTTTTCATGTTAAACAGATATATTTTCTTTATTTTGCTGGGGTCTGGAGTGCTATAAGCTTGTGAGACTTCCATCAGTTCATCCACAGGGAAAAAAACAACAAAACCCAACAAACCAGAAATAGATAAGAAAAAAGGGAGAAATCTTGTGGAGAGGGAAGAGTAAATAATTATGTAATGAGGAGTATCGTCGCATTGTCTGAGCTGTGTTAGGCAAGCAGAATTACAGGTGCACTGTCCTGCACAAGGGTAGGACAGCCTAGGTATTATTTTGTAATCATTTTGCCTTGGTTTTTAAGTGTAACTTTTTATTGTTAGAAAAACAGATGTAAGATGAAAGTGGAATTCCTTATGTTTTTATAAAACATTTAAGACAATAAAAAGCATTCTTGCTATCTATTCTTAGCCTAGTTGTTATTTCCAGTGAACCTTCTCAGGACTCAAGTGCCTTGTATTTCACTAAAGTTCATTAGTTGGAATGATCCTGAGAAGGCAAACCCAAAGCTTTTGGAGTGATTTAGGAATATTGCAACTTGTTGGAACTGTATTTTGCTTCTGATTCTTTTTCCTTTGATTATCTTTTTGGGTAGTTAGTTTGATTTTTTCTTTTTAAAAAATATTTTAGTTTTTATTAAATCACATCCTTCTTTCATAAATTCAATATCTCTATCATCTAGTACTTGCTTCCTGTGAAAGTGATTAAATGCCACAATCAAATCAGTTCCTGGAAGTTTTCCCTAATTTTCTTAGGAAATGAAGCCTGGCCATCTATCCATTAGTGCTCTTGAATTCAGTAACTTGTGTGAATTCTGGAAAATATGAACAAAATTAGAAACATGGTTAGATAGTTCTTTCAGATATGATGGATATTAGGTAGGAGAAAGGGATCTAACTTCATATATTGTGTAAGAGGAAAGGAAGACAAAGTTTTGTTTTACACTACCATCAACTGCTCTTGTGCTGTTGTACCTTCTGCACACCTTGCTTTCACTGAGAAAAGCTGTCAGAAGGATGTGGCAAAGAAATTGCTAGGTTTCAGGTGCAAGGGAGGGATTTGTAATTTTGTAGCTTCTTTCAGTTCTGAGATTTAAATGGCTTTTCATAAAAGTTAAACAACAGACCAGTACATTGCATACTATTATCAGTCTCACCTTTTATGACAAGGAAAATTATTTCCCTCTGTCCTGCTGTATACCTGGTAGAAGAAAAGAAGAAAAGATATCCAGACATATTTGACCTAGAAGAATGTCAGGTATTTTCTTAGCCTCAGTTGGTTCAGAAATGATTTAGCTTTTGTCTGAATGATTTTTCTTTTAAAATAATCCTCCAGCAAACATGCTGCATGAAAAATAGGTACTAAGACAAAAAATTTCCAAGAGGATGTGCAAATTAAAATTAAGTGTAAGGTAACCTTCATAAAGCCAATTGTTTTTAACTGTTATTTGAACAATATTTCAGAGGGTCTTTCATATGACTCAAAATGATTTTTTTTTTCTAATGGGAGAATCTGAGTATTCCAAACACCACTACTCTCTGTATTTATATAAAAAAGGACTAGTTTGAACTTTCATTCTATTCTAATGCTTTTGTTACTTCAAAGATATGAAAACCAGTTTTGGGCACAGTGACTAGATACAGGAAATTAAATTAGTTTGGCATTTAAAGGACATTTTCCTGTAAGTGGACAAGCACAAAATCATCTATCATCTATATTGGCTGGAACAAAAAATAAATGCTTTTATTCCCTGAGTTACCCTTGCTTTGCCTGCGTTTTTTGAAATACATCCAATGATCTCATTATAGAAATAATGTACTATTTTTCCACCTTGTTATGTCTTTTATAGTCCTTGATGATAATGTTAATAAATGAGACCAATGAAATTTGAAGATTCTGGATTATATTTTACATGCCATACCTGATGAATAGATGTGTGTATTTATATGTGACACATGTAAGCACAGCTGTATGTGACTTGCTTTCACGTGCCAGTGGGGTGTACATCTGTGTGTGGATGGGACACTTTGTGTCCCAAACAGAGAATTGTTCTTAACAATTCTGACACATTGGAGTCATTGAGAACTCTACTAATAAATTGTTTTTTACAGCAGCTTTAATTACTTTCTGTCAGCAGTGGTAAAACATTCTCTTCATTCTGGTCTGCCAGAAGACTGGTGAGTGCCAAACCATTCCAATTCTGCTGCTGCACCATACCTGCAGAGGAAAATCTCATATCATGGGAAGAGTGTAGAGTAAGAGAAAGGTGTTTTTGGTGAGAGCTTCTGGAGCTGCTGTTTCCTTGTTCTGTGCTTTGTTCTGCCAACACGAAGCATAAGCATGGGCATACAAAAAAAGTTTAGGGATTTATAGGAGGATGAGACTTCTGTAGGTTTTCTTGTTTGTTGGTATTTGTTTTTCCCAATTTTATCAGCAAAGTGTTTGGAACGTTCAATTCCTTTGCTAATGGCTAGGCTTCATGCTACATGAACTGCTTGCTAGTAGAATCATCTGCACTTGGAGCGGAATGTGTTTCCTTTGGAACTGTGTCTTTATGACTCCAGCAGGACAGATGCACCAAACTCACTTATCCTCAATGGAACCCAATGGATTTCTCTCAGCTGCTTTTGTGTCCTTTCACTTCAAGTGTCAGCTTTTTGATTGCTTATGAGAAAAAAATGTAATAGTGAAATAAGTAAGGATTTCTTTGCATGTCCCCTGTAGCAAGAAGGTGAATATATAAGTACTTAAAATTTCTGTTTTGAATGACATAATAAATCAGGAGAGTGTAGGACTCTCTAGAATTTATATTGAAATGTTGTAAGTGCTTATGCAGAAAATCACACTGTATTTGTTTGGGTTTTTTTCTTTCTGAGGAAACTTGGAATGTTTTTTTTTTTTTTGCTATTTGTCTTTCTAGACTTCATTATACAGGGGAAAGATTGGCTCTCAGTTCCCTTAGTATGCTTGAAATTTGTTTACTTTTAGGTAAAATGAAATGTAGGGTTAAATCCCTTTTTAGTTTCCTCCAAATTGATCTTAGTTGCTATATTACCTTCTTACTGCTTCAGTGTGCAGTTTTCCCCAATATTTATTCGCCCAGGACCTGTGCTATTCTAATATTGTGTGCCATGAAGATTTGCTGTACTTGGAAGTTCTGTCCTGCCCTCCTGGTTGATAAGGAAGATGTGAAACACTGTCCATGCCATAGCAGCTCCTGAGAGCTGGAGGTTCAGAGCTGGAAGCAGACTTCTTTGTTTATACTTTTGAGTGTTCTCCTAACCCATCTGAAGAAGAACATTGGTCATAGAAGGAAAAGTCTGATTGTGGAATGATGTTCTTGGACTACTCAGGCATTGTTGCAGTTGAACTTAGGGAGAACTGTAGCCAATTAAATTCTGCCATTGAAGCGGAATGGAAAAATGAGGATTAAAACAAGAATTGGTTCAGATTTCATGTGGTCCTAGGAAACAAACTGAGAATAGTTCGACAAAAAGTTGCTGATGGAATATAAGCAATGTAGAAGTCACTGAAACTGGCACTTTTATGTATTAAGCTGCCATGAGGACAGCTGAGAAATACTGGCAAAGAGGTCAGAATGAGGAACTCAAGGTGTACTGTGTGGCTTTTTACCTTGGATGAAAAAAGGAGATTGGTTGTTTTATGCCTTTTACCTGTAAATTTTCTAAGTATCATCCCTGTGCTATCTGTAAGCTATAGCTTTTTAGAATAGAGTTAGGCAACATACTAATGCTTTTCAGTAAGGATTCCCTCTTAGGTCCTGGAAGACCATGGGGATTTTTAATGAAATTTAAAATTTCACAGCAAAATTGAAAATGATAAATTTGTCTTTAGAACCAAATCCCTTTTTAATTTTTGTTTTAATCAGTGGTTAGAATTGATGTGCTAAAGGCTATTTATGCAAAATGATGAAAAGATAAACCCCACCAAATCCTCACGTTCAGATGCTCTTCTAGGATGTGGAAGAGTCTCAGTTTTGCAGCTCAGTTCTATGTAAAGCTGAGATAGTCTCCTAAACCACTCATTTTCTTAATGCTACTAGATGTCTCAACAAAGCTAGTAACACACTGAGTTTTTAAATGAGGCCAGTGTAGATAAGCAGTTGGAATCAATAAGCTAAGGGGTGATTGCTACTTGCATTTTTTTCTAATTTTGTTTTTCTTTATACCTCAGAACTGATTTATGTGTGTTTTGAGGACAATAGCTGATGAAAGCTACACTTAAAATAATGTTAGAAATTGGGTCCTAGCCGTCTCAGACTAACCTCCCTGCTTTATGTAGTACATTTATTTTTGTGGATTCTTTAAATCTATTGATAATTCATCTGGGGTATTGTGAAAATTGAATTAATATTTGTTAGGTTAGCTTTACAGTAGTGAATGTCATAAAATGGATAGAATTCAATTGTTTTGTCTTTAGGAGTGTTTTTCTATCAAGTTTTAGTACAATCGTTGCACAACAAACTGGAATAAAAGAAAATACTAAGTGACCTCCTTCTCATCTACTTGTTGCCTGAGGAAGATTTAACGTTGAGAAAGTTATGGATGTGTGAAAGGCTGCATGATAAAACAGTGACATTTTTCTGTTTGTTAAATTTTTTTGTAAAAGTTAGCATATTTTTTTGAAAACACAAAATGTTATACTTTAGCTTAGTCAAAAGTATTTTGAGATATTAAATTGTTCATAATTGTATATGATTCTTGTCTGCTACAATTCTACTACTACTGATTGTGCAAAGGGCAGTTTTACATTAATCTCTCAGCTGACGCAAGGCCTGGATAAAGTTATACTCAAACATTATATTCTCTTTTGCAAAGCCCACAGCTGTAAGATGAATTATTTGTAAAGCCAAAGACCTTAAATAAAACATGACTTTTACTTTTGTCCAGTATATTGAGATTGGAAGTAATAATTATTCCATGTTTTTAAACAGACTTCCTATACTCAGTAAATATCTCATAATGTATATGAAAGTTCTCCATATCTCCATTTGTCTTGTCATGGCTTCTTGTAGGGGTAGCTTTCTGAAATATTTGCTTAGGTCGGTTCAAAATTTCAAAAAGGAAGGATCCTTTTTTCCAACTCAGTGACTTATAATGGCAAATTTAAAGAATATTTTGATGAATGACGTAAAATGTATCAGTAAAGGAAATGCATAGCAGCGCTACAGAGGCTGGCAGTGAGGAGAAAGTTAATTGTGTCTGCAGTACTGTGTAGCAAGAGCCTAGTCTCCGATCAGGCAGCTCCATAGGATGGAGCTGGAAGATTACACATGGGATTCTCCCTCTTAAAATGTGCTCAGTGTGCTTAGCCTCCAGGAGTTACCAATGCTTTCCATAGTAATTAAAGAAAACAATACACCACCCTAATGCTCACAATCAGTCAAGAATTTTGTAATGCAGGCTTGTTCCTAACTCTCCTTATCCTGCAGGCTTCAGCACCTTGGGATGCTTTTGATTCTAATGGTGCTCTATATGCATCATAGACTTCCACATTGTTTAAGTTTTAGATGTGAATGGCCCTCCCCAAAGGGGTAACAACGCCAGCAAGGGCAGCATTAAAAGAAGAGATAGAACTGGTGTAGTGAGACTGAACTCCTGTCTGGATTCCTGTCTTCAACAGGAAATGGGGAGGAATTGAGTTTGGAGGGGAGTGGGTTCATCTCTGTATTGCTTCTGCAGTGTGTCTGTCTGAGTTGCTGATAAATGTGCACAACTTCTTGGTGGCTGTCAATGAACTCTGTTGCTGAGCAGATCTGGATAGGGACATTGCACATGAGGATTCATCTGCATGTCTGTAATTGCATCTCCCTAGGACAATGGGAATTTTGAATCCATGGTAGCTACAACACTGAGCAAATTTATGATATCTTAGCAAAAGTAATAAGTTTAGGGAGAACAGGTGGTGTTATTTCATCTCTCTCTGGAGCAACCATTCATTCATCTGTGGAGACAATTCCTTTTATGCCCAGCTATTTCTTGGTGACTGTGGTAGTGTTAATTCACCAAGAAGGTTTCTGGTTTTGTAATGTTTTGCTGGAGCATCATCAAATGATTTGTTTCAATTATTATAATGAAACAATAGCCTTCCAGGCAGGTGAGTGTATCAGTCTTGTATTTAAGCACTACTGTAGTTTGAGAGTGACACTATTTCAGGTCTAAAATTTAAATACTGGGTTTTGATTCTCTCTTATCATAGAGAATTACCATTTTTTAATTACTTATTGGGATGGTAAGAACCCTTGAGTGGAGGTGGAGGGGGAGGAAAGTGAGAGAAATGGAGGGATTTAAGACCGGGGGTGTTAGGTAACAGAGAGAGGATGAGAACAGGGAGCAGCTCTGTAGGCAGAGATGAGATTTCTGTCCCTGGCCTCCAGGTGCCTTATTTGTAGCTGAGTCTGGGACCTGAGCACAGCAGTGAACCCTTGCTCTTCACAGGGGTATTGACTTACCTTTTGGAGTGGTAGGACACCATGAGCTTGCTTCAGTGTGTGTCAGGATCACTCAGTGTTTCCTAAACCTGAATTTTAGCTTTTCAGTGTTTAAGTGGTCCCTCTTGTGAGCAGAGCCTTGTTCTCTGAAGGTCCAGTCAGGACTGCAGGCTCTGGGACAGGGAAGAGAGCTGCCCCTGCCCGCAGCATCCAGTGCAGCCAACCTGCTGAGCTGCCTCTGTGGTGGGAAATGGGTCCCATGCCAGCAGCGTCCATTTTGGAGTGTTTGCAGCATCTCAGCAGCAGTTAAGGCTCCTGCTGTGTTGCTGCAGGCAGTCTGGATTGACTTCTTCCTCTTCAAAAGCATGCCTGATAAATATATATGTTTACATACACACGCACACGCAAACACATGGACACATTTAGGCTTAAAAAGAGGGAATGTGCTCTCTATAACTCTTCCTGACCTCTTTGTGTGCACCTGTCCTTCATTTTTCAAGTGAAAATTGAAACCTGTGTTTTAGAGTTCTGTCAGCATGGTAGGTGAGAAGGGGAGGTATCCCCCACGTTGTTAGGTCTTTGATCTTGATCCATAAATATTTTTTTGACAAACATGATAGTTGCTGAGCTCTGAAGATTGTCCTCCCTTTCCCCTGCAGTCTCTCCTTTCTGCCTAGGCTACAATCTTTTTAGCTTTTGCTAGCTCAGCAGTTAGTTGCCCTTTAGTCTTTTAAATAATAGTCTTTCCCTCTGTGTATAAATAGATAAGCCATTGATTTTTTATATGATAGGGTGAAAGCTCAAGCCTTATTTTTCTTTATGGAAATAATGTATTCCTAAGTAAACAGAGCAAAGAAAAGAAACTTGACAAGAACAAAGGATATTCAGGCTTCTGCTAGTAAACCTGTGTTCTAATTATGTTGGCTGTTGTCATCTGCTTCAGTGTGGGGAGTCCTGTATTGTTGTATATGATTTTTGTAGTTGATGCTTGTTTCTGCAGATACTGCTGAAGGAGTGGAATGTGCTTGTGATTTTGGTGGTACATGCAGCTCCCACTCCTAAAGCAGCCTTTTGATAGCTGACAGTCTGTTGACAAATACGCAGAACACTCACTTTTTTCGAAAGATGTTTCTATTTTAAAAAATACTGGGATGAGTCAGAAGATAACGGTACTGCAAATAGAAGAGGGAAAGTGACAAATTTGGAAATCCTGTTTTTTCTTAGTGGTGATTATTTCATGTGGTAAATTGACATAGTCTAGTGTATATGTAGGTCATTTGGCAGCAAACTATTTTAGTTACCTGGGTACTCATGCATTTTGTTCTTCCAGTAAAATTCCATTTCCAGGTGGTGTTTGTTACAATATATGTGATTTACTGGGTATAGCTTGGCTTCTTCAAAAGAACTTGTGCATTTGCCCAAATTTTAATAATGTCAGTAACTGAAAAAATCCTTTGGCTGTTCCAAGAAATTTCAGGTGGGGTTTCTTATTCTCACTCCTCAGCCATATGCCACTATTTTTTAGGTACATTACTTAGGGAAATACAAAACCTTTGTCCTAAAGAAATGGTGGGTTTGGAGATGTTCAGAGGAACATATTAGGCAGCCAGCATTTGCCTCTGCTGAGAAGACCTCAGTTCTCTTTCTGTATGCTTTCTTGGTATTACTGGAAGCAATATGAGACTTCAGTGCTTCTTGTGACTCTCTGAGTATTCCAAGATGCTGCAAATTATAAAATAAAACATTTTTAGAGAACTGAGACCTTTGCGTGGAAAAAGCACAGACTCTCAGAGCTTTGAGACTGCACAGTCTTTATTGTAGCCCAGATGTCTGACCCTACCCAGTTTGCTGAGTCCTTTCTCAACTCATGTGTGCCATGGCATGGGCTGAGAGAAGAAACAGCACATGCAATAAGCTTTCTACTGAGATTTCTTCTGAAATTCCAGAAACTTTTCCAACTTTTCCCTGTGAAGTTCTAATCATTTTCATAGATGTCTTCAAGATTTTATTGGTTTTATGTAAAGTAACGAAAAATAATAACACAAGGATCTAAAAGCTTAAGCAAGAAAATAATGAAATTATCTGATTTGTGGACCTTCATGGTTTAAATTGATAATTTCTGCTTGATGTAGTTTATCAGCAAAGTGCAAAAATTATTTTGTTATATGCTAAAACATTTTCCGCTCATCTTATTCTTCCTCTTTTTTTTCACCTTAGCATCCTATTCACAATGTCTTTTGCCAAGGCTGCTCTTTGTGACCTTATGTGAATGGGATAGGATAATGTTTAGGGGCTTTCCAGGTAAATGTAACTTAACATGGAAATCTCTTGAGGATTTGAAGGTTACAAATATAGCTGTTAGTTTAAATATAGTAGAGTAGGAAGCATTTTCTAAATTCTTTCTTACATGCTTATTCTGCTTGTATTTAAAGCAGTTAGGAAATTTTGGTTCACAACCATCTTTTTTTTATAGTCTAACTGTGTTTCATAAAGGGAAATTTCCTTTCTTTTTCTTCCTAATTTTGGGTGGATTTTATATTTCCATCAGTTTTGGTTTTTCTTTTGGCATATTGGATCCTTCAAACTGAGAGCAAGACTAGACCAATCAAGAAGTCAAATTCAGAGAGCCAAATATGAGGGAACTGTACTGTGGTTGGAATTGGGAAAGAGCCTCTTGAAAATGGGGTTGTGAAAGTGATTATTAAAGGGAGAGATGCAAACACATAACATTCAGTCATGTCTAAGTGAAGACTTTAAACTGTGAGGAAGTGCCTATCTAAAAGTTTCACTTGTTCTGCAGCTTGGTGTAACCAAATAAATAGACTGCTATTGATTTAATTATCTTTCTAATATAAACCTGACACTGATTTTTGCACTGATTTAGGAGTACAACAATTAAAAACAGGTAACTATTTCTTTAGCATCGACATAAAATTTTTCTTTTTTTGTTAATTTCTTTTGGTCGCTTTTACTTCCTTTATGCAGTTATTTTTTGATCTGCTGCATAGTTTTGCATGTCTTGTGAGACTGTTTTTATACATTTTTGTTTCATTCCTGTTGCTAACAGGAGATCTTAACTTTGGAGCAGAACTGATTGACTAATATGCTGTCTGCCTACTGACACTATTATCAGTCTTTTCTTTCCTTCCTTAGTAACATTGTGGAATGTATGTATTTTCTTCCAAACATCACAATCTTTGCCTCGCCCTCCCCCTTCCCTCCTCCCACCCTCCCAATCCAATTATGTTAGAGAGCACTGAAATGGATACGGAAATAACTCATGGGCAACATGAGAAAATAGCCATCAAACAAATATCTTTTAAATAAAAGTGTCTGTAATATTGTGTGGTAAAGCATTGTAATTAAGGTTAGGAGCTTTTCAGACTTCTGCACTCATAAATTTATGTCAGACCTTATTAGGAGAATGAAAGCATTTGGTTGCACACGTGTGTGCATTCAAAGCTGAAGTGTTTCTCTAATATGAAAAAACAATTTCACAACCTCTACTCCAATAGTTGACAACTTCATTTTTCAGGAAAATGCTGTCTGCAAGATACCCATCAGTTAGGCAACATTCTAGCTAAATTGCATCATGAGCTTATTAACTCCTATCTAATCATCCAGTCATGGCTGATTAATCACTCCTCCTGGTGCCTTGTTTTATTAAAATCTGTTTTCTGTGCCACTGACCAGCAAACTGCTGTCTAATTTCATGTGTGGGATAGTCTTTGCTGTGGATTAAAGTGAAGGCCTTATCCTCTGGTCTGAAGGGCTGTGTGAAGGAATCATCCCATGGAAGTGTCTTGTATGTATCCTTATCCTTCTGTATTTAAGGGATAGGGAAAACATGTGTTTTCTCACAGAGATGAAAAACTTTCCTGTGCTTCTAAGAGAGAATGGAGCCATTTTGGGATAGGAATGCAACTGCAGCTGGTGGATTTTTGAAAATTCAAATCACCTACCTCCAACTGTGGAACTCTGAATTCATTAATTACTTGGTATTAGTAAGCAGCAAGATAACACAGAGAGCTGGCAGCTTTGTCATTTTCTCAGCATGGTAGGAGGGAGAAAGTAATTTCATCTCTCATGTCAGTGGAAAGAGGTAACACCTCCCATTTCTTTTAGTAAGTGTTCTGTATGTTAATGAATAAGCCAAGTTACCAAGGTACTTCCTTAAAAAAAGTATGAAGAATGGCAGTTAAATGCACTCTGGACAATTTAAGCTCTCTGATTCACTACAGTAGTCTAGTTAATAACCTATTTGGAAGCTAACAGCAGCTGTGAATATGACAGGCTGAAAATGTTTTTAGGTTTGCCAGAAGAACCCCCATGTGTAGGAAGGGTTAGAAATGAACCAGAGGTTCCTTGATGTAACAAGAGCTGTTATAGTTTCCTAGTACTGACCAGAAGTTTTCTTAATCAAACTTTTGGGCAAAAAGGCCAAGTTATAGCTTCTTATTTCTAAACTTAGAGTTTGTTTTATCAGGCTAAGGATTGTCTACAGGTACCAGTCATAAATCACTGAAATAAAAAAATGCAGTAATTTTCTTAAGAAATTCTTTGGATAAGTCTCTATCAGATGCTGGCCTCTCATAAAGAGGGACAGAGTTGCTGTGCCCAACAATGTTAGGTTGTGCTTCTTGCAAGGTCTGCTGTCCCAAACTTTTGAGTTTACATGACCTAAGTGCTTCTTACTGCAAAGAAAGTAAGTGACAGGTAGAAGAGGAAGAGAATCTCAGTGTTTAATGCAGTGTGGGTTTTTGTATCATATAGATGGACATACACATTTGCTATCAGTGGAAAATTTTATGAAAAGATGAGATAGTTTAGGGTCTTGTTCTACTTAAAATATTGGCTACTCTCAACTATTTTAGAAATGCTGTAGTGCAAATAGGAACAGGAAGTAAAACAGTGGGGAAAAAAGCGTGGACCTTTTACAGAGAAACATGTACTGTCAATTTCTCCTCAGTAGAGAGGACCTTATTTAGCATCAGAAGTGATGCAGGCCATTTCAAATAAGGCACAAAAAATATGGCTTGGCTTTGATCAACTGAGCTTTGATCTACTGCAAGCACTGGAGAAGATTGAGAATGGCAGGCACAGTGTTTTTGCACTCTGCTTATTCTCAGGGTCATGCAAGGACAGGAATAAAGTCATTATCTGTTTCATATCACAGAATTGTGACACACAAATACTTCTGGTCTGGCACATGGGCTCTTCCTTAGTGTGTGCACCGTGTTTGGGATGAGGATGTATGGCAAGAAAGTAAACATTTTTATTATCCTAGACAAGTTTCCTATTTTGTAGGTAGATAGCAGCAAGTCTTTTTCTGGCCTTACCCTGACCTTTGGAGTGCTGATGTGCTCAAAGTTTTCTTTCTGGGGTGATGGACAGTAAAAACGATACTGGTGGAAGAGAAGTTACTTTGTTTCTACTCAGTAACACTTTCGGATCTCAGTTGCACGCAGAGAAGGAGTTAAACCAAATAGACGTGAAAGCACAGCTCCTGAAATGTTTTGAAGACAAAAATCTACACTGGAAGACAATCCTGACCTGTAAGAGAAAGTGTATCACGAATTAGCTTGTTAAGTATTAAGTTCAGGAAGTCAAGGTGTCTATGAAGCTAATCAAGTGTTGTAATAGAAGTAAAGAATATAATTGAATTTGGAATCTAGTTCAATTCTACTTATTTTCACCTTATCTTTATTAAAGTTTTAGACACAGATTTTGTTCTCAGTTTCCACAACAGAGAAATGAAAACAAAACAAAACAACCAAACCAAAAACACACACACAAAAGTCAATTTTTAAAATAAGAGTTTGGCTCAGAAAAATAAGTTTAAGTGCAAGGGAAGATATAACATCTACTAGTGGATGTTATGCATTTCTTTATTGAGATTTCAGTCACAATCCCTTCTGTTGATCGTGGCAATATATTATAAGTATCTTGTCAGTTCTCATAAACAGTTTTAGAGAATATGATTAGCCAAAGTCAGCTGAGATTCTCCTATACACTGTGAAGTAAAATTCCTTAGTGTTTATTTGTGCTGCTCAAGATGACAGAAAACAGAACACAGAAGCCAGAATTAGAAATGTGAGGTTGTTCTCATAGCTTAAAGTAACTTACTTTGCAGCTTTTGCACTCATAATTGATGCCTTTGTATTAGTGGATATTCAGCACATGTTTTGTGAGCTTGCTTTTTGTCAAATTTAAAAAAATGAGTTTGTGAATGGCTCCTCATAGTGCCGATAAGATCTCTCTATCTCTCTTCAGTTAGTTCATGGCTCTTTATGGCAAGAGAAGGAGGGGTAGCAGAATAACATTCCTGCGCTTTTAAGTAGCTTTTATGTTCGGTTGGTGTAGTCCAGGGTATCTGCAGTGCTTGGGAAAAAATGATGAAAAAACCAGCTTTCCAGTTTGGATTTAATGCATTTAAAATGAAGGCTTGACTGAAAAGATTGGAGCTGTGATGTGGCCCTGAAGAGAAGTCAGCAAGTGCAGATCACTCTGAAGTTTCTGGATTAGTATAGCAATTGATTATTAGGTTGTGGCTGTATGCTCTTCGTTCAGAGTTCTTACTAGAGCTACATGAATTTTTAAGGCAAGTATCAAGACTCTGTAGTAGAGCACTCTCTTCTAGTTCAAGAAGGAGATTATTTCTTCATTCTAAATGCCATGTTTGATCTTTTGCTTTATTCTTAGAACAAAACTTGGAGTCCTTGGGTTTATTTTTATAGCACTATTTGTATATTTTAGACATCCAGATATATGGGTGCTGTACCATTTCAGTATCTACTGCTCTCTAGTTTCAACAGTCATAATTTTTACTCATGAAGTTATGTTGATGGCTACTTGCTAGCAGTAGGCAGTGAAATAGTTCTTTTGAATTCCAATTAGTAGCTTTCTGTAAAATGATTACTGTAGTACAAGTAGTCCATAATAACGAAATAATTTCCAAAGATATTATATCTTTCAGTGTTTTTCTAACTCTGATGTTCTCATGGCAAGATAATAATTCCTGGACTCAGAATTGTCATATGGCAATGTACTCGCTAAATTTTGATATCTAGTGTTAGACAGAGTCGTGTTCTTTTTTATTTTTCTCAGAAAGTCTTTGAGTACCCAGTTACATGAGGAAAGAATATTTCTAAGTAGCACACTGCCTTCGAGGTATATGTGGTTTAATATGGATCCTGCATCCTCTGCTGGAGTAAATGTTGTAAATCCAAATACTCTTTGGGTAAAGAAAAAGAGAAAAATTGGTATATACCTACCTAAACATTTTATTTTTCCAAAAAATATGACTTAATGGTCAGGAGGGAAAATGAGCTGGATGAAGAAAAGTTATTTAATTCCAGGGATCTTGATTTTATTTTTGTGAGAAGGCAGAAATTCCTGTGCTTTATGAACGAATTGATGATACTGTTCTTTTGGACTGCATTTAACGTAAGGTGTGATTGAAATGAAGCAGTTACTGTGAGATGCCACAGTGAGAGGGACTGCCAGTCCCTGCCTGCCACATTCCCAACCCTTCCTGAACTTTAATCCTTCCTAGACCAGTTGAAAGATCTACACCTCCTAACAGGTGAACAACTCAGCAATACCTGAGTTGAATAATTTATGGTAAAATCAGATAATTTCAAGTCCAAGGAACATTAAGCACTCCAAAAAAGAGAGGTAACAAAATGTGGTCTGGTAGAAGAGAATGTTAGAATTTGTTTGCTTGTTTGTGGTTTTCTCTGTTTGTTTGTTCAGTTCCTGGTGTGTATGTGGATGTTTTGTTTGTTTTGTTTTGTTAGGTTTTTAATTTTTTTCAGTTCTCCCCTTGGATTAATGAACAATGCATATATAGCAACAGACACTTTGAATCTTAGTGTTTCCTGAATTTGGATGGGTGCTGGGAAATCCATGGGAAAAGGGTTCCTGTGGCTTGTAGTCTTGAAGACAGACAAAAGATGGAGGTGTCAGTATGAAACAGAATCTGTATTTAGATGTGCTGTGAAGCATTTGCTTGCCTGTTTTCTGAATCATAGCTTAGATCTTAGATACATGTGCTAGACTGAGGTATTTGTTTCATTTCTGTTTATGTGAGCTTTACATTTTGCATTAGGAAAATTGCTCTTGGAGATGAGTAATCTTATTTATTTCAGCTTTACCTAATCTGCATTCCTAGAATTTTCCAGATGAGTAAATATAATGCTCTATCATACTTATGCCTTTTTCCTTTCCCAAATGGGATTCTAAATGTCCAGATTGTAAGTCTTCCAGAATAGTTTCCAAAAGCAGGCAAAATTTTATCTCCATATGCTGCACAAAGAAGTTTTAGAACTTGTTGCAGAGTGACCTGTAAGAAAGAAATGTTTTCTTGTGACTTGCGTCACTCAAAGAACTCTCCCAGAGGTGAAACCGGGAGCACAACAGGACCTGAGGGCTCTGAGGAAGCTCACAGCAGGTCTGTAAAATACAGCTGTAATTATGAGTGGAAGATCTCACTGTGCTGTGCACTGTACCATGCTTTCAGAATCAGGTCTCTATAGATAAGTTCATAACTTTTCCCATGTAGGTGTCAAACTGTACAGTTTGACAAGTGTGCATGCACCATTCAAGTTGCTGTCCTGAGACATTCTATTTAAACATGGGGTGCCAATGCAGATTTGGTGTGTGCAATGTATAAATACAAGGAAAATATTGCACATGACTCCTGAAGTTAACTGGTGTCCATTAAAATAAAGTAAATGCACAATTCAGCAATTATAAGGCAATTAATTGTAAGACTGATAATGGCTGTTGAGCTTTGAGTGGCTTCTCTGATAACAGTTGAGGCTGCCTTGTTCACTTGCACTTTGGGATAGCAATTTCTTCTCAAAGCAAGGCAATAAAGCATGCATCACCTTTTCCTAGCACTGTCACACAGGCAAATTGCTTGCAGTGCTGTTTTCAGAGCGTATACAGTTTTAACAAAGCAAAAGGTGTATCAAAGGCAAGGTAATAAAAGAAATACTTGTACATAAATCTAACTTGGCTATTTCTTACTCTTTTTTTTAAGACAGTGCAATTGCATTTAGATTTAAATCATTGCTTACTTTTATAACTTGCCAACATCTTATCCAATAATTTCTTACCTTGTATCTGTTGTAAAACATTTAGCTGTTTTTGAGGTGCCATTTCTGAAGCTGTGGTTGATAACAAAAGTCACAGTAAAGGCTGCTAAAAAAATAAATAGGAGCAAATCAGAATTTTGTGTACTGGCAGAACTGAACAAAAACATAAAGCTGCTCTTTAATTGAAATGTATATTGAAAGTGAGAAAGTTTACTTTGAATGGAGCTATTTTAGCAGATGAGAACTAAATGCATTGCCTTTTATTACAGTAATTTCACAAGCAAGTTGACATCCAGATATTACTGGTTTTGAAAATTACTCCTGCTTTGTACTAAGCTATCTTAAATTATTAAACTTTTATGTGGCATCTGCTAACAAAAGGTCAGTATGTGCCTGCAGTAAAACCACTGAAGGCACGATATTCTGCAGTGTTTTCTGTGCAAAGTCCAGAGACCAATCTACTTAAGACGTACTGCTCTTAGTGCTAACTAAGTATTTAGCAGGTAGTGGCATACTAACTGTTCTAGTAGATATTCTCAGTCTTTTGTGAGACTCTTAAGACAGTCCAAAGACTTTTTAGAGAGAGTAATTTAAAATCTGTTTCCTTATTGAGTCCTGTAACAGTTTTGTTAATATAAAACCTTAAGCTTTTGGAGTTAGTCTCATTTTCTCCATAGAAGAAATGGATGACATTTTTATGTGCTGTTTTCTGTTCTTATGCAAGATATTCTCATATGCTGTAGGTTGCAGGGTCAGGGTTTGACAGGTGCTCCTAATTTTCACTTTAATACTCTGGTGACATTCTTTAAAATGGCAAACCATGAATAGCAGCAATGAAACCTTTTCAAGGGAATGATGTCCACTAATGGCAGAGCTTTACTCAAGAGGAAATGGGGATACAATTTGTTCTGCATTTTTGACTGGTTGGTACTGACTGCAGTGTGGAAATAACTCAGTATCAGTCTTCCTTTGCTGCCTGTTAACTGATTTTAGATGGACGTTTTTGACTTCTAGAATTTGAATTGCTTTCCACAAAATAAAGACAGAAAGTGAGGTATTCACATTTTAAAGAGAAGATGCCAGGAGAGTATCTTCATTACTGGAAGCTATAGAATAGATTTTGTTTCATACTAGGTACATTTCTGAAAATATCAAATGTTAACTTCAAAATAGACTTTAATATGCTGTATTTAAGGAAAGAGATTTACTGATTTCTTGCTTTTTCTTTCTACAGCTAGTTGATGTGGAAAAATGGGTATGTGATTCTGTCTTTTATTCACTTGATCCCAAATGTTTCATGTTGCCACTGAGTCTAACCTGTCTGTTTTGATACCCTGTGTGTTCATGACCCTTCAACTTGCACGGCTCAAAAAACCCAAAAAAACAGGTGAATACATGGTCATGTAAAATCTGGTCACTCCTGAATTGTCCTATCAAATTTCATGTTGCTGCAATGACTTTTATCTCTTCAAATTTGATCACAGAATCATGTGATATAAATGTATGATTATTGCCTTTCAGTTTTGAGCCCTGCTGTCTAACGTTATGACTCCATTTTGTAACCCACCCTGTCTTTTCCAGTATAGACACTGTAAACTTAAACTGCATGACAGTAAGATAGTTAATACTGATAAATAATGTGTGATGCTGTGTGTAGATGCAAACATACAGAATATATTTAGTCATGGAGAACAGCTGCTACAGAATAAAAAGAGTATTTCCTAGATCTTAGCAAATAAAGCACAATTCTCTGCTAAATGTGTTGTTAAAGCCTTTCCTAATGTGTCTGTGTATACCATACATATTTGTTTGGGCATCTGATATAATTCCCCTCCGTGGGATGTATTTATGTATGTTTTTCTTCAATGTAATCTCTAACACCAGTGTTATGTATGAGTTAGTGGTTGTAGATGTGTGTAGAATTGTTTGTTCACCTTGAAAATATTAGAGGCCTCTCTGAAAGATGGGACTGTAATAGGTCTCTTTGGTTTCTTAATACATAGTATAGGCTGCAAATGACCAGAGACAACCTCAGATGTCCTCTGAAATGTGGCAAATAACATAACAATAGCACTGACCTCATTTTATTTCAACCAGAAATTACAGAATTTAATCTGTGATTATTACATCTTTATAGTAAGTAGTGATTCAAGTTAGAGCTTGCCTGAGACTCCTGTGGGTAAGTACATTTTAAAAGTAGTAGCTTAGGCTTTTCAACACCATTTCTACTGAACTCAAAAATATCTGTGTCATGTCACGTATAGAGGTAGATGTTTATAATATTCATTAAACAATAACTATAGTTAAGTGTTAATTTTTGCTAATTGTATCAGTATGAGAGCATTATCCATATTCTGTGGATCTGGTATTTATGACAACCATCAATTGTTCTACAATTGATTTTAAGTGTTTTTAAGACATACTGGTGGTCAGGTTATCTTTTCTTTTTTAATTATGATTGAGAAAGCTTGGTCATACATCTTTAGATTCTGTTGTTTTATTCCTATGAAGAATTTTGCTATAAAAAGTAAAAACAGCAATAAAAACCATGTTCAGTACTATACAGGTACCTCTCCTCATAAGTCCACAATGCATGAAATATCGTGTATCAGAAGTTTATTGGTGACACTGATATGGCTTATTTTTGACTGAGGCATTCATAATCTATTCACGGAAGATGTAGTATTACTTGCATAAATAGAAATCAGATCAGCGCCTTTTTTTTAATATATATATATATTCAGAACTTAGTAACATCAAAATCTTACTTTGGAAAGATTGCTTTATCAAAACATGTCCTTACACCATTTTGAAAATAACTAGTTCTCACGAAAGCAAATCTGAATGTGTCATTCCAAGCTACATTGGGTAAAGACTTTTCCTAATGGACTGATTCTAGAATCCAGACAACCTCTCTGATGAGGATGGAGTGCGTATTGGCTTTACTTCATATATAAAATTATTGTCTCTCAGATGAAGCTCCAGTCTGGCCTGTAAAACAGCTTTTCACTCCCTCTGTAATTCCAGAGCGTTACCAGAGGTGCTATGTGTGACTGGAGGTGCAGTGAATTAATGTGGTAGAAAGCTGGCTGTTGTAAAGCTGCATGGTCACTGAGGCAGACACCTCACTCTAACACGTGTGTTTCTTGATAACCCATTTTCCAGTTTAGAACACACAAGGTTAATGCGAGCGTGCTTGGTTATATCTGTCTCTGGAGACCTGGAAGCCCAAGCCCAGGGAGAAGCTTCATGTCAAATTAATGAGCAAATTAGTAGCTGAACCTTGCTGTAAGCAGTTTCATTCTGTTCAAAGGATAAACTGAAGTCATTCAATTCTGAGCTGTTATAGCCTATGAAGTGTACTAACAAAAGCATTAGAAGAAATCACTCAGTTCCCGTGTACTTCTGTCAAATGACTATACTTCTTCTTGTGATTTTGTTCCAAAATCTTTATTCTGCTGAAGAGATGTGCTGGTGGTTGAAGCTGGGTACAAATTAAATGGCTTTAATATACTTGTTGAACTCCTGGCTTCATCCTTTTGTCTCTGAGTAGGTGTGAGTATGAAGGCTTGTGGGTCTGCTTCAGTGCAGAATTGAGCAGATTAAAAACATCTTGCCCTATGTAAAACCTAGTGGAAGTAAGGCATCCTGGTTCTCATTTTGTACCTGAAAATGGCTTTTCTGCTTTTTATAAAATGACCAAGGTGGGGAACCCCCAGTGTTTGATCAAAGGGATTTATTTAGATTTGAACTAGATTTGAAAATTTAGAAGACCCTGAATATATGTTCTCTACAGAGAAAATGACAGCAATGAAGTAAGATGAAACTGAATAACATATAGTGAAAGGAATTTCTTTAATCTCCCTGACATTTTTTTCTCTTTTAATATATTTATGAAATAAGGGAAATAAAGGGGTATGTTTCTGTGAATTAGCAATGTGCTTGCAAATTTGGGATCTCAATCATGCATGCAGCAGGACTAATACAGTAATAAAAGCACCTGAGTGTCTGCTTTAACTTTCAGGACCACTGCTTAGATCTGCAACAGGTTTCAGTGTAAGGATAATAACTTTTCTTGGGTATTGCTGGTGATGTGATAATTTGGCCTTTTTTACACATTTGACTACATCTAGTTGGTAGAATATTTTGAAAATTTGGCATTAAGAGCCATCCAGATTTATTGTTTTCAGGAGGGATTACTCTGAAGAGCTTTTTACCTGAAAGGAAATGAAGTGCATTATTTTTTAAATTCAGAATGCAAGGTACAAGAATTTTCTTGTTTACCCTGGCTGATGGCAAAGCTGTGCTAATTATAACATTGTAGGATTGTCTTCAGTTTTTGAGACAGAGAAGCCTCTTCTGCTGAGGGTAATGGTATTTTTTTTTCTCTACCCCTCAAGTGGTTACTATGTGAGCTCAGTATTATGCCACTAGTAAAGCTAATTTTCAGTATCTCTGGAGAAAAGAAACTTGCAGAATAAGGAAATGCACTTTAGACACTTTTCAAAAGAATTGCTTTCATTACAGAGACTTCTGAGAAATAGTGAATAAATTCTTATTTTGATAGTGTGGACTGGATAAATAAAACAAATTAAATTTGACTAGAGGAAACAACCTAGGGTTCTTGTAGAGATTGAAGTGAGCCACAGAACAAAGCTTCATCAAGGGAAATTATTCAAGTAACATGTCTAGAGTGCTGTTCAAGTAATTAATTGCACATCAGTACTTTATAATCAGTATGATTTTCAAGCATTAAATGAATTATATAAGGACAATTTTTCTTACATTTTCTTGCTCACAGTTAATTTGCCTAAATATAGATTGATTTTTCATATTACTGTGGGAAGATGTTATTTGTGCACAAATATTTAATCCCCCAGTAAAAAAAATTGCTTTCAGATTTTAGATGTAACATATACTGCAGAGGTGGCTCAATGTAGGGAGTAATATGAGCAGTGTTAACTCAATTTTATATACTGAGAACTCAGTTCAAATACACATCTTGAAGGAAAATGTGAGATAATGCTGTGTGATGTTAAAGTGAACAGGCATATCAAGATAGAGTGACTATAGAAATGCTGCTTAAAATGCCACACCTACAGTGACAGTTCAAACCACATCTGTAATTCCATCCTTAGTGTATTGTATATTTTAATGGATGCTAATTGCAACCCAAGTCTAAATCACATCAGCAAAAGAAACTAATATAAACATTTTCAAAGTACACTTTCTAATTAAAAAAAAAAAATCTGTGTGCAAATGGATTAAAACTTATCTCAGTCAAATAGTGGTGCTATAGTATGCTAGGGTTTCTTTGGTGTTTCTCCTTCAGTCCCTACTATAAATCTGAGTATTTCAAGCTGTGTTCTATGTAGCAATAGTAATTTCTGTGAATTACTACAAACTGCCTCAGTTTACTTGTTTTCAATACTTGTTGGATAGGTCAGTGTAAAGATCTAATATTTCTACATAAGCAAATGAAATCTTATAGGAATTGTACAAAAGATGTAGTCAAAAGATGATCTCTAAATTAAAGGATTTTTGGCAACTTTCCTACTAAAAAAATTCCAAAGAAAATAGAAATAATATTTTTCTCTTTGCATCTATCCAGCAAGCCTAAGAATTAAGGTGAAGTTATGATAAATTAGACTAGTAAGTGATAAGCTACCTGAAAGCTGTCCAAGGAGCTGAGGAATATAATGGCCTCAAACAGCTGCAAATATTTACTTTAAAAACACATCCTTAGTGTCCTCAGATAAACCTTCAGTAGGTTTTAAATGTCCATTATTTGCTTTATTGTGAGAAGGAGAAAATAATTAGGAAGATGAAAAGAATGATGGGTATTATGTTCCTCAAATAAAATGATTTGAAATACTGCAAAGGTCTTTTATTACTTTTCCTTTTTCAAGTCCTGTTCCAAGCCAGTCAGATATTCTAGCTGCCGAATGCTCAGTTTAGTTCCTCCACAAGGATATTTGCTTGATACTAAGCACTCACATAAGTATTTATCCCCAAAAGGTCAGATAGCATATGCAACTGAAGACTTAATCAGAGGAATATGATTATCCTGTTGTTGGTTACATTCTTTTAACAGTCCTACCTCTCAAGAGAGCTTCTGAAAAACTGGACACTAGAGAAACAGCATTAAAGATTAAAGGACATTGATTTCTTTAACAAGTGAAGGAGAATGTGGTATATTCAATGCATTTAGTCATCAGATTTGCATTGGTCTCATTTGTACAGGATTTACTGTACTCACTGCTTACTCACTCCCCTCACTCCGGTCACAATGGAGTGCTTTTGCCACTCATTTCTAGTCAGGCTTACTTTGATCTCCAATGCAGTCAGTGCCTGGGATCCCGCTGTCACTCCAGAAATACAAATGGGAATTGAATGTGTTAAAACTGTACATGGATGTCTGCTAGAGCCTTTCCCTACTGTGGGTCTGATGAGCCAGACCATTGGACCCACACAGTACTGTAAAGTCCAATTTTCCCTTTTATCCATATTTCTGTGGGCAAAGCCCTTGTAGTCCTCACAATAGTTTTGACTACTCACTTCTTGTAAATTTGAATCAGAAGTCCCTTCAATGAAGAATAACATCAGCCCTTTTGCTCTGGGGAACTGCCCACAGGAAATGGGACCAGCTATTTTCCTGTAAGAACCCCATTTGTGATTGTTTTTCCTTGCAGCTCATATATTTGTGCCTCTAGGACAGATTTTACAGCCTAGTTCCTCATCTCCTCTCTGTAGTCACTCAAGACAAACCCCACAGGGTGATGTGTACTCACTGTGTCCTCTCTTTTGAGCAGAGGAAAGCTTACTCCCAGTAGTTGAGATACGGGTCCATACAGGTCGGGGGAGTTGGGTCTCTGTGCTGCTGAACCAGGTTTTCCACAGCTGACATGATGAAGAAGGATTTTCTTTGTATTGCTGGAGCTGGCCAGATGATTCATCCATTCCAGCATGACTAATTTTCTCAGGTACTGGATACCTTTCTCCATGTTGTCCACTTGCCTAGGTGACACATAATATCTTTCATAATATCTTTTCTGAAGGGATGCCTTTCTTTCACATCTGACAGAAGTTGCCTTCAGAACCTAAGGACTTGTACCCCTTTTCCAACCACTTTGTCAATGCTTTGGTACTTGGAGGGGAATCCCAGCTGTAATTCCGGGCTCCTGCTCCCATTTTCCCAACATAGGAACGGCAAGGTGACAATGGGCTTACCTAGACACTAGATAGCAGCTGAAATTTTTTCACACATCTCACAGTTCACTCAGGAAAAGAGATCCAGTGGTTGGCACCTCATTTGTGAATTTTTGTCCTCCCTTATCAGTATCTGCCTCTTTTCCTTCTGTTCTTGTGATGGCCCTGCTTTGGAGTAGTCCGCCTTGTCCACTTTTTCCTCCTGCTCCCTCTTAGATGATGCTCATTCACCCATTACTAAATGACCTCACTTTTCTTCCAGTATTTCTTTCTGTGTACTGAGAATACTGATGCTGGCATGTGTTGGTTTTTTGGTTCAGCCGCAGTGCTGGTTCCAGGGTTGGGGTAGCCGCAGAGCCCGTCTTTTTGCCATCAGATCCAGAGACCTTCTCTGCCCCTTGAGGGTACTGGATAATGTTGAACAGGGCACAGGAGGCCTGAGTCAGGCCCGAGCATGTGATTTGTGTCTTTCTGGGAGTTGCCAGGATGACACAATACTTTTTCCAGATATTTTACCAGTTTCTCATGATTCTGCACTTGTTCAGAGGTGTAATTCCAATATGTTGGAGGTGGCCACTGTCCTAGGCACCTGCCTACTCTGTTCCACACACCATGCCACTCAGCACTATCCAAACTCAGTGCAGATCTGTGGGTGGTATTCTCAAATAGTTATTTAACCATAAACAAAACCTGAAACATGTTAAGGAGCCCTAGCAATAGGAACATGCTGGTTTGAACATCCTGAGGATATTCAGAATTCTCAAGCACTGCTGTAATTAGCCTGGAGAAGGGGAACATGGAGGAGGGTATCTCCCCAGTAAATTGGTTCTCCTTGAAGTAAAGATAAAAGGTGTAATTAATAATAATTTCCACTA
The DNA here is from genome assembly GCA_013400215.1 of Cisticola juncidis. Taxonomy (NCBI): domain Eukaryota; kingdom Metazoa; phylum Chordata; class Aves; order Passeriformes; family Cisticolidae; genus Cisticola; species Cisticola juncidis. The sequence continues at coordinate 274,091 of VXBR01009377.1, read as the reverse complement.
GATGGTTCCTGGAATACAGAGGTGGTGGCAATGCTGAGTACAAACTCCACATTAGCCTCACGACCCTCAGTTTTATCTTATCCTAATGCAGTGTTACAAAATACAACAAAATAGTGGCCTTAATCCAGCCCCCAGAGGTGATAAAACAACATCGCAGGGAACATACTCCACAAGGAATATGTTACATAATTCAACTTAGAGAAGGTATTCTCAAATAGTTAGAAAGATGGCCTTTTTATCAAGGCCTGTGGTGATAGGGCGGGGGTGGTGGTTTTAATCTGAAAAAGGCTCATTCTATATTGGATCTAAAGAGGAGTTTTTATGATGAGTGTTGAAACACTGTAACAGGGTGCCCAGAGATGTGGTGGATGTCCCATCCCTGGAAACATTCCAGGTGATATTAGATGAAGTTCTGAGCAGCCTGTTCTGGTTGAAGATGTCCCTGCTCATTGTGGGGTTTTGGACTAGATAATCTTTAAAGGTCCTCTACAACCTTAAATATTCTATGATTTTACATTTCCATGGACTCTGAGAGCAAATAAATCAACATTGTGACCAGAGACTGATAAACTAATTAAATGAATGCTTATAAATAATTTTTACAGCACACTCTGGTCAGATCTATTGTTATCCAAACCCTTTGTGGCTCATTTTGGGCTCCAGAAAGCGCTGATGGGGTTTAAATCTGCAGGCAGTTAAACACCACGCTGCTAGGTCACTGCCTCCCCAATCACCCATAGGATGAGGGCAAGAACTGAGAGAAAAAAGGGTAAAATTTGTGGGTTGAGATGAGGACAGCTTAATAGAACAGAAAACAAAATAATAATAATCATAAAGGAAAAAGAATTAGAGTATTCAAAGCAGGTGATGCACAATGCTCACCACTCAGCAACTGATGCCCAGCCAGTTCCTGAGCAGCGGCCCCAGGCCAGCTTTCTCCCCAGTTTGTATACAAAGCTCTAGGGTGTGGAATATCCCCTTGGCCAGTTTGAGTTGGCTGTTCTGGCTATGTCTCCTTCCAGCCTCTTGAGCCCTCCAGCCTTCTCCCTAGCAGGATGATAAGAGGACCTGAAAAGTCCTTGACTTGGTATAAACACTGCTGAGCAACAACTGGAATATGTGTTACTGACACTGTTCTCGCCCTAAATTCAAAACAGCTCTGTGGCAGCCACTAGGAAGAAAATTAACATTGTCCCACACAAAACCAGGACAGGAAGGTAGAATGACTTGAAGAAATTTGAAATTATATGTGTGTTCTATCTGTTCAATTTTCATATATGCATTCTGAATTGCTAATGTTAGTCCAGAAACTCGTGTGCACAGTTGTCCTGAGACACAAAGAGCAAGTGTTAAGGAGCAGGAAGTTCGTCCCTCTGCAGAGAATGAGTTGAAGAAATTTCTTGTCTAACAGCCTGTTGCATATGTGAAGTACATAATTTCTGCTGGCTTTTTTCCTTTCTCTCCTTTTTTTCCCCGAGTGAGAGTTAATGTTTTTCAAAGTAAGCATTCTCCTTTAGCTAAGAAGAGATTTGGTTTAAAAACCTTGGAGAATGTTCTTGCAGAGTGTCCAGAACCCTCTGTGCTGGCCATTTGCTTGCAGCTGTGGTAGTAACAGGTCATGATTTGTAACTTAGGCTTGACCTGAACTTTCACTGGGCCATTTGATTTGCACTTGTGGGCATAACATATGTATTTATGTAATAAGTTTGTATTTATATAATATAAGGATTTGCCATGAAAAAGTTTTTGCAATGATTACATTTCAGAGTATGGTGTTTTTATAAGAGCTAGCTAGCTAGCTAGATAGATGGATAGATAGATGTTCAAGCTTCCTTCACCTGCTGTTGTCTCACGTTTTCTTGAGGGAGTTTCTTCATGGCACATTCTAGCTCTAAGGATGATGTCTAAATTATCTTAAAAGTTATTAAGGAACCGAAGTAGCTCTAAAGGACATGATGATGACTGATCCAAATAGATGACAAGTGTTTCTCTCATTTGCTATAGATCAGTTAATACATCAGCTGAAGAGAATTGGTAAATCTGGTCTTTCAGAGAATCCAGCACAAGAAGCTGCTGTATAATTTTAATATACAATGAAAAATATAAATTATTCACTTTATTTTGAAGGTAGTTAAAAGATTACAATCAAGCATTTAAAAAATCTATCAAAAAGAGAACCAGAACCAGTTTTACAGGGATATTTTTTAATGTACTTGTAATATGGAAAAAACAATGGGGTCGTGTACTTCTCAGAATAAAATTTTATGTATGAATGACAGCTGGAAGAGACTGAGGTTTTTTTGATAGATCTAATGGCCTTGATAAAATGACAGCATGTTGGCAAGTGAAAGCCTGTATTGACAAATATAGGAAAGGATTAATTTGAATTAATCATGTACATGAATTGTTTATGTAGTAATGAATTTGCACACATCCCACTGTAGAAAGCCCAGCAAAGATCCCTGGTTAGTTCTGGAGCCACCCAGGAAAAGCAGCAAAATTTCAGAGTGATAATTACAAAGCTATTTTGATAACAACCAAAGAGACCTAAAAGAGAAGGAGAGATGTCTTTGAACATTATAAGATGATTAGATTATATATTTTTTTTTATTTTAAGTAGAACATCTTGTACATCCTTGAGAACAGATACTTCTCTTTAAAACAGCACGTATGAAATTAAAGCAGCCTGCCTTTCTTGGAAGCTATCCAGTTAGAATATCTTTTCATTTGGGATAGAGACAAACTTCAGTCTGCAGTTTCAACCATTGTGATATCAAAACATCATGAGGTCAAAAGGGAAAAGGTGGCCATACATCTCTGACAAAGAAAAGCAAATCACTGCATGTAACATATCACTCTGCTATTCTTGAGCAACCTTCATGAAAATTAACCTAAAAATTTCCATTACCTTCGAGCATCAGCCATGTGGCACTTGATTTTTTTTAAACCAGTGCATGAAATCTTACTAATATTTAAATTTTCTGAATTTATTTTGCATTTGCATACAGTGTGTTACTGTAATAGTGGTGTTGCTCTTCAGCACTGCACTTTGAGTGCAGGATTTAACAACTCACACTGGACTTGTCAGAAACTCATCAGAACAAGTTGTTTGAGATGATCAGGCACAGCTCCTGTTTTACCTGTACTGTGTTTAATCTTTAAGCCATAGGTATTTCATGTGCTGTATTATTTCAAGTGAAGAAAAATCTGAGAAAACTATTGCAACAACAATGAAAAACAGGATAAAGCCTTGTTCAGAGTAACTGTTTTGCTTTCTAGCGAGAGCAATAATTATGTTAATTGCAATGATAAATGTTCTTTTAAAATGTGGTTTCTAGTGAGTGTACCCCACTCAGTTTTTCAGGGGAAACAAATCCCACTTTTATGCACCTGGAAGGCAATGTTCATTTCACGTTTTCTCTTTTTTTCCCCTTTCTCATGGATCTACAGAAATTTATGATGAAGTTAAGGAAGGTAAACATTTGATATTGCACTTCCTGTGGATTCCGCCAATTTGATGGAATTAATTCTTTTTATTAATTTTTAACATCAGCACCAAACTCATCTTCTTCAACATAAAACATATGGAATTTTTTTAAAAAAACTTGAATATAGAAACCACAGTGACTCTAGTTTGATTTGATAATGAAGAACCAAAGGCAGGCTGTGGAGAAAGGACTTTTTTCTGGCTTGTCTCATTTTCACTTCATAGTAATTCTTTCAGTGAGAATGCAGCATTATGTGGTATATACAAAATCTTGAGACAAGGAATGAATAACAAGTTACAGTAAAACATTTTGGAAAGCAGGGACAGCACACTGTTTCTTCTGTCACAAGAATGCTGTTCTGATGGTTTGGTGTCTCACCTCTGGGGTGGTTGGGCAGCCTTTGGGATGGGGCTGTCGCTGGCATTTGCTGGAGCTGTTTCTTGGGGCTGCTTTGTGTCGTCTTTATCTTTTTTTTTTTTTTTTTTTTTTTTTTTTTTTTTTTGTCTCATTAAGGCTATGACAAAGCACTTGGTAAACCTCCAAGCATTTTGAATAACTTGACATTAACAATTAGCTGTAGTTTTCTGCAACATGTGTTGCTTATCTATTTCCTACTTTAATTATCAGTCTATTCCCAATTCAACTGCTAAACCGATTTCTTTACTGATTTTCTTCCCCTAAGAGTTTACTTTTCTGTGGTATAATCTTGCTTCTCTGTCAGTCTCCAAAAGTGAGCAATTCTCAGCTAGATAAGCAGTTCTATTTTAAGAGCTGGATTTAACGATGTCAGAGGAGTTTTCTTAGCATGATTCCTCTGCTGATCCATCTTTTCTTCCCACTTGGCTGTCTTATTCTTTATCTGTGAGTTTCTTTCTCAAATGACAAGGATGATTCACATTCCTTGTACCGTACAACAACAGAAAAAGCTTAGTCACGATCCTTAACCTGTGAAAAATGCCTCCCTCCTCCACTTATTTAGCTCTAAAATAACCAGGAAGATTTTTATTATTTCTTCTGTGTTCTGTGCAGATAAGGAGGAGGAGAATGGGGGAAGAGAAATCCTCACTAGGCTAAAGGAGAAATCGATAAATTCTATCTTCCTGGGCAATTTCTTTTCCAAAACACTAGAAGTGCTTGAAAGTAGGCATTTGTAATGGAGTTATTGCCTCAGCCATAAATATAAATGTTTGTTTTACATATAAATCTGGAAATGGACAATCAATATTATTAACTTTTGATTAATTTTTACTGCTGTGTCTGCTTTTCACTGTTGTGAAGTTTCCTGTTGCTGGGAAAGTGATAACATAAATGTAGTGTCAAAAATATTAATAATGAAGTATATTTGAAGTTTTGAAGTGTTTCTAATTCTGCCTTCCAACAGGTCAATATTAGCAAAATTGAGATAATTTAGCATGGTGCTGGCACACATATTTGTCATCATTACTGACTATTCCAGTCTTTTTAATGTAGATAGTAAAATATTTCTGTGTTCTCAACTGAACAAGACATGCTTGTGGGTTTTTTTTTTTTTTTTGGCCAGCTGATTTATTCAAATTCAGATCTTGTGTGATATTTATGTAGAGCATAATTACACGTTGTGACGCAGCTTTTAATTCAAGCCATCTTTAGGAAGCCTATAGTTTAGCTGGCATCTTCCTTATTTATACTTTTGGCCTGGCACAAAACAGCAGGTAACTGCTGAGCAAGTTAATAGAAGAAGTTTGTTTTGTTACTTCTTTTTTTACCTTTTTTTTCTTACCCTTTTTTTCTTTTTGTCACAGGGGCCATCATTATCTGTGAGTAGGTACCAACAGTCACCAATCATACTAATCTGCATGGCTGAATTTTTGCAGCATTTGCTGTTAGTAGTGAATTTCACAGAAAGTCAATTTAAATTTCACAGAAAGTCAATTTAAATCACAGAAAGTGATTTAAAAGTAAAGACATGAATATGTATAGCTTATATAATGTCTTGAGGGATTCATCTTCCTGGTTGTTGTTCTGATGTAACATGATGTTGTTCTGTGTAGGCTATAGTGAGACAAAGAAAGGGACTTTAGACCGAATTCATCCTTTGTTATTGCTCTTATGTGATAGGGGCATAATGAAGGAATATTAGCTCTATGCCTCCTATCAGTGAATTGATTTACTTTGCATCTTTAAGCTTTAAGCAGCTAAATGCTAGTTGTTTGGTGCTAACCACAGGAAATGTCAACCCAAGAGCACAGTAACTGCAGAAGGGTTAGCATTTTTGTTTAGTGGAAAAATTCAAGGGTTCTGGGCCTGGATGCTGTAACTTTGGACAGGAAATTTTGTCTATTTTGTGTCAAGATTTTAAAATAAAAATATATTTCTATAAGCAAGAAGAAGATGTAAGACTTCTTGGCTTATTTTCTGTAGCTCTGTAGTCTTTACTGCTTGCAGTGTTTTCAAGTTTTCTGATGTTGCTGAAGATTTAATTTCCCAGTGTTAGTATTCCAAGCTAACACTGTTGTTTTGTTTTGCCTGACTTACCTCGTCTTGCAAGCCTTCTAGCTCTATTACAGGGTTACTTCACAAGTTCTGCAGTGATTCAGCTGTTTCCATACTCTCTGTTATCACCACTGCTTGGGTTTTCTGGACTCTGGTTGGCATTCAAAAAACTGAAATGCTAGACTTAGAGCTATGGATATCCTAAGCTCTCTGTGTAACCACAAGCAGAATGCCCAGATTTTAGGTGGGGTGAATTACTGACCAAAAGGGCCTTTTTTCTATCCACTGGCTATTTAGTTGCCTTCAGCTACATTAATCTGTTTTGTCATCAAGTGTATTTGTTCTGGCTGAGATGGAGTTTGTTTTCCCCACAGCAGCCCTCACAGTGCTGTGCTTTGCATTGCTGTTTTGCCTATTGCTGAGCAGCACTGGCATAGCATCAGCACTGTCTCTCCAACATTCCACCTCTCATCTGTGGGCTGATGTGGGAAAGATCTTGGGAGAGGACACACCTAGGACACTAGACTCAAATTTACCAAAGCAGTATTCCATACCATATGATGTCAGCTCATATATAAAAGCTGTGAAAAGGAGAAAGTGATGGCATTTGTTATTTACAACATTTGCCTTCTGGAGCAAACCGTGGCATGTGCTGAATCTCTGCTTCTGGAGAAAAGGCCAAGCATTACATGATGGGAAGTAGCAACTAAAACCTTTATGTTTTCTCCTTTACTTGTGTGCATGTACGACCTCTCACTTCTGCTTTAGTAAACTTCCTTATCTCTCCTTGTTTTCCATCTTACTTTCTCTCCCCTGTCCAGCTGAGTAGAGGGAGTGATAGAGAAACTTGGGGGACACCTGCCATCTAGTCAAGATCAACCTACCATATCAAGATTTTTTTTTTTGCTTTTGATTTGCAGTTTTTCATGTGATTGATCACAGTGATATTAAGAGAACAAACCTTCCTGTATTTTCCATCTGGCTATTGCCCAGTATTGGAAAGAAGCTCTCATTAGTCATCTGAAGTTATGTTCAGTGTGAATAAGTTTAGGCAGTATGTACTTGTGGGGAGCAACGGGTCCTGTTGAACACTTACCTGTTGTGGCCTCCTATTCTAGGCAGCTTGTAGGGCTGCATCATTGCAGATTTTAGATAAATGCTGGTCTCCATCAACATTGGTCTACAGCGGATTAGGAAACTGCACATTAATAATGAAATCAATAGGTGAGTAGATATTACACTGCTGTGGAAATATTTTGCAAATCATCTCCTCTGTAAAAATGGTTGTAGTATTGTGCAGATATTTATGTATAGAATTGTAGTGAGATGGTTTTGACCAGGGGACATTCTTCCCTCATATTCCACCCGGGTCCCTTTATTCTTTTCCTGATTTCTTTCACTTCGTGACTAATTCTGCCATCATGGGGTTATCCTTCTGCTAAATAAGGATTCAAGGTTTTCAAGATTTGCATTTATTCCACATCATACCAATAATTTTAATTTTGTCTTGTGGGCAGCTTAAATAGAAAACTTTAATTTGCTTAAATAAAGGAAATCGCAAAGAATTTTATATAAACAAAGCACATGTTTCTTGTGCAGTCTTTT
>VXBR01009377.1:97522-263415 GCA_013400215.1 Cisticola juncidis | reverse complement strand
AAATTTTTTTTTTGGTTTTTTTTTTTTTTTTTTTTTTTTTTTTTTTATGGAAAATGTACAGTTTTCTGCTGGAAATGAAATGGATCATTTTAAAAATTAGTGATTATTTCAGTAGACAATCATGGTTCAACAGCTACTTGCTATGCAGTTTCTGATAAATACAGATAAATGCTAAGTATGTAGTTATGAAATGAGCTGTTAAAATAGGAAATGAACTTACAGGTATGTAGCTGTCCTGTAAGAGAAGCTCCAAAGTGGAAGGCAGTTTCATTGAGCCAATCTAGTTTTCAATCCTTTTCTTATTTTTCTTTTTTAATCTTTTCACTTTGTCTCCAAAAGAACAAGTTGATTATGATTGCCTCTCAGAAACCTTTAAGTGGAAAAGGCTTAAAATGTTTTTTACATTTAAGAAACAAACCACAGACTTGCTTATATTCTTCTAATGGACAAAGTAATACTAATTTAATAAATTGCTTTAATCCTCTTGGAAAAAAAATATCTAAAAACCCACTCCCCCATTTTTCACAAAAGTGATTGAATTTTTTTACAACCAACCTTTCTCCTGTTCAGCTACATAGGTGCTAGACAGACAAATCAATATGGCTAAAGTAAGGACAAGCTAATTTTGCTGTGATTGTATTGGTTATGCTATTCTCAGCTTTTGTGAAACAGGTAATCAAGTCTTTATGTTAGATATTGAATTTAAGGATAATAAATTATGGATTATATATTTTATAGATGATTAATAATAATTTATGGGTAATAAATTGGAATACTTTTGATAAAAATACTGGTGAAATTTTGTTCGAATTACTGACTTTGTTAGTTGGGTGCCTATGTCTGCTGTTGATAGTTTGCATCAGAAATGCTAGTAGGGCAGTGTGTTCACAGCAGTTTTTTTCTGTCATCCCCAGTGTGATGAGTAGCAGGCAATCAGTGTTCAGCTTTGGCACAGTGGGTGTGACATTATCAAAGGCCTTGTTCTTTCCTCGTGCCTTTGGAAACAGTAGTTCAAGTCTTCATATGTTACTGTCAAGACTGTGCCTGTGACAAACTTCATGACTTTGACTAGTTCTTTGTAAAAATTCACGTCACTCAGTCTTCCAAAGAGATTTTTAATGTGCCTCTCTGCATTTTGACTGCTATTCAGTTTGATGACAGTCAAAATATACCTTGTGTCCATCAGCTGCTCTTTTCTCAATAAACATAAAAGCCAGAAACTCTTAGCAGTTTCTTAAAAATGCTAAAATTATTACTTTTGAGGTACTTGGTGTTTCACCACCTATCCCTCTTGTTATTTTCCTCGACCAAGTAATTCAAAGTTCAATAGATGTTAACACATAAAAGATAATAATATGGAATGAGAAATAATTGCATGTTACCATTATAGCCATTCAGTTAAATTGATATTCAGCACCGAAATGTAGCTGCCAGAGATGTAAGATAGTATAGTTTTTACAATTGATTTTGTAATTAATCTCATGTTCCATTCAAACAGAAGGTCAGTCTCCTGTGGTAAAGAAAGGGTATAAATACAATATATAAGAAATTAAATTCCTTGAAATTAAATACCGGATTTGTGTATGAAAGAATAATGCTGCTTATGGAGTTGTCACATTTTTAGACTCATAAAATATTTACTTATCACTGCTTCTTGGAGAGTGTGCTGTGCATAATGTTACATGAGTTGTTTGAGAAGTGTGATCTTACGCCCTTGACACTGTCTTGTCAGACAGTCTCCTCCTGTCCAGTGCTAGTCATCTGCATTTCAGCATAAGGAATACATAAATCTTCAGAAGAAGTTGAAGGGTTTTTCATGTCTTAACAAGATTTACTTATTCTTTCAGGAGGGGTTAAACTGATTATTGATAAATGGAAACTGTAGTGAAAATATTGGGGGGAAATGGTTATAGTTTCTTGGAATAAAAGTCAATTTTATCGATTTAATTTTCTTTTACTTGAGATTTATCCTGTGTTTCTCAAGAGGAGCAATTGCTTGGATGTGATTTCTGAGTCTTCAGAACCCTCAGATAGTGTTGAGTTAGCTTGGATGTTTTGGAACATTTACCTGTCCTAGCAGATACAGAATTCTGTCTGATAGTATTAAAGCTATGTGGGACAAAGCAATTTGCAGGTTGATGGTCTTCAGTGTGATTGCAGACCACATTACTCTCTGGTAAAATGAGGAGAATATTCAAAAATCTCCCTCTGCATACCATCTGTCTAGAAAAGGATATAACTTCTAGGGAAAATGGGTGACTATGAAGACATTTAACAACAGGTAAGTTTGTAGAGCGTACACACATCAAAGCTGCTCTTGGAGGCTACCTGCTTTCAGCACATGGAAGAAGGATTTGGGGTTATAGAACATATTTTTTACCAAATAAGTGATGGCTCAAAGTACAGTGTTCTCTCATCTATCTCTTTCTTTCTCAAAAGGCTCCACTTTATTAAAACATACTAGTATAGCATTTCTCTTTGCCTTTCAGTCTGCACAAGGAGGTGGACATCGAACGCTGCTCTACGGGCACGCAATCCTGCTGCGCCACTCCTACAGCGGCATGGTATGTAGCCATGTTACACCAGTTGGGAGCAGCAGTCATTTCTTTTTCTCTTTGTTCAAAAGTGCCTAGAATATTGCCATGTGCTGATCTGGAGATATGATGCCTCACATCAGAGGCATTTTACTGTGGTTTTGGAAACCTTTGTGAAGGGTAGGTGCTTGGAAATACAAGACCAAGCTGGTTGTATCTGGGTAAGTGCCAAAACTTAGTCTGGCTCCCCTAGTGCTGAATCTGCTGTTGGTCAATCTGAGTTTGTGAATTTTCATTTCTTTCCCTTGGATTTTCTGTATTGCATAAGATGTGATTTAATCTACAGCTGGCACTTTGCTGTCAACCTGAGCATATGTTAGAGAGTGAGTGGAAAAGAGATTTCCTTCTTACATGTATTTTGGACAGAAGTCTTAGCTGGAAATTCCCTGATGAATTTTACGGGTTCCAAACTCCTTACCTAAAGGTGAGGCTTCATGGAACTGATGCAACTAACTCCTTTATTTCCAGTCTTAGTATTCCTGTCTCAGTGGAAAATAATCTGGGTAGACTGAGAGGTTATTTCAGAACAGTTTTTGTCAAGACTCACTGAGAGCATTTCAGCTTATCAGGCATACATGTTCTAGTTAATAACTCATGGGGATAATCTAAGACCATTTAATCCTATGTTAGTAGGCTGATGGCTTTTTATATATGATTAGAAGTGAGCAGAACAGGTAATGAATGCTTTTTTCTTCTGGTAGTACCTATGCTGTCTCTCTACATCTCGATCGTCAATGGATAAGCTGGCATTTGACGTAGGATTGCAAGAGGACACAACAGGTAACCGCTAGTTTAAAAGGCTGTGTAATGAAGAATACTGTCAGTCTGAAAATAAAAGTATAAAGACTGCATAGTTAGGTAGAGTTTGCTTGGTTTTTAAGGTTTTGCTTTAGATAGGAGTAGTAAGAGTAATAGCTGCAACAGTTGAACAGTTCAAAGATCTGAGTTCTTTTCTGAATAACGGTTTTAGTTAAAGAAGCCCATCTGAATACAAGATTTATCATGGGAACAGAATTTTTGACTTTAATGTTTACACATATTGTGGGGGATAAGAGACCCTAACAGTCTGTAAAAGTGGAGGAACATATTTGAATTTGGATTTATGTGATCTTTCAAATATTATTTTAAGTGCTATGTAAATGCTTATTTTCATTGCCCTTAGTTATGTGTTGCTCTATTTCTTTGTCTGAATTCTCAGCAGAATATTCTTCAAGGTCTCTTCCAGAATCTGTAATGAAGGTGACAAGGATTCGCTTTAGCAAAAGCAGCCTGGATCAGGTTGCCTAGAGAACACGGAGAGCCATCATCTTATTCACCTCTGGAGTCACTATTCCAGGGGTCTTTTGCTTTATGTATATTATTTAGAGCTGAGTTTCTGGAAAGGTGATGCAGAAATCCCACTAGTTATGGAAAAATACCTGGACACTTGGTTTAGCCCAGTAAAAGTTGGATCAAAACTTATAAGACTAAAACAACTGTGACAGTAACATCAGTAACATTGGGCCTTGTTTCAATCTTTGCTTTTAATCAATATTAATATTAGGTGAGGCTTGCTGGTGGACCATACATCCTGCTTCCAAACAACGATCAGAAGGAGAAAAAGTGCGCGTTGGAGATGATCTCATTTTAGTCAGTGTCTCTTCAGAAAGATACTTGGTAAGTTGTACAAAATTATCTGTACAGTGGTTTTTCTACAGAAAAAAGAGTTACTGAAAGTTTTACAGTAAAATCTGGCTTATATTTGCACATCCTAAAAGTAAAACTTAAGGTGCTTAAATTTTTTTTTTTTATAATATTTTGCAAAACAACACACTGAAGGTCTGCAAAGTGTGACTTTAATATATGGCTAGTCTAATTTTTGTTCATTTCAGCAGTGGAATATGAGTTTAAAAATTTCCTTAGATGAAAATAAGCAAATAACAGCAAAAACAAATAATTTCCAAATTGCATGATTGAGATATTTAGAATCCTTTTGAGTGTTCATAGGTTAACAACATTATCATATATATTAAAACTTCATACAAAATTTTGGGATGTCTAACATAGGTATATGGGATTTGTGGGTTTAGAATATCCATATTTTATTGAGATTATGTACAGTGTAATATATAGAGCTACTGACATCTCATAAATATAATTAAAATACTCAATGATTAAATATTATTGAAGTATTTTAAAATACTCAATATTAAATATTATTGAAGTATTTTACAAGTTATTGTGCTAGCTGTTTTTTTTTTATCACTGGTTTACACAATTTTCTTCTTCATGAAAGGCTCTCCCATTTATTCGTAATGAAGCAAATCCACACTTTAAGATGAATTTCTTCTTTTATTCTTGGTGTTGCAAACACCCGAACCACTCTTTATGGCAAAAAGAAGAAAATAATTTTCCTGGAATCTTCTGAAAAATCAGCCCCAGTGATTCGACCCAACAACTTAAAAAAAGATTCTTTAACAAGAAAGTGTTTTGAGTTTGTCAAAATCTGTCTCAGATCTAGGAGGGCAGTGAGGATGGTGAAGGGCCTTGAGGGAAGGCATTTGAGGGGTGGCTGAGGGCACTTGGTCTGTTCAGCCTGGAGGAGACTGAGGGGAGACCTCACTGCAGCTGCAGCTTCCTCATTCGGGGAAGAGGAGGGGCAGGCACTGCTCTCTTCTCTGTGGTGAGCAGGGACAGGACCCGAGTGAATGGCCTGCAGCTGTGTCAGGGGAGGTTTAGGCTGGATATAGAACCACCATTTATCCAGAGGGTGGTTGGACACTGGAACAGGCTCCCCAGAGAAGTAATCACAACACCAAGGCTGAGAGGGTTTGGACAACACTCTTGGGCACAAGGTGTGACTCTCGGGGAAGGTGCTGTGCAAGGCAGGAAGTTGGGCTTGATGATCCTTGGGTATTCTGGGTATTCTGTGATTCTATGAGATGTGCATATAACATTAAAGTTTATTTAATATATATATAATTGATATTATTCACTTTAAAATTTTTATATGATACTTCTTATTTTTTAAAGTATTTAAGAAAAAAGTAAATAGTTTAATAAGACGCCAATTATAAAATTGAAAATATTCTCTTTTCTATTGGAAACACATAGGAAAATGAGAATATAATTATTAGAATATAATTTTAACTTCTAATTAGAAGCTCAATATCTCATTTAATGAGTTTTTTATGATTACATATTCTGAAAACTTTCTGATCATCTTTGCATTTTAAAATCATTTAAAATAATTACTTTTATGGGAATTATAACTGTACATAGTGACAAAACTTGTTGTGGGCTGAATTTATAAGAAATTTAATTAATGGAAAGGTTTTATTTAAAGACATTGGGGTTTTTTTTGGATTGCTGAATTGAGTTGCTGAGGTTGAATTTTGGTACAGATTGTGTCTCTGTGTATACATGTTCTGACCTCTATTTATTAATAATCAGCTCAGCCCATCATTTAGGGTTTTTGCCTCAGCTGTTGATTCTGAAGGCTGTCACATATGTTTTATACAGCAAGAGGCACAATTCTGTCTGCAGAGACTGATTTTCCTTAAGATGTGTTAATGCATGTACTGTGTGTTCCATGCAAAATATCAATATACTAAAAATAAATAATATTTTCAGTGCAGAGAGAAATGACACTGTATTGCAGTCTTAGTGTTTTAGAGCTGGATTGTAATGAGTAGGTATTAAGCCTATTTCAGTTATACAGCTCTGGTTTGACAGTAAGATGGGACAAGGATTCAGCAAAATAATTTTGCTCTAACACATACTCACACATTTTTATGAATAGGTGTTTTTCAAGACTGGATTAAGAGTTGGTAAACTATGTAGGTCTACAATCAAAAAAATATTTGTGGTTTTGCTACCTATTCAGTAATTATATTAGCACTGTCAATAAAGCAATGAAGCTTTTATGAAAATTGAAAGTTGATAACAAATAATCAATGAGTCACCAATAAGTGAATATTTTTCATGACAGCTGTCTTTCTGTCTTAAACTTTCTGTCTTAATCCTTTTGGCTGTTTACAAAAATAGCTTCAAAGGGTATAAATTTGAAAATATTCATCATTCATTGTTTACATGTTGAGTGCAGTGTCATGTTGCAGCTCTTATCTTGTAGAACTCTTAAAAAAAATGTAGTAACTGATACCTTTTACAAAAGTTAGAACTCTGGAGAGATGAAGTTATTTTTGTGAATCTGCTCCAGTAGTGAGGCCAAATAAACGCTATTGAATCCAGTTGAGGAATGCTTTTTCTAAGGGAGTGGAATTCCTCATATGGGTTCCTTGACAGAAAATAACATTCATCAGGATGCTGAGGGTTAGATTTATTTATCTTGCATACTCCACAATTAAAATCTTAGGAAAATGTAAGTTCTCCATCAAGTATTCTGTGTAAATATGCTGTTAGGAATGGGACTGGGATGTCACCTTTGTATATTGCAGTATTGCTTTATGTTTTCAAGCAGTTTGCTAATTCTTTCTGAATGAAGAAAAATAGGTTAACCATCCTGGGGCGAAGATGTGCGTGTAAAAGTACCAGATGAATAGAGTTCATTCATAGGGCATGGCTTTTTCAAAATGCAGTCGGCTGTTAATTGAATTTGTATAATGCAAGAGAGAAGAAGAACTATGTCAGCTTCTTAAGTTGGTCTTTGAGTTGTCTGGCATTAGCTTAATTAACTAAACTTTGATACTCCATGATCTCAGTGTAATCAGTAGATTTTTGTTTAGACCTCATTTGGTTGGCAACACTCTTACGTATTAGGAAAATATCAGAAATATCAGGACTTTACTGTAGTATCCCTTCTCCTCTTTCCACAAAATAAAATATTTTGGGACAATTGGCTTTTTTTTTGTTTTTCCCCAAAGGGTTATCTTTTTACTTACACTGAACAACTACTAAACTGATAGGAAGATCAGAGTTAAAATCATAAGCTAAAGGTCCGGAGGGGTGGATTTGGACTCTTGACTTGCAACAATGTCCCAGGGCATGTCATTCACTTGCTCTGACTCTCATCCACCTAGACAATGTGATTTTGCATCCTTATTATCCAGTGTAGCATTTCTGAGGAAGAGCACTTACATAAGTGTTTGTGGCATTATATAATGTGTGAGCTGATCTACTGCCAAATACTTCAGAGAGGGAACTTGGCTCTGCTGAACCCTGTTAGCACAGAGCAAAAAGATGTTCTGCTATAAATATTGCCACCATTTAAGTTCAAGCTAGTGTTGCTCTGTTTCCTTTCTAGAGGCAGTACAGCCTGATAAAGAACAGATGTATTATTTCCAGTGTGTTTCCCCAACTTGTACACAGTAGTATCGACCTCGGCATTGAGGTTTGCGTATGCCTCTTGTTAACTACATATCTCGATTGCTTACAATATTGCCAGTTTTCAAAAACTTAGAAGTTCAATTAGATGGAATTTCTTTCAAATTCATTAAACCTCTAAATAGCTTTTAAACATAATTCAAGAAAAAAATCCTTAGACATGAAGTTGATACACAAAATGCGTAAATGAAGAAAAAACCTGAAAATTGTTATCCATCAAGTCAGGGTTATTCTGGTTGAGAAGTCAGTAAAGAAGGAAACCCTCCCCAGCTTTGACTCTACAGTGCACAGATTTCAGTATAATACAACAGTTGTATATACCCTGTGGTTTATATGTAGTTACTGTCTCAGTGACTGCAATGCTGATCTGCAGCTCCATTATGCAGATCTGTGAACAAGCCTTGACATTTATTTGATGGAAATGAGCTTTTGTTGTTGGTGTTGGTTTTTTGCTTGTTTGTTTGTTTTCCCTACTGAAAAATAACAATAAACTAATTGGGAACTGATGGCAGAGGTGGAACTATTTTAAAGGTGGAGCTGACATATGCCATTACTCCTGGAAAGGGGGACAGGTTCCTCAGTATTGCAAAGGCACTGCCTCTGTATCCTTTTGCATCAAATACATTGTTTATTTTATTTCTCTTATTATCATATGCTCGGAACAGCTTCTAAGTATCTGTATCGCTTCTTGGTGCAGTAGTATCAGGGAACATAACAGTGTGCAAGGTTTTTTTCTGAAATGTAAAAAAAAAAAAGATTCTTCCCTTCCATATTTTTTCTAGAAGTATGACACTAAGCATTAGACTTTACTTTATTCTGTCTAAATTCACAATTCCATCGTTTCTTTGTGTGGAAAAATTACGAAAAAGGTTTTTGTAAAAAATAATTTTAATCTGCATAAACAAACCTGAAATTAGTGGAACCAAGGTAGTGTTGAGCTGCTCTGTTACCCTGATCATAATGCAGTTCCCATGGAGTCTTTATACAATGATTTAAAATGTTATTGTGGAGGCTGGTAGGACTTTCCAATAATTAAGGTTGTCAAGCTGCTCTGCCTTATGGAGTCCTGCTTCCCAGTTTCAAGTTCTCATAATCAAGTGCTTGTGATGTAAAGAATCACTCACTAGAATTAGTATCATCTATTTATTTTTTCCCTTTTTTTCCCTTTTTCCTTTTTTTTTCCCTTTTTTTTTAACAGTCTGAGATTTTTTAATTTCATCTGGAAAAGATCAGATGCTGTGAGGCTCGAAGACAGGGAAGAAAAAAAAGCCACATGATTAAGAAGATTGATGTAATTGTGTACTTATTGATAACTTATAAACAAACAAACAAAAACCAAAACAAACAAACCAGAAAAACCAAGAAAATGAATAAAAGGTCAACAAGCCTATCCCTGGTTAAAATTTAGTAAAGAAACTTTTTCTTGAAACAATGGAGCTTGATCATGACTAGAAGAGTGTTTATATTTTCTTTGAGTAGATAAAAGTCTGGTGGCTTAGTCTATTTTACAAAAGCTAGACCTCTTGTGTCTATTTTACATAAGCTAGCACCTCCTGTGTGTTAATGAACTGATGAAATTCCTTCTGCAGTGAATAATTAAATACATGCCAACCCTGGTGGGAGCAGATATTCCTTGAAATGGATTTCTCAAGGCAGGAATGAAGCCAGGCACTGTATTGACAGCTGAGAACTCACTGTTGTGTGTGCTGCCGGTGATCTCCTGTCATTTAAGATATGTGGAGGAAGAAGCTGTGACAAGGTAGAAGGAACAAAAGGCAGGTGATCTATCCATGACAGGAGTGGGACTGACTCAGGAAGGAGGGAAACTGAGTGGGACTTGATGAGTGCCTGAAAAAATTGTTAACTGCAGGCAGGCAGGGATTAACAAATTGTCTGGGACAAGAAGCTGGTGACAAGGGAAGAGTAGGCACCCACTGGTTGAAGTTGTGTTCAAAATTTAGGACAGAAAAACTGCGTGATTTTGGCAGGGAGAATTGAGAGAAGAACCAGTGGAGAGAGACTGCAAATGAGGGATGACAAGAGAGCTCTGTGGAGGTGTGAGCTTTCTGGGGAGGGAAGAATTGCTGGACAAAGATCGAGAAAGAGGCCAAGAAATGAAAAAGTTGTTGAGTTAGTTGTGAGATTCTGGAAAGATGTCCAGTGCTAGCTGATGCAGTGAGGAAGAATTTGAGCAGGAAAATAAGCTAAAAGACTCTTCTTAGGCTTTGTAGGTCTAAGGAGAGCCTTTTGAAGCAGGAGGAGTCCTAATTCTGGGTGCTAATGTAGGCTATAATTAGGTCAGGAAGCTGGTTGGGCTAAATGACAGCTATAGAATCATAGATTCTGTTTGACTTGGAAAGAGCCTGGAAGATCATCTCATTCCATCCTCCCTTCTGTGGGCAGGTTCACCTTCCACTAGAGCAGGTTGCTCAGAGCACCATCCATCCTGGCCTTGAACACTTCCAGGGATGGGCCAGCCCCAGTCTCTCTGTGCCAGTGCTTCACCACCCTCGCAGGGAAGAATTTCTACTGAGAATGGGGTAAAGGTTTGGAAAGGAAAAAAGTTGTAGAGGCCGCGAGCGCTTAGGTGAGATGATAACTACTACCAGCAACTATCCAGGAAACCCACTGTAATAAGGCACAGCAGTCACATGTGGTATGCTGACAATTCCTGTCATGATTTTTATAGTAGGATAAGAAGGAAATGTCTAAAAAATGGTTTTCAAGTTACCCACATGAACCACTGGTAGAGAACTGTAATGGTGGAATTTTATTTTACTTTTTTTTTTAAATTTAGGAAAATTACATATAAATGATGCGACAAAAATAATTTTCCTAAATTTAAAAAGATCACAGGCATTCAAAAATCCACAAGATTTGGTACTGGTATATTTTTAGGAAAACTCCTGAGTATACAGTCACACTGGCTTTTTATGGAATGCTATTTTAGAAATGATAAAAGTTCAGTCGATGTGTCAGGGCTGTGGAGCAGGGAAGTGGTGGTATGAAGCAACTTGGAAGATGAAATTTCAAGCTGGGAATTGCATTTGGAGGATTGGTGGTATGATGTTTAATTATTTTCTGTGAGAATTAGGTTCTGCTCCAGACTGTGCTGTGGAATTTGCTGACCAGGTGATCTTGAACACTAGGCTAGCTTTCATGGGGTCACAGCATTCCTTATTGGGAATATGCCTTATTGGAGTTGTTTCTCTTGTGCTCCTCCTTTTATTAGAGGTTGAAACCTCACAGTTGCTCTGTCTTTATACCTGCAGCTGAGGTGAATGTAAGATTTGGCTTGACCAATAAACTACTTATATTGCAAACACCTCAATCTGGCCATCATAGATTAATGAAAATTTCTTAGTTTAATCTCTGTAGCTCCCTTCCCCAGTGGAAAATGGGCTATCATACTACTTCTCTGGGGTTTTGGGAAAATTAGATCATTAATATTTGTTGTTTTGTGAAATACTGTAATTGGTGCAAGAGAAAAGCCTGTGAGGAAATGAATAATTCTCTTTTCAAAGCTTTGAAGAATTGACTATATTGAATAAAGCATGAGGCTGCAGACTGAAGACTGAGGGGAAAACAAAGCACAGAGCAGCTGTTGACAAAGTGGGCTCCTTTATCCTGTATGTACAATGAGGCAGCACATGTGCAAAAATACTATTGTGCTGTTGAAGGCTGTAGTGTGATGTGTTCACTAGAAGCCATTCTTTTTCCATAGGGCACTTAGTTTGACATTTCCTAACTTTTGATGCTTGCTTCTGTGAAATTAATACTTTGTTAATGGAAGGTCTTGTAACTGATCATGTAAAATGATTGTTGTTTGGAAGCACAGTAGCTTCAGGCTTTTCATGATATGGTGCAGAAGGAAAGCTGTTATGAAGAGGGGAAATGCAAACTACCCCCTTCTACTCTCCTTGGATCCCTTATGTTTTTCCTGCCATGCATACTGCTCAGCTATGTGGTAGCAGAGTAGATTGTTTTCATTGTATTGGTAAATTTTAGAGTATCTGTGGGCTTTGACTTCTACTCTCCCTTTACTGATGGTAAACTTATGCTTTGTGAAGGAGTTGGAATCGCTTAGAACATTGCTGCAATTTTCTGTCTTTATCAATGAAAAAATTCCCTTTGCTTTTGAGTTTGAGGGCCAGCTGTTTAACACTCTGGAGAAATGTAAAGAAATCAGGATTTTTTATAACTTTAAACTCTTTGAAAATTTCCTCGATGTTGCCTACTTTGGATCAAAATTTAGATACAAATTTTTTATTCATCAGTGTAAGTTTACCCATTTTTATTCAAACTTTTCCAAATGTTCATAGATGTTTCAATTAATATAAATATATTGACACTATAAAACATAAGCACAAACTCCTAACTCAATAAAAATTTTGCACAGATGCTGTTATTACTTTTAGTTCTGTACAAATATCTCCCTTTCTTGTGAATAAATACTTATGTTTGTTTGGACTGTTTCAATATAATTCTCTGTAACAGAATAACTTTTAAATTACTCAGGTAATAAATTTTAATAGAAATGACATGTCATAAATAGGAAGTTAACAAGTGGTTTTGTTTCTAGGGATTGTATATCTAGTTTAACTGAACTTTTCCTCAAGTTTGCTAATTCATTGGGGATTTGATGCAAAATGTTCTTCCCTTCCTAATTAAAGAGAAAGGAAAAGGGAAAAAAAGGACTATAATTTGTTTTGGTTTGTTACTTTTTTGGTTTTCTTTATTATAGATACAACTACATTCTTGTGTATCTGTTGTGGGAATGGTGTCTGTTCAAGAGTTGGAACATCTCAGAGATTCTTGGGTCAGTTGAGGATACCTGCCTAAATTTTTTGAAACTGCTTTTCTGTTGGAATCAGTGTAGTAATTTTAAGTCAGGAATCAAGGGCTGTCAGAATCACTCTGTACAAGAAAGGAAATAGTTTTCATCTATCTCTGCACCAGCTGGTACTAAGAAATCTGAAGGAGTGTGGTTGATGCTGTGGTTGTGCAGTACTTAAGCATTCTGAGAAGTGCAGTGCTTTATACATAGTTTTCAAAATCTACCAGTAAACGATTTTGGTTTTTTTTAGCTATTCTTGCTATTTGGAATGGCCTAAGATTGAAGGCAGAGTTATCAAACTGCAGATAGAAATAGATATTGCTAGATGAACTGTCAATATTGGCACACCTTACCCAGGAGGAAGACTGAAGCAAAAGTTTTCCTTTCTTTCTATTTTTGTCTTTTCAAGCATGCATGTTTTGGAGAAGAGAAACTTTCATGCAGACTGCGAAATTTAAAAGCTCTAGTTATTCAGAGCTCTTGTAAATGCAGCTATGTTGCAGCAATCACTGCTAAAGGGTTCTTGTAGAAATTGCTGTCTGATTCTCAAGCTCTTTAGTGAGCTTAAATACACTGTGTTCTTTTTGAAGATCTAGGGACAGAGTTATGATTGTTACTTTGCTGCAGAGAAGTATAGATTTTACTATACATCATTAAATGAAGTTGGAAAACCTGCAGTATTCTCAGAGATGAGTCTTAGAGTTTATCCTTGAGATAAACTGCCTGTGGACTGTAGTGTTAATCCATATTCATAAAATACCATGATTTAAATCTGAAAAGTGATAAAAGCCCTATTGCAGGGTAAATGCTGGTTTAGGAGATTATCAGTCTATCAGTAGGGAAGACAAGTCTAGCTCTTTGCTGGAACCTGGACCTGTGCAGAAAATACATTATTTGGTTGAGACAACCTGCCTGTAGTGCTGAAGACCCACTGTCTGGAATAGATAGCAGGATTCCTGAACCCAACATATTTCTGCTTTCCAAATGTTACTGCTACTCAAAAGAGGTGCTATGCATGTGGTCCTCATCAACAGTGGCAACCTTCCACTTCTGCCAGATGTAGTGATGTGCCAGGTAGCAAATATCCATGTAGCACGTATGGAGGCTGTTCAGCACCAGTGTGAGTGTCATGTCCACATCCTGGACGTTGCGTTATGGAACTTGTTTCATTTTGATAGCTTAATTGTGCTGAAAATACAAAACCAAGCAGGTAAAATCCAGTAAGTTATAGACAGAGAGTAGATTGCTTGAAAGCAACATTGAGATTATTAAAGTATAGCACTAAAAACTTAGGCAATGCCAGGATAAGTACTGGCATCGCTAATCTTTTGGGATTTTTTCAATATGTTTGACATAACTGAATTCTTGGATATCCCTTAATATCCTTAGGGTATTTTCTCTACGTGCTCAAAGCTTCCTTTTACCGTTTTCTATGAACGGTTCCAGGGAGTGAACACCATCCTTTATGCAATTGTAAACGGTAGGACCCCTGCTGTCAATTGTAAATTTAAGGATGCTGCAAGGAATCTAAGGAATTGAGGATAAGAAGGGAATTTCAGAATAGGCTCTGCTTTGGAAATCATATGTTGTATCATTTGAACTATAATTTTAAGGTTATAACTCCCTGGCAACTTGAGATATCTGGATTAGAGTCGGAACTGGAATCCAATGAAAGGATAAAAGTTACAAATATTCTGAAGAGAGTTGTCAGCAGTGTATCTTTTTTCAGTGTCCTGTCTATAAAAATGTAGCACTTATTCAGTTGATATTGCTATGCGTTAAAGTAAATTAATTGACACGTACGAAACACACAGAAGTGCTCTGTTGGTGGCAGATCCCGATGACAGAGGAGTTCTCCTCCTCATCTTTTGTCTATCCTATGATGTGTTTTCCTTGAAAGTAACGTTCCTGCTTTGGTTCAGTTGCTTGTTGTCACTAACTGGATCAATGGTGTGATCTCAGAAGAACCCTAACAAAATTAGGGCCCACAGGGCAAAATAGAAATGGAGCTGTTCTGTAGATTCCAGTCTCCCATCATGGTCTGCCATTCGCTAAGTTATGTAACTGCAGTAAATGAAGAACAAAAGGCAAAGAACTTGTTTGTTCGTTTATGTCTCCGTGACATGTGCTGAGTGGCACTGGTGCAGTGTAAACATGGCTTCTGTGAGAACTCTTACTTTGTAGATCATTAGCTGTTATGGGAGCCCTCTAAAGGAGCTGATGTGCTATTTCTTTACTTCTGGAAGATGTGCAATCAGGAAGATGTAACTCTGCATATGATTGATGAGAATCTAGCCTCTTCTGACTTCCATTGACATTTTTGTCTTTTGTGTCATTAATTAGTTTACCCAGAATTTGTTAATATTTGTCCCAGCATATGAAAACAGAGAGCAGTACTACTCTATAAACACGGTTACTTTCCATTACCATAAAACAAAATTCTGATAAAAATATCTAAATATTACTGCACTTGAAAAATTACTTGGTAAGATAAACAGTATGCTGCTTCAAAACAGCTGCATTTTCACAGAATGCTTGGCTTCGTAATATTCTATAAGGTTATGTTTTTTGGCATTGACAGTCTGTCCATGAAAGTGGCTAATGGTGTGGGAGGGACAAAGGCTTTTCTGTGGATGCAATACAAGATGCTCTGAGACAATGTCACTGAACTAACAAGAACTCACACACAATTCTGAGAATAGACAGCACTTTGGCAAAGATCTGCAACGTTGGTTGGAAGGTAGGGAGTAACATAATCAAAGAGCATCCATTGAATGCATAGGTAGGAAGTGAGCCTTTTGAGAAAAGATTGTTTCAGTTTTGCTCAGATCTTTGTTCAAGGCTGTAATTTATGAACTGTCTTAAGTGACTTACAAAGTCAGTAGATTGTTTACATAATTTCTTTGAGTTAATGGGAGTTTCAGGAAGCCAGTGGCCTTCAAGAAATGTTCAACTGGTGAGTTGTACTTGAAATACAGATTAGGGTGATATCCTAGTATTCAAACTTCATGGAAATTCCCACTGTATGCAGAAGGAAGAACAAAAGTGTAAGAACCCCACAGCATTTAACAAATAGCTTTTCAGTGTTCACTAAGTCTAAAATGTCAAGCAGCTGACTCTGTTCTGTACTGTTCCTATATGTTTTTTTGAGGCAAATATGCTTTACTATTCTAGCTTTATGTCTAATGTCCCTTGAGGAGTACCCAATCTGAACTTTCTGTTTAGTTACACGGTCAGTGGGAACAATTAATGTTGGAAAGAAACAAAAGAATGTTTGGTACTATTATTGTATACTGTAATGAGATTTTCAATTAACCTCAAATAAAAGCCTTCCTCTTTCCTGGTTCTAGCATCTCTCTTATGGCAATGGTAGCTTACATGTTGATGCAGCCTTCCAGCAGACGCTCTGGAGTGTAGCTCCAATCAGTTCAGGAAGTGAAGTTGCCCAAGGTAAGATTGACTCAACTTAAATTATTGAAAGACTTATAAATTAAATACTTAAAAAATCAAATTATTATGCCAAGTGTGGGAGTGGTTTTCTCCTATGTAAACACTGAATACAATAAATAATTATACAACTGTTCTGAAAACAGAGGGCAGGTTATACTGAAAGTAACACTGATAGTCTTCTATGTATTTCTGCTGAATACTGAACAGCTCATTCAAATCTCATTTTGCTAAAGATATGATAACATTTGTAATATGTTTTTGAAAATGGCTTTTGGTCCTAGTTTAAAATACTATCTCAAATTATTCTAATGTATGCAGTCATGGTTACATGTTTCTGAGACTGAGTGAAAAATGGGCAAGAGGCTTGGAAGCAGGATGTTAAATCCTAAGACTGAAGATGGGAAATGGTTTTATGGGTAACATATGGTTGCAAGGGAAAACAAGAGGAGTGTAACGACAGAAAGAGAACAGCTTTCAAGAAGTATTTGTTTATTTAGGAATTAGGAAGGAGTTTTAATGTCATTTCTAACATTGAAAGGACAAGAATCCCTGAATTTATGCCATACTGGTTCTACAGAGAAAAACAGCATTTTTCTGAAAAGTCTGTCACAATATAAAGCCTAAAGATTTCTACTTTCCTGCAGAACAACTGTGTTGAGTGGGTGTTGTAATAGAATCTAAAGAAGGTTAAAGGTGCCGGTCGTTTCATTTTGTGTGATTTTTGGATACTATTTTTTAAAGAGGCAATACACTGAAATTTCACATCAATTCTTTGTATCTGGCATATTTTAAAACTCAGTCATGGAATGTTCTTGCAACTTTGCTAATTCAGATTTTAGGGAGAGCATTGCCAACATCTCTTTTTTATATAGTAATTGTGTTTTTACATATGAGAA
Source organism: Cisticola juncidis (assembly GCA_013400215.1). NCBI lineage: Eukaryota > Metazoa > Chordata > Aves > Passeriformes > Cisticolidae > Cisticola > Cisticola juncidis. The sequence continues at coordinate 246,316 of VXBR01009377.1, read as the reverse complement.
TCACTCTGCACATACAGATTCTCTGACGTGGTTTATGGTACAAATCATTATTAAAAAATGCTGGTTCATTGCTTGGCAGAGTCCTAGACTTTTTGGAGAAAAATTTAGTCTTAATAAGAAGAGAAGACATTTTCCTTTTTCTCCTTCCTATTAATTCCATTCTCTTTGTCTTCCCACTGCTGGCAGCACTGGTGTGTCATTCTTGCTAATAATCCCAGCCTGGTTTATGTGCCAAGACTCAGATTTGTGCTATGCCCCGTCTCTGCCTGGTGAACCTCACTACTGAGACCTGTCTGTCTCTTTGAGAAGCAGAAATCCACAATGGCATAGTGTCATACTGTATACTCATACTCCCAGGAAATAATGTGAAAATGATGTAATACAGTTTTTGTAGCTGTGTATTTATCTGTGTATGGGCCTGCTCTTTGTAGCTCTACTTCTCCATTTTCACTTTCTTCAGGTACTGACATTATCTTTTTTAAGCTAAGCATGTTTTCTAGAGAAGTTCAGCTGGTTAGTGTCAGAAAGGATTAGAGCCAAGGCCTTATTCTTGAAAAAGTGGCAACTGTTCCTGTAATCAAAGTGAAAGGAGAGTGAGTCTTACATAGTATAAGGCCTTATGCCTGTGTCCTCAGTAAAACAGTAAGCCAGTAGCTAACTTCAAAAAGGAAGAAGAAGGAAATAAACCCATTTTTCTTAGTATCTCTAAAAAGCTTTGTCATATTCATAAGTAAAATATTAATGTATAGGAATAGCTGTACTACAATACCCTCTCACTCGAAAATTCCCAATAAAACAGAATAATAAATTAAACTATTCAGTTTAATGAAATTATTTTGGAGTTAAAATAATGGATAATTAGTCTGGAAGATGAACTAGGATATGGGAGATAGTTCAAAGAAAATTTCTTTTTACATGCATTTCTGTAAAATTGCTTAGGCAGAAGTCCATCTATTGTTGAAATCAAAACAGAGCTTTAGAGTTATATGAGGTAATTCTGTTAATTCTGTATCATGAACTCCATGGGATTCACTTTAAAACAAAACCTAAATTATAGATTTTTATATTGACACAGGTCCATGTAAAAAGTAATGTATGTAACAACAGTTACCTGACCATACCCTGCTGTGTCAAAATCAAGAATTTAAAAAATCAGTGCTAAAATTTGCCACATAATTTTGCACCAATTTTATAGTGATCTCAAAGGTTGAAAAAATAAATTCTGCAATATTACCTGATACATCCAGGAAGAAGATTCCATGTAGTTTCAAAATAAATTTGTGAATGGTGTGCAGCGTGACTGAAGGGTCTTCAACATCATTTCCCTGTACAGTTCTGTCTTACTTTACAGCATTACTTATTAGTATAGACACTACTTCAAAATATTATTCTAGGTATAACTTTTAAAATATCTCATTACTATAACACTAAAGCCAAGCATTTATGCTATGGCATCTGACTCAAATGTAGAATTTGATATTAACTGTTTTTAGCAAGAAATGAAGGTGAATTTCGGAAACAAAGAAGTGTTTAAATTTGCTTGTCAGATTGAAAAAATATCACTGAATTGTGATTAAAACTTAGTTTTAGTATTCTTCAGTTGCTGATTATAATACAGTATTTGTAGGATAACATAAAATTATATTTCTTTTTAATGTCACATGTCTAATGCAAAAAGACTGATGAAAAAAAGGTCTATTTTTGTTAACATCTTTACTGATTCAAATTATGCCCTTATTTTCAGCTTTCAGTCCTGGGACTTCAAATATTGTGATGCTGTATGTATAGTCTGTGCCTTAGTCTGTGAACACACACACTTGTAAACTGTAAAGCCAAGTGTTCGGTTGTGAACCTGCATGTGCAGTGGAGGTATTTGCAATATAGGAGTTTCCCTTTGGAGTCCAAAAATTCATGATTATTGGTTTCCAATTTTCTGTCAAATAGAGCTTAGAATGGATCTTCCCAGAAGTTTTTCTCAAGAAAACCTCCAAATACTCCAAAAAGTGCTTTAAAAATAATGAACTAAATCAGTCTTTGTTTTTGTATGTTAACTGGAATTCTTATCTTAAGTAAAACGAGAAGTCAGAAGGTAAGATGGAAGAGTTTCCCACTTTTTCTGTTGTAATCTGGGAGAAGAGTACTTGGTTCCTTGTTTTGGTTGACTCAGTCTTTTTCTGAGTTGTGGTAACAATGTAGGATCCCTGATTGTGTCTTCTCTTAATCCTGATCCATCCTTCCCTAGCTGCTGACTTGGAGCTTTTTTCACTTGTCAGTGTTTTACTGCCTCCCCAGGGTATGAGATATCTTCCCTTTCTTCTGACTCTTTATGAAGTAATAGAAAATGTCAAACAGAAAAAAAAAACTGAAATCAACCTGATAGTGTTTATTACAGTTTATAGTTTTGCGTGTTTGCTGTGTTTAGAGAAGCGTACTCAATTTTCTCTCTTTATTCAAGGATACCTGATAGGAGGGGATGTTCTGAGGTTATTGCATGGTCACATGGATGAATGTTTGACAGTCCCTTCGGGTGAACATGGAGAAGAACAAAGAAGGTAGGTTTCCATCTTCTAACAGAGTAATAGTAATGAATATTGCTGAATTAAGTGTCAGTCATAGTATAGATGTTTGAAAGATGTTGTGGTGAGATTTATTACTCATAAGAATGAATATTGTTGAGATAAACTTCGGATATGAGCCTCTTGTATTTTCTTTTCCGTATTGTTCAAGTCTGATTTCACTTACCAGATGTAAAAGGAATAGTGATTTTTTTGATAATTTATTGTAATTTTTCCTGATTTAAAAGCACTGTGAATTAAATGTGTTGGGTTTTTCATCACTTTTTTTTCTGTAATTACAAAAAAAATCCTCAGGACAAGGTATGTAAGGATACTGCCAAATCTTTCAGAGCAACTAATCTGGGATCAATCTCAGGTTTACCTGTCATGGCAGTTTAGAATTTATTTTATGATTGTTTTCTTCACTCAAGGAATCCTGATATGGAAGTAGTGATGACAATCTGATGTGTGTCTCTCTTGGTTAACTAAAATATAGTGAGAAGAAATAGTGAGAAGACTGACACAGTGGAGTGATTGCATCAGTCCTCTTTATTTGTGCTAGTAACAAACGCCCTAAGCTTCTTTTCAGTAGGGCGGTATCGTAAAATTTATTTCTACCTTCAGGCTAAATGTTGCTAAATGTTACTAAATGTTATTTTAGAATAGTTTAATTTATTTATATAGTTTATTAATGCAGCATATTGGGTAGCTTAATTTTCATGACAAAGGAAGTGCTATTCATTAACTCACTCATTAAAATTAGTTTTCTTGGTTTGCAAATAGAAAAGTGTTTTTTATTTTATTTATTCTCATTTTTCAAGACAAGGACAAGACTCTGGAAGCTCTCATGGCAAAATTCTTCAATGAGTATTTTCAAATGTTAAAGAGAAAAACCTCAGAGTTTTCTTATACAGCTGGTGACCAACACTTAATGTATATTTCTCATTTTAGACAAGGGAATAGTTTTTGAATGCAGAAGATAGTTCATAATGCTGATACTTAAAATGTGATCAGTCCAGGTTTTAATTTTAGTTACCATGTGAGAGTCATTACAGCTTGATCACTGCTATTATTATCCTCAGGCTGAAAGTGAGGAAAAAACAAGGTGATAAATAAATAGGATCCTATGGTGTTTGCTCTTACTTCAGCCTAAATCCCGTAAAATTCCTTTTAAAATTGTAGTTGCAGTGTAACTTCAGATTTATGAGGTGATCAAACACTTCAGTAATGAACTTCAGTGCATAACAGCATACTAAAAATTTCTCCTTTCAACAAGTCTAACATTATATGTAAAATACAATAATGGAGTGTGAAGTTGCAAATTAAGAAAAAATTGATTTGCCGTACTCGTGCATTCACATGATGCATCTTTCTGCCCTATAACATGGAAAGATTGTGATCAATTTCTTAATCTGCAGACCAGTGCCTGTAAACAAATTCGAAAATTGTATTTCTTTCTGTGGTGTCTGCAATGTTCTGTACTTCTTTATGTCTTTCCTGTATCTGTCTAAAACCCCAAAAGAAGCAGAGCTAGTAGGCAACAAATAATACTTATGTCTTTGCCTTTGTTTTTCCTCATAGCAATAGTGAGAAACCTTGCTTCATAAAAACAGACTTGATCTTCTGAAATGTGCTGTTGTTTAGAAAGCTTCTTCCATAAACAAGCAAAATAAAAATGTTTGTTTTCCATAGTCTCCTTTCTGAAGTTTTTCTGTTTTTCTGAAATAAAGTATTTTTTACTGATAAATCTAGAATATAATCTGTGATTACTTTATTATATGGAGTTATAGTCACTCTGTGACCTACGTTTTCTCTTCTTGAATTATTAGTAAGCTTAGCTATTGCTGGAAACATGTATACTTCTATTTCTAATTGGGACTGTTGCCTATTTAAAATAAATTGTGGCTCCTTTCAGTTTTCAGTATGTATGTGTACATAATTTTGATGGTTGTGATTCAACATCTGGCAGAATTATGTCTAAAATATGGGTAATTTTGGCAGGTAGGAAATTTTAAGACTTTATTTTGCCTTTCATTTCAGTTTCAGTTCTTTAACTTCTGCACATGAGGCATACTAAGGTATAATCTATTTGAGGTACAATAATTGCATATTATCCTGTCATTGCCTCTTGAAGTAGTCTGGTGATAGATTACTGTATTTTTGTTTGGTTTGCTTTGTTCCAGCATAATCCTGAAGAGCAGGTCTTCTCTGCATAAAGGAGCACTGAGAAGTACCATCCCTGTCATGAGTCACTAATTCCTCTGTCTCATTTTTATTTTTCTGCAGAGGCTTCCTCTTCATGCCTTTTCAAATAAATAAAAGATCAGACAATCCTAAAATAACAGTTTTATTCTATAATGTCACCTGGTATCTATTTCAGGGAATAAATAAATAGTTTAGATGTGAAGTATCCTCCTAGGCAGTTTCCAAAAATAACTGTAGTTTTACTCTATTCTTGGAACATTGGTACAGTTGCATAAATTTTGAGTATAGAAGCATTTGGAAGAGTACCAAGAGTTCAAAATAAAGCACACATTTTCAAGATGTTATACTCTTGTACCTGTGAGAAACATTGCTCTCACTTGGCACAGAGGAGACTTGGGAAGCAGTGACAGTGCAGATACTGTCTTCATGATTGCAGTATCTCACAAAGCTTCCTCTCAGTCAAGGTCATCCAAATCTACACTGGAAGAGGCCTAGTACAGTGGCAGAAGGAGTCATATAAAAGCTTATAAAAATGTTTTCTACATCTCAGTTTTTTCTGAGTCTGTGCTATGTTTCTTTGCTTAATTGTTGAGTTTGTGTGTCCCTCCATGTGGCCTTTGGATTGTGGTACTGTGGTGCCTAGAAGGTAGGGTGCAATCATTGTGTTGTGGAAGAGGGACTTTGCTGTTAAGTCAGAAATGGAACTTTTCTTAGGAAGCAGTTTCAAGTAGATCCTCTGTGAAATTGCTAGATGAAGTTTGCTTAGTAATCAAAAAACATTTGCATTGGAAGCAGTACAAATAGAGAAGTTTGTGGTAATATAATGGGTTACTTGACATGATAGTAGAGGAATATAGTGGTATTATTTTTTAAATGCCACAGGCAGATTGAAAGACACCCTGGTAGTCTTCACTCACTGACCCAGCCAAAGAAAAAAACATGATCAGACAAAGGCCAAGTACATGCAATTTCTCTGAATTAAATATAATTCACTGCATTTTATAGTTAGGTATGTTGCTGTTTTAACACAGCTGGTTTCAGCCTTATGTGTAGAATCCTTAAACTGTGTTTTTACTCTTCAAAGTGCCTTAGTTATCTCTAGCAAGGTAGACCTAAATTTGCAGAGTAGCTCTTCAAATCAAATTTCAGAAGCATTTCAGGTAGATTAAAAAATAGATGCAGTTATAGACTGACAAAAAAAAGCCTAGTATCATCAGTTTGGTGTTCTTATGGTGGTTACTTTGATTTCCATTTATCTTCAAAACCAGAGCAAACTTCTGCAGCAGCACAGTAGCTGTGAATCCATATTTATCTTGACTTCAGTCTCTGTCTGCATGATTTGTGATGTAGATCCATTCATAGGAGCTGATATAAGCAGTTTGTCAATAGGAATGAGGCAAGCCCACTATAGTTTCCTTGATTTATGTATGCTTTTTAAATTTAAATTGAGTATTGCACAGTTTTCTTTTCCACTGTTTCCCTACAGTTTTATACAGGAGAAATTTGTTAATAATTTTTAATACTTCTCTTTTTTTTTTTTTTTTTTTTTTTTTGGTTGGAGGGTTATATATATGATTATGCAGCAGAAAATTTGAATCCCTTTTTGTATTACTGGTACCCTGAAATGGTCTTTACTTTCCTACTTTCCTTTGACATCTTCTCCTGTTGATTGTGACCCTTTTTTTTTTATAACCTGTTATTTGGTAGTTATAGTCTTGAGACTTCACTTCTGAATTTATAATATCAAAGGAATGAATACATTAATTCTAATTATGATGAGAGTTGGTATTTAGAGCATGTATACATATAAGTGCTTCTGTGAAGTTGCTTTCCATTAGTTCACTCTCTGAGAAAAAAAAATTAAAAGTGTTCATAATAAGTTTATCACAATTGAATCAGCCAGCAGTTTCCTCCCCTCCTGCTTTTTTTTTGGAGTTAAATTAAATGGAATTGTTTTACACTATTGACATTATTGTTATGTGTGTTATTTTTAGTGTCCTGTAGAAATGTCAGCTGGTTTTTAATACAGGCATGACTGTAGAGTTTTGGATTGCTTTCTTGTGTTGGGGGGATATGTTTTGTGGTTGGGTTGGGTTTTGTTTGTTTCTTTTAGTGATTGGTTGGTTGGTTGGATTTTGTGATTTCTTTTTTTTTTTATAGTAGTCCCCAAAAAAGCTAATGGCAGAAAGCAGTAGAAATATGTAATCAAAATGACATGGTGGGGTTTTATTTTTCAATTGGGTTCTGGAGCTTGCTCTTGATTATACCACCATCTTTCATATTCTTTTAGAACTTAAATACTTGACAGAAGTAGGGGTCTGATAGTCATAGTTCCCAGAAAGGAACCCTGAGGGCTCCCATTGAAACTAATTTGCATTTTGATTTGCAATATGTGTTTTAAAGTGATGACTGCAGTGCAGTTTGGCCCTTTAGAAATATTTCATTATGGAAAGCAATTACCTGTGACAGAGAGAAAAGTGCTCCTGGCTTTTCAAGGTATCGCTTGGGCTGGAGCAGACCACAGTTTCTCAAACCAGAGAAATAAGCCTTCATGAGGGAATGGATAAATGTGGCCTTATTTCAGAAGCAGTTTTACCATTCCTGCCTTTGAGACTTTGGGTGAAACTTACTAAGTCTTTTGTAAATTACAGTGAACTCTTAATGTCAGTCTCAGGGAGGGGACAGGCTTTCGGGATGGACAGTGATGGTCAAAATCAGTATGCCTTAGCCAATCCCAGCTCCTTTTTTATTTTCCATGCCCTTCTCTGACATGTTTTCTCCCAGCATTATGAACTAATGAGGTCTGTTGTACTGCAGCAAATTTAGGATATGGCATGTGTGGAGCATGATTTATGACTGAAATGTGAACTCAGAAAGTTTTCAATCAGCATAAGTCAATAACCTTTCCCCTGCACCCCAAACAAATCTTGAACCTTGAATAATGATGGCTGTGCTTTTAGAAATTATTTTGAAAACATACATAGAGCTCTTTAGTGACTGATTTTTCAAATTAAAACCAGCCTTTTTTTGTCATTGAGAGGAGTCAAAAAATTTCTTTCACTTGAACTTTGACACCTTATTTGTATTTATTAATTTGTATGTGATCCAGGTAGGCTATTGTTCTTTATGTTGCCCTGATTCATTCCAAGCAACTGAGATTTGTTCCATTATTTTCTTGCTGTGGAACTTAGAATTTGCAGGTTCGTCAACCAAGACTACTTCAGCAGTGTTGAAATACTGCCATTTAATGTAATTTATTTTAACCTCATTTATTTCCCATTTGTAGTCAGTGAGTTTCAGTGAAATGATTGCCCTCTCTTTGCTGAACAATACTTTAATAAGAATATAAATTCAATAATGGTTCTCAAGGGGGGTTGACATGTAGTAGTCTGTTTTAAACCTGGATAATTAATTCATTCTTGTAATTCAAGATGATAGATTCAGAAATGTAGCTTTCTTTTTGATGTTTACAGACTCTTTGCCTCTCTATCCCCTCTTGGAAAGCTGGACGAGAGCACGGAAAGGGAGCCAGGGAGAGCAGGACCCGGTCTCACCGGGGCCGTGGTGCTGTCCATGGTGCTGCACATGCAACCTGGACACAGGGAGGCAAATGCAATGTCCAGACTCAGCTTAGTTTGGATTAAGGCAAATTAAATAGATGAACAAAACAGTCTGGAAAAGAATCATGTTTTAAACTTAACTTACGGATCAGACAAAAAATTACTTCATTATACCAATTAATTAACTAGATGAAGGTTTATAATAAAGATTAACTGAAAAGTCTCAAAGGTTCTGAATTACTTAGAGATGTTTTATTTTGAAATAAAGATGGTTAATATCCTTAATCTAGAAATGTAGAATATATGGGTAAAATGCATTGGAAAAAACAGGAAAAAAGTCACAAAACAATATGATGGGTATGGCTCTGAAGATACAAGGTATCCCAAGCTTTGACAGAGATTAACATGCATTGTAGCTTCTTGTCCTCTTCACTTAAATTACCCACAATATCATAATTAGGTTTTGTAATTTGGAGGTTTTCTCTACTGTTTGGCAAGTATTGTGTATCTTCTTTGCACCTTGCAGCTCAAATTTTTTTTTATCCTGTCAGTGTAAATCTGTAGTAAATCTTGGAGAATTTTTGTGCATTATTTCATGTCATTAAAAGCAATGTTTCATTTGACCTAGCAATACCAGTACCTGATATGACTTACTAGTGTCAGCTTCTGGAAGCATTCAAATTTTATGAATCATCCTTCCTTTTCAGCACTGAACTGTCATCAGAAGTATATAAAAAGAAATGAAGTGCATCCCATCAAATAATGATATATAGAACAAGTACTAAGGAAGTTGGTTTGAGCAATCTCAGAGCAGTTTACTACATTTATTTTTATGAAAAGAGCTAAAAATGAACTTTCAATTCCTTAACATAAAAACTTTTGAGATGGTCTGGGTTATGAACTTATTCACCTGCTCTGGGATGATGTTCAGCATGCATGCTGTTATGGTAAAGACAAAGTGACTTGCCCTTCATTGAAGAAATATTTTATTTAAAATATTCTTTTATTCAAAACACAAAAGCTTACACCCTATTCTAATGCATTGTGCTAACATTTTTTTGTAGCATGTATCTTCTTTCCTTGTTTCAAAGTCTTGCTGCTTCATCCTTTTTTCCAGTTTTCAGGCTTTTCCTTTTGCTGCCCTGTATGGATCCTTGATCCCTAGCCCTCCAGCGCTCCTCACCAGCTCTCTTTCAGTACCCCTCCAGATTGCTCTAATTTACTCTTTTGCTAAGGCTCAGCTTCTGTCTCTTTTACTTTCGTCTTTTAAGTTCTATTATTGTCTTTTAGCCTTTGCTCCCTCTATTGCTACCATACCTGGTCATTCATATAAAACTAACAGACCACCCTAGAATCCTTTTTATTTCCTCCAGTAAACAAGTAATATGATTTTTTTAGGATTTTTTTCTATCTCTTTCTCAATTTACATGACCATTCTAATACTGATAGCTGCCCTTTGAAGGAAGAGAGAAAGAAAATAATGGATAGACAGTCATGTAAAAGTAAACTACTTCATCTGTGAGAAGCCATCCTTTTCAGTTTAAGATAGGAGGTTTTTTATATCTTTAGTGTTAGACTGACCCAACAGCTATGTGTAATCTGAAACTAGCTTCAAAAGAATAATCAGACTGAGAAACTGGTGACAGCTTTGGGGTTTCTGTTGTGATGAAGAGCTTGATCCCTGAAAAGTAAAAAAGGTACCAGCTTAAGAATGAAACATTATTAGGAATTTAAACCTTTCCTTCAACCTGATTTTTCATATAATTAATGACTTGAAAGCTTCTGAATACAATTTAATTTTATATTATACAATATGCAAGGGCAAGGATTCCAAATGCATTTTTGTGAGTGAGGTTCATACTGAAATAAGCCAGGATGTAATCAGAATGTTTCAACTTCGAAAAAACCCAACAACCCCCACCCAAACTGCCCAAACAAACAACCCACACCCTCCCAAGCCAACCAACCAGGGTAACATCTGATCTGTTATTCCTGAGATGGTGCTGCGTAAATCCAGTCTTGATCTGTTAGCTAGAGAAGAAGAATTTGAACAAATACCTGAAACACAGAGAGAATATCTGAACAAAGAAATAGTTGAGTTCAAGGTTGTTTAGCAATTTCATTTTACTGTACTACTAAGGGTAAATTTCATTAAAAACTATGATTGCCTTTGAATTTCATTTCCTTTACTGAGAGGGAAATTAGAGACTTGCTAATACCTTCCAGCTGCTCCTAGCATCACAAACCAATGCAGCAAATGGCTGAGACAATACATGGAGAAAATATATATATAAGGATGGATATAAGGTCAAGGACTGAAGATTGTACATATTTATATCCATCTGTAACTTCTTGCTACGTGGAACATGTACTGGAGTTTCTGTTTACACCTGGGTCATGAATGATCAGTGTTCCTGATTCTGTAATTGTAGTGAGATGTATTTATTTTGTGTTTGGACTAAATTTTTCTTGTGTGTGACTCATCTTCATTCTTTCACAATGTCTGGCAGTGTTCATTACCATAATATGTTTTATTACATTCCAAGATGAATTTAAGCAAATCTGTAGTTTCATGTATGCTCAGTAGTACTAAGAAATGTATTTTATTTCTTTTGGTTTTGAACTATTTAGTTCAATGCTGGTTTTCCCTCTGTGCTAAACAGAGGAGCTATTCAGTCCTTCTGTACTATATCCACAGGAGGACTTTGGAAGCCAATGCCTGTTAAGTAGTATGTACCTGATTCCAAAACTGTAGTTGTCAAAAATTGGTTTAGCAAAGAATGGAGAATGCCTACGATTTCATTATTAATATTCCTTGAAGTTATGCCACTGGGTTTTTTTGGTGGTGCCTGAAGTTCACAACTTTTACTCAATCCATCAGCTCTTCCAGGGTCTATAAAACTAAGCCATTGTTTGGTAGTCTTCCCTGGCATGCTTGCTCTGATAAGCATAGTGACAGCACTCCTTTGCATATATGACTCTTTTATGTATTTTCCCAAAGGAAAAGCCTAGGCTTTTAAATTCTGTCCATGCCATAGGGCAGAAGTACAGGCACAGGCAGGACACAAACCAAAAAATAGCTCCCTAAACTTAGAATGGCAGTGCTAACTTTCCCTAGTGTTTACCTTGAAGCAGAACAGGGTTATTTGCTCAGGGCTTTCGATGACCATAGGTCTTAATCATTTTGTGCATCCAGTATAGATCACTTATCTGTCTGTAGAATAGTAGAGAAAAAAAAAACCCCTCTGTCTTTTTTAGGCTTAACTGATATTTTTCTAGAGATACTTAGATTTCTGGCTATATGCAGGAATTAGAGAGGTAATTACATATAAAAATTTGTAAATAGGAAGCTGTTAACATCTGAGATGTGGAGACTTGTCAGTGTGGTTGTTGTAATATCTTAGGTATTAGGATGTTTAAATAAAGTGCTAAGTAAGTACATCTTCAAAATTCAGTGTAATAAGATGCAGTTATTTTAATAGTATAAGCTCTAAGAAAACACTACCTTTCCTGGGAGATAAATGAAATGGTAACAAATCTTAATCATTATTTGATGCTTGGGTTTTTTAGAATCTAGAAATGTATTAATTATCATGTTATTGATAATGTTTCTTCCCCTCGATTCTTTATTTTTAAAACATCAAGAAAAATGTCTATAAATACTGTATACACCTTAATAGTATGAATGTCACAATTATGGATGCTGAGGACAATTAAAACAAGATTTAAATAACAAAATCTGAACGTTTATTTCTCAAGAGTGCGTTTTGAATCTAATAACCTTTAAATCTGACAAATGCAATAATTATTTTGACCATCTCAAAATGAAAGGTGTGGTTAAATGAACAAACACATACGGTGGTGGATTCTGCTGAACACTTAGTCTGTGCTATTGCTTGATTTTCAGAACTGTCCATTATGAAGGTGGTGCTGTGTCCATTCACGCTCGTTCCCTTTGGCGACTGGAGACTCTAAGAGTTGCGTAAGTAAAATCCGCCTCAGAAAAAGAGGGACGTTTAGAAGGACACTTTTTGCAGAGAGCAATCCTGTAAAATCAAAATAATTTTAATTATAATATTTTATAATATCAGAATAAATTTAATTATAAATCCAGATGAGTAAAACTAAAAGAATCCTTTAAAAATGCTTTATATGACTTCCATTAAATATTAAACAAGTTTCTGTAGAGAGAGTGTGTGTTTTGATTATTTTTAAAGTTGTTATAGCTGTCAGTGAATTCACAATTTACATTTTTAGCACATAAATGACAAAAACAGCACCGGTTTCCTTAAAATAAAAATCACATGTGACACTCCTCCCCCAGCTTGTTTAAGCCATTTGGAAGCCATTAAAATAAAAAATTTAAAAGAAAAAAAATCAGTCATGCATTATTGGAGGTGTTGGAATAATAGTAAGGAATCGTGCCTTGTTAAGATAATTGCAACGTAAAACTGCATTTAAATCATATTACAATATGTGCTTGTGATAAAGCTTCTAGTGAGGAATAAATAATTGCTTTTTAGACATGAAATCAGAACAGCTTATGAAAAGGTTACACTCCAGTGATGCTGTTTTCTCTGTGTGATTTATGACATCAAATGTCAGTGATAGGGCAGTGAGATTTTTCTTTTGGACTGAAATGGACTTTCAGACAGTGACAAGAACAATGAAACTGTGGAAGGATCTCTGGCTTTTTGTTTTCCCTATGACATTTACTTCCCTAATAAGCAGTATTGGAGTAACATGGGGATCCAAGAAATGACAGTTTCTGTTATGACCATCATATATCTCACTTTGACAACCATTGTATACAAACTTCTGAAGGGTAAACATTTGAACCTGTATGACTGAAAGAAATTGTAAGTACTGTCAAAACAATTATTACAAAGGGAGTGGTAATCTTTCTTTATAAAATCCAGGATTTTCTTACTAGGTAAAAAGAACCAAATTAAATCCCAATAATAACACTCTCCTATACTTCCCTCACTTTATTTTCCTGTGTGATATTCTAATTGCTATATACATTCATTTCTGAATTGCGGCCCATTTGTATTCCTGCAAATGCTTCAATTTGTAGTTTTGTGTATGCATTCCTGAAGTTCTCAATCAGCTGTAGTCCTTCCCAGAATGACTGCAGATATAATACTATGTGAATTTTACATCTGAAGGAACAATTATTTTCTCAACCCTGTTTGCTAGTGGAGAACTCTTACAAAAATTGCCTGGGCAGCCTGCATGGACAGATGCCCTTGGGGTGCCCTGCCATGGGACACCAAATAGTATTGCTCAGCATTGCTTTATTTTCCAAAAGGTGGCAGAGTTCATGCTCTCACATTGCAAAAAATATTTTTAGTAGTCAGAAATGGCTTCACAAGATACTTCCTGCTCAAAAGGCTTTTTTTCTAAGTGCACATGAATTGCTATATTTCCTATCCTGCAGGCATGAACTAGAAGTATGGCTCAATTACACTACCTTTTTTTCTTTTTTTTTTTCCTTATGGTCTGTAGCTACTGAGGCCAGAAGAAAATTGAATCAGACAAGAGAAAAGGCAGCTCCCCAGCATGACCTGTAATATAAAAGGTGCAGAACTGATGTATTTTACCAGACTCGGCAACACAACAGCTGAGATTCATGACCTGACATTTTACTGACTAGAGAAACAGAAGTTATGTTAGAACACTGGACTCAGATGTCCTTTTGTGGAGTATGTGGACTTTGCTGTGCAGAAGACAGAAAAAGATAAATGCGTTTCTAAGATACAAAGCTTCCATTTTTCCTTCTACCCCAAAGCTCCCTCAACTTCAACAGAAGAGACTCTAGATTTCAAAAGAAAATAGTTGAGGGCAAAAACCTTTTTATTCTTCTGTTCTCTTAAAAACAAATAATTAAAAAGGTTTAGAAGTTTAATCACTGAAGTGTAATGAATCCTGTTACAAAACAGAAACATTTTTAAAACTGCGCTTTGAAAATGTTTGCCAAATGGGTTTTGCATATTTTGCATCCAGTATGGCCAACTCAAAAGGATCGACATTTAAACAAGTGGGTATTGCTGTTAAATAGATAAGCGCTTTAACCTGCTACATTTGCGTGTCAGGGAAAATGAAAATAACTTAAACCTGTGGAAGTACTAACTTAAGGGATTTTCAGACTTCCCTACGGATACATATACATAACGCATATACAGAATAAATACATTATTTTGTCTCCAAAACGCAGCACTCACATACATCTGAAGTGCAAACTTTTGCCACTATAAGACTGAAGAAAATTCTGTGAATAGGAAAAATGCCCTAGTTGTGAACAGTTTTCCTATTTGAAAAGCCTTTGTGAAGTACATATTCCTTAATAACCCCTACACAAGTTTGTATTTAGGAATTAAACAGGAAGAACAACAGGGCTGGATTTTCAGTTAGGGCAAGAAATTGGAAACCTGTGACCTGCCCTTTAAGTTGAGTAATTTTTGGGGAGCTTAGATAAGTTTTGCCTTTCTTCCTTCTATAGAATATGAAGAATCTGGGCCATTTTTTTCTTAATAAGTTTTCATATTTATTTCAGGAAGTTTTCTAATTTTTTTAATGCATTTTATTTTTGCACAGCATTTAAAGTGTGCTTAAAATCTTCTGACTGCTAAGAGATCTCTGGAAAAGTGAAGAATGGCAGCTGCTGGTAGATGAAATGTTGGAGAGGGAACTGGCAGATCTAAACTCTTTGTGTACAGCACAAGCCTCCTTTTCTGTAGGCGGTCTGTACCTTCTATCAGGAAGAACTCAGGCTGAACAAAGGCAGCTTGTGCAAGGGAAGACCTTAAGATTATTTATTAGAATGGTTTTGTAGGGGATAACCACAAAGTAGCCACTTTCTTGCTGATACTCCAACATGTGAATTTTATATGTTTAGCAACTGGTTGGTAATACATTTTACTTTCAAATATTATTGCTAGTAGCTAATTTTTTTTTTAAAAAAAAAATTTTTATGGACTCTCCTAGGTGGAGTGGCAGCCACATTAGATGGGGACAGCCATTCAGACTAAGACATATAACAACAGGAAAATATTTAAGTCTCCTGGATGACAAGAGTCTTCTTCTTACAGACAAAGAGAACGCAGATGTAAAATCTACAGCATTCTGTTTTCGGTCTTCTAAGGTATGGAATCAGTGCAGCATTAATATTACTAGTAATAATTCCAGTCTTTTTAGAAAGCAAGATTTAGATACTTTCTGGTTGTTGTGATTGCATTAATTATTGGAGGCTTCTATTTTTCACTGATAAGAAAAAATCCAAAATGCAGTATAATCAGTATAATCAATAACTAGAAAGCTTTTTTTATCCTACTTTCTCTGTGTATTGCTACCTGACTCTCTGTGGGTTTTGTTCTTTTATTCATTGTTAATTTGTTGCTTTTTTGTTGTTTCACTGTCATTGTTAATTTGTTGCTTTTTTGTTGTTTCACTGGTTGGGTTTTTTGGTACTTCTTGCCCACTTTTGAGCAGTATACTAATTTCTATTTTTTTTTCTAATTAACTTCTCTGCTTCTTCTAATATCTGCTGTCTGACACAGGAAAAACTTATAATATTGTGAGTTACTGAAATTAAATTGGAAATTCGGGATTTCTCTCAAAAAAAAAATACTATTGTCTAATAGTAGTATTATAAATGAAGTATTTCTCATACTTATCACCTGTAGCATTTTGTCGGAGATTTTTCCAACAATAATTTTGTTGTTGTAAAAAACCTGTCTTCTAAAATACAAAGTAACAGTAAATATAATTACTCAATAACTTCTCTATATCATTTGATTTATATATATATATATGAAATTATTTGCCTGCTTGAAAAGATAAGAAAAGAAAAGATATCAAAAGCAAGTATATAGACTTTTGCACCTACATGACAAAGACTGTAGTTCAAGTGATGGTTTTGAGAGCCAGACAATTTATCTTTTTTGAAACTGTTAGAAAAGCCATAGAAATGCTTAAATGTTTTAGGAACAATGCAGTGCAACTATGTTAGGGATTTCCTGTTGCAGCTAGTATAGACTTCAACACTTGGAAGCTAGAGGGATAGAATAATTCACTCACTGATTTTCAAGATGGCTTGTCAGCAGGGAATGCCCCAAAAAGAGTGATGTGTTCTACTGTTACATGATTTATTTAGTCCAAAAAATTCTTGAAGGCAAAAACTTTTAGCAAGAATGTCTCTCGTTGATATGGATAAGGTGGTTTGTCTCTATTTTCTATGGAGCATATGCTTATGTATTTTGGAGAATAGGTGATGTTGTATTTGAAATTTCTTCTTTTTATTCTTTTTTTCCAGTCTGAATTTGGAAGTCTCATTTGAAATTATTTTGAGGTTTTAGATTTTGAAATGGTTTTGCTCTGCCATACTCAAAATGAAAGGTTAACATTTATTTTGTTTTTAGTGGCCGAACCTATCCTATTCTGAGCAGAGGGAAAAGGCTTTGAGGCAGGTAGAAACTTGTTATGGTAGTCAATTCTTGAAGTACTGCGAGAACTTTAAGAGGAGTATATAAGATAATCTGCACATGATAAATAAAATTTTACCACTGTTTAAATATGAATTTTCAAAGAAATTGGAAGGCTGGAAGATCATATTTTATGTAAATGTTATGGAAATCAGTACCAATTTTAATGAATGACTTACTTGGAAGGAATTATAGAGATACCATAGGGGAGGAGGAGCACATGGTTTGCTGAGGATGAATCAAATCTGGATGCAATCATGTGTTATGTGCTCTAGAATGACCCTGCTTGAGCAAGGAACTTGGACCAGATGACCCACTCTAGTACTTTCCAACCTGACCCATTCTTGGTTGTCTCCTGCTTTGGACTTGTTATAGGAGTGGCATGCTTCACTTTATTAGTATATAGCCATTAAAAATTTTGAGGTGGCTTCCCTCCCTGGGAAGGAGCATTAAAATAAAGATTTCAAATTACAGGAGTTCTAAAAAGGCTTCTGTAGAGAAGCTATGCAGATTTAGGGTCTCTCCCTCTGAATATGTTTGAACGAACCATCCAAACTTTCACTTGTGTTGTTGCATGTACATAGCACCCCAAAAAATTATTCATGGATAAGAGGGAATGCCTAATCTTCTTTATTGAGTACAGAGCATTAATACCTAATCTGCACTTCATATTCCAAGTAGCTTGCTCTTTCTAATAGCAGTTTCATCCCTTTTTTTTTGCCACAGTCATAATTCTTCTTGCAGTAGCTGGGAAAAAGTGGGGAGAATTGTGAATTGTTGCACAATAGTAAGTTAGCTTTAAATAGTCAAAAAAAAAGGGGAGAGGAAAGTGTTAAAAGATCAGTTCCTTTAAGCATGCGAGTAGATAATATCTTCAATTTCTGTATGAAAAGCAGCTTTCATGTTTGCGGAGATAATGCTAAAAATGTATCACCTGCAGATCTGAAGATTTACATGCAAATATAGAGGCTCAACATTTATTTTATACCTTATTATTTGCAAGGGTTCATCACCTTAAACGTATTAGCTTGCCAATACTTCATTTAAAAAATTGCTCAGAAGAGAACTAGAAAGCGAAAGGGTTTGTTTGTGTTTTGGGTTTTTGTTTTGTTTTGTTTTCTTGGTGAAAGCTTGAAAATATCACAAAGAGCACTCAGAAGATAAGGGTTTTCTGAGGAGGTAACAGTCACTTCATTTTTCCTTCTAGTGATCGGCCTTTGTTCTCTAGTTATTGTATATTACCTTAATAATTATCATTAAATGCAAAATATATTAGCCTTTCAAGAATCTGAGGTTCAGAAAATTCTTCTTTTTCTCTCTCTAGTAGTTCTGCTTCATTCAGCATAGGATGTCCAGAGATATCTACAATTAATTTAGCAAACATATGACTCTTTTAATAGATTTGTATTTGTAAAGATCAAGTTTTGTGGATTTTTTTTCTCTTCCATTAGCTCAATATTGATTCTTTTTTAAAAAAGAACATTATTTTAATATCACTATTCCCCTGAAATAAGGTAATTTTACTAATTTAGAAATGTTTGTACTTTCTGTACCAAGTCTGCTTTTCTTGCCTGTAGTCTTTTCCAGTGCACAGAAATAATCAATGTTAATAAAATTTTGTGGCTTGTATTTTTGTCTTCAGCTTTTTCTTTCTTCTTTTTACTTCTAAAATTATATTAACATTGCTTAAAAAGCAGCCATAAATTAACTTCTTGCAGTTGGTGAAGTCTTACAATATCAGTCCTGTAAGTGGACTTACAGGGTTAGGTCCGATGACAAGAGGTAGAATTGAAAGGACAAACCTTAAGGCAATCCATTTTGGAATAAGGAGTTAAACAGAAACATTAGACTGAAATAATGGTTGAGGTGAGGCTTCATAAAATAATTTTTCAACATTAGAATGAGACCATTTTCAAAAGATTTTGTTCATTTAGCCCACAACAAAAGTGGGAAGATTGGCTGGTCTTCTTGTATGTGTGGAATAAACACTGTTTATAAAGAGAACAGCCTTCTGGAGAAAATTTGGCCTATTTTTCAATAAGCCCGTTCGTTTCTGATACATTCTTGTTTTTCATTACTGAGATGGTTTACAGACTGTTGCAAAACCCACTTGCTGCTGTTTGTTCCAGTGTAATAAATGAAGATTTTTGATCCTTGTTTAGACAAGGCTGATCACCTGAGAATGGGTCTAGATTACAAATAGGACTGAAGGTTTTCTTTGTAAGAATGCTGTAGGAAGAATTAGCAGATGGTTTGGTAATGACAGGTTACCTATGTAGTAAGAGTGTGGCTGGAAACTTGCACCATTATTAATTAGAGACATGATTTCTAATATTTTTCAGATCCTTATTTTCTCTGATGAACTATTTTACTGTAGATAATGACACTGATTCATTATATATACTTTCTCAACTACCTGGTGTTTATTGATATGAGCTCAGCATTCCATTCAAAGCTTCCCCTTTTTAACCAATTTGTGGTTCCTGTTCACTCCCACAAACAGTTGAATGTCTTGAAGCCCCCAGATGAATGGTCTAAATGCCTGCTGCCCTTACACCATCCACTAGTCTTCTGTTTATCTCCTATATGTAGCTCAACTTAGGCACTATAATTGCCTTTCTGGCTACTATATTTATTTTGCAGGAGAGAGCTCACTTTAATGGGATTGATTTCAATCTGGGATTTAAACCTACACACAGATCTGTTAGTGTACTTACATCAGTGAGAACAGAGATTTTGTTTGACAAATTGTTGGACTGAAATTTTTATGCAAAGTAAATTTAATTCCAATTGGAATGAAGATTTCAATATCCAACCCTTCTCTTTCTGTTACAGCCAGTAGATTTTTAACAAAGAATGCAAAAATACTTTAAATTAATAATCCCTCAGTTTATTTGCAGTGCTTAATGAAAAAAAAAAAGTGGATTCTTGTGTTCACATCTTAAGAAATTGTGAGATCTGAAAAAAGAAAGTCTGACAAAGTAGGAGCCCTGTATGTGTTCACGGTATCTTCTAGTTACAAGGAGAATTCAAAAAACTGGAGCTTGAAATCAGGATCTAATTTATCTTTTCCTGTATCATCATTTGTTTGCAATGTCATATTACAAATAGCTTTTCAACTGGTACTGGTAATAGGTTAATAAGGTAACTGGTAATAGGTTAATAAGGAGGCACACAATATGTCTAATTGGAATCAGATTATTAAGAAACCAGCTCTTACCATGTATCAATGGACAAGATTTTAATAAGAATTTCAGCACTTAAGAACTGATGAAAATCATTTACTAGGCGGTGAAATTAACATCTGTATCCAGAAACAATCAGAAAGCAAGCTGAATTGATGAATTTATTATATCTGAAATTTTAATATTATGAACAGGAATCATAAGAATTTCACCTCCATACTATTGTACTTTTTTTTCCAAATGCTTCAAAATGCATTCATGATTGTAGGCTGAAAATCGAATTACAGGACATTTCTCTTTACTTAAAGTACTTTAAAAAACCTTTGAGAAGTTAGAGATTGTTGTCTGTTCACGTAGAAACCCCAGTCTTTCTCAACATTGACTTTTAAGCTGTCTTCCCACATTGTCAGGGCACTTGTGTATGAAGTAATCGTTCTTCTAATCTTTCCTGATTGTAGACAGGTAGAACACAAAGTTGTTTCAGTCTCACTATTTGTACCATTACTCTGAGGAGCTGCAGGAAGATGCTTGTTGTCTCCTGCTGAGCAGGAGAAGCCCAGAATTTTGAAGGTGTACTTGGTCAAGGGGGTCTTGTTGCAAACTGAATGTACAGTCACAGGTCTTTTGGTCAGTTGAATCATATGTTTTTGGAGAGATTAAATGGATGATCTGCCATGAAGCAGGATGCATGGGCTGTTGGTCCATACAAGTCTGTTCAGAAGTAGTTTGTGCTTAGGAGATCTAGATTTTGAGGAAACGCCTCAAATTTGAGCCACAAACTCTAGTATTGTTTGGGATACTACATTTCCTCTCCTGAAACAACTTCTGTCTCTACAGGACACCAGCTGGAATGACGTGCTGTCATGCCATTATTAGTTTGTGGGCCAACCATGCAGAAATTGATTGCTTTTTTCAGGAAGCACTGAACCCATTGTTGGGCAGTGACAGGTTAAAGGCCATCTCTCAGTGATTGTTGGATGGAGCTCATCTTTTCCAGGCTGGATTAAAAAAAACCCCTCAAGTGCCCAAGAAAAACTTCGTGAAGGTTAATGCCTGTTTCAGCTAGGGGCGTTAATGTATCTGGGGTTGTTTTGTAAGCTCTTATGCTTCAATAATGACGTTAATTGTCAGTTATGATCCTAGTTCTTTCCTATACAGGTGAAATGAATACACACAGCCTTTCAAGTTTAACAGGCTAGGTTTTTGCATGGGTAAGATTTCTCTTTGTCTTTAACTAAAAGTTACACTTTCCCATTTTTTAGTGATATCTTTAAAGAAGGATCTCAAATAATCTTTTAGGTCCTGTTCTGGAAAATTTCCTAATATTTATTTTTTTATGCAAACATTAACACGTTGGTTATTGTTCATGTCTACATTTTTTCTTCATCAGGAAAAATTGGACATAGGGACAAGGAAAGAGGTGGATGGAATGGGAGCACCTGAAATAAAGTATGGGGACTCAATATGCTTCATACAACATGTAGATACGGGCTTGTGGCTCACGTACCAGTCTGCTGATGCAAAGTCTGTAAGGATGGGTTCTCTGCAGCGAAAGGTAAGGCTGTACACAGGAATGCATTTCATTCACTCACAGTCTCATAGGCTGGGTGGGGAATGGGAGGGTTGGGAAATGAAGGGAGCTACGTGAGCCAGCTAATTTCTGGATTTCAAATATTTTTAGCATGCTTGCCAGATGAAAGATTGGGTTTTTTTCAGTCACATATGGAGAAGTTAAGTGGTGTACTTAATTGTCAAACTGAAGGCCTGACAAAGTCAATTTGTTAACCTGTAGATATTATCTCACAAATATTGATAAATCTGGATGTATTTGATTTCAAACTAAAATATTAGTAACAGCCTATTCCTTTCTAAGGATTAGAAAGATCAACTAAGATTCCTTTCTTGAATGTAATTTCAATTGATCAGGCTTTTAGTTCAAAGCATTTTATTCCACATTGTAAGTGTGTTACCTTTTGGGCTAGAATGTTCAAGTCTTGAGTCCTGACAGATTTCTTTCTTTATAGAATAATCACAGCTAAGCTGAATGCTAGGTCAGCATCATAGAGTAGGAAAAAGATTCATTTGCAATGTAACACTGGAGTGTTTTACCTGGCTATTTTAGACACCAGAAGTACACAGTTGGAGCAGAGGTTTAAAATATTTATGTGAATTGGATTGAGCTGTCCAATCCATCAGAACCATGATAACTAGACAAGAAAAACTGTAAGTTATTGGAAATTTAATCAAAGCATAGTCAGAAAAGGCCATTAGCACGCTTAGAAATGAGGACCAAAAAAGAATATCTGTTAAAGCAGACCTTTTCTGCTTTAAGGATTTGCTGCTCTATAAGGGAAGTGCTTTTAATGTTGACAAAAAACAAAGAGCTAACAAAAACCCCTTAGTTGGGTTTGTGGTTTTTTTTTTCCTTTTTTTTTTTTTTTTTTTTTTTACTGAACCATGTTGTTTGCAAAAGCTTTGACTTTGCCATTATTATGGCACTGAATCTGCTGGCTCAGTACAGCTGCATCCTTGGACATGAGAAACTAAACCATGGAATTATCTGTTTTTAATAAAATCATTATTTATGTATGTGACTTCATCATTTCCTAGCCTGCCTTCCTATGTGAGTTTTCAGACTTCTTATTTAATGTCTCATTTTTCAGTGACTGCTTCTTGCTTTTGTTTTCAGGCGATAATGCACCATGAAGGGCACATGGATGATGGTTTAACACTGTCCAGATCTCAGAATGAAGAATCCCGTACAGCACGAGTCATCCGTAGTACAGTCTTCCTTTTCAACAGGTTCATAAGGTGTGCCTTTAAAACTATCTTTTAATAATCACTTTTTCTTTTTTTTCTCTCTTCAGTTTTATTCAAAGTTGCCATTAACACAACAGGGAACAATTTATCTTTTAGAAAAAAGTAGGTCAATGATTCTGAAACTGGACTTTGTCAATTCTTTGTGTTGTCAGCAGATAAGCACTTCAACAGATACTGGTCAATTTTTTTCTCAGTCTTTTAACATTAATTTATTGCTCAATCTTGATTTAAATATATAAACATACTGAAAATGCAAACAAACCATAAAAGAAGTATTTTCTTGCCAAAATATGCTTAAAGTCATGTGGTGCATAAATTAGCTTTTTCTTTCTAGGTATGGTTTTTAAAGGTGATCTTCCTTGAAAAACGTGGAAGAGTGAGATAACTGTATAACTATAGACCTGTAAAAAACACAAATATACTGATGAAATTCATACTATCAAGAAGAAGTTTTCTTTAAAATAATATCTTCTTTGTACTTTCACATTACACTTCATTTATTTTTTCCCTTTTAACGTTACTTGTTTCTTTAATATTTTGAAACATGAAAAAAGTTGTGTTAGATTTTATAGTAATTAGCCATTTAAACATACTGTCAGATTGTGCAATTTGCATTTACCTTCCTATTCCTAAAAAATGCTGATAAAATGATAATTCTCAAATGCTTGTGATTTCAGTAATTGATGAAAGACCCTTCCATCAGTGTAGCTTGCATTAGAAAAAGAATGATATGCAGTAAGTCTGTATGGAAGGATAAGAATTTCGTAAGAAATCATTAGCAAGAAGAAAAAAACAGTGTGGGAGATGGTGACCTGAAGCAACCATGTACTAAATAAGGACACAGATAAAGACACAGACATATCAATTTGTTGAAAAGCATGTAACAAGGTACTTAAAAAAACCAGGACAAAATCACCCGTTAGAATTGTCTACAGTATGACATTTAAAATACAAAGGAAATGTAAGTCCTAGGTCACTTTGTAAATAATACGCCTTCATAGAAGCTTCTAAGAATGCCATAAAAGATAAAGACAGAGAAGGGCAATTTAATGATAAGGTTTCACAAATCAAGGCATTGCTAAATTACAGTGGAGGTTTTTGTGGAGTGCACAGGGAGTCCAAGGCAGTGTTCAGCAGTTTAGTTTTGGCGGGATGTCACCTCAAAAATAAAAAGCTGAATTGAAGAGGATGAAAATTATTCTTTTAAGTGTATGCTCCAGTTCATCCTCACAAAGTCAGTAGAAAAATTGTGCTTTGGATAACATGCTCAAAATAAAATTAAGTTTTAAAGATAACTTTTGTAGCTGTCCTTTTGAAACTTTGCATTATTTGGAAAGGCATTCAACTGAGCAAAGGACAGGTATAACATGGATGGGAACAGTCAGCCCTCCACTTCTAAGAGAGAATGTTCACAGACTTCTGCAAGGCCAGCTTTGAATAGGGTATAAGGGGGGGGAAAAAGGCTAATAAAGTGCTGAGACAGACTTAGTGGAAGTGCTGCATCTTTCCACACTGAAAAGGGCTTAAGAACAGGTTAGAGATGTGTTTGAGAGCCTCCATGGGCAATCCTCCTCAGCACTGCAGGACTGGTCTCTTTAAATTGTGTCCATTCCAGTTTCATGATGCTTTGTACCAGTTTACAATAACATCTCTTCTGCTTTTGCTTTGCCTCTGAAACTGCTACATCTGTAGGTAGGATATTAAAATGTGGTTTTTGGATTTGAAAAAAAATTTCCAGAAAAAAACATTTCTCATGCTTTCAGGTTTTATTTGGGAAGGGGTAGGCTGTTAAATGGAGAATGGTCAGATATGAAGAATTTTTGGCAAGTTGCTGTCAGAAAATGACCTTTGGCACCTAAATAAACTTTACTTCTAATTAAATAAGGAGTTGGGATGATAAAGTAAGTTACTTTTCAATTCTCAGAAGACCTTGCATCTTCTTGCAGGGGCCTTGATTCACTCAGCAAGAAAGTGAAGTCTTCCACCATCGATTTGCCTATCGAGTCAGTCAGTCTGAGCCTTCAGGACTTGATTGGCTACTTTCACCCCCCTGATGAACATTTGGAGCATGAAAACAAACAAAACAGGCTCCGAGCACTGAAGAATCGCCAGAACCTCTTCCAAGAAGAGGTACTTCTCTCAGTTTTAGTCCTGATTATCCGCTATGTTGTGTGCAAGCATTCTTCCACAGTATCTCTAGTATCGATGTCTGATATGGATTATGCTTGCAGTGGGTTTTTATCCTATAGGAGTCAAACTATTTGCTACGTTTGTAGTCCCTCTAGATCTGCTGCTTTTCCTACATATTTGAAGAAATACATTTAACGGCCTTATTTCTTTTTCCCTTTATGACCTTGTGCCTTGAACTCTATCCGTAATTTTCTCCTTATGTGTAAATCAATTATTTCTATTGTAATCTCTTGATATAGAAGAATGTTTTGGTTTACTAAGTATTCTTTAAGCATTTGTTTAATATTATGTGTTATTTCTCTGATAATAATAGTTGCCTATACTTTATCAGATGGCTAAATGTCCTCCAGAATAAAATTTTGCCTAAAATTATGTCACTAATACTGTTTATTTTTGTTTTAACTTGACCATTCTAAATGGCAGATGTTTATTACCTCTGTCAAGGAAAATTTTCTGTTGGGATTGCTTGTTTGACTTCATGCATATATTCTTGTGTTTTGCATATCCTGTCCTTCATGTTTTGCTTTCTTAGATTTCTGAAAGTCTTTTGTGTTTGTGTCTAAAAATACTTTCTTTTCCTCTGACGTTATGAGCTTTTTGATTTTTAGGGTATGATCAACCTTGTACTTGAATGTATTGATCGCTTGAATGTATACAGCAGTGCAGCCCACTTTGCAGATGTAGCTGGGAAGGAAGCTGGAGAAGCTTGGAAATCTATTCTGAATTCTTTGTATGAATTACTAGGTAAGACATACTATGAATTACTTGGATAGTTTTAGCTCAAAATGGCGAAGAATAAAGAAGTATGTAACTGTTGTAGTACAGAAGAATTTCCACTATGTAGAAACTTAGGATACAAATTAGTCAAGATTTTTGCGTTTGCAATTATTTGACGCATTACCAATCAATTAAAGAAGTTATGTCAGGAATTATAAACATTTAAAAGTATCCAGACTACATCCAGAAAGTTAACATCTCCATGAAATCAAATGATGACTGTTTGGGGTACAGATGGTATATGATGGGGTATAAAATTCTGTGGTTTGGTTATTCATAGATATAGGGTAGAATTTAATTTTTTTGTTACAGCTTAGTTTATCTCTTGTTGCATTAAGCACAGTTTAGACTGGAGAAAGTAGTGGCTTGATTTCCAATTGGCAAGGCTAGAAAATTCCTTCTGAAAAAGACTTTCTTCTGAAGAACAGTCTGCCTGTTCTATACAAAGTATTGCTTCCATGGACTTGTAGTGATGAGAACAACACACAAGCTTTTGTTGACTTCCCATTCTCTGTGCCCCTCCTGCCCTCTGATGTTACTTCTCTAACTGCATTATCTTCTGGCAGCTAATGCTTAGGAAGCCTGGCTTTGATCTAGCTATGATGAATTTGAATGTTGCTCTGTTCTGAATAATGCTGCATCTGTACAGTAATTACGTGGATGACAAATGGATATTGCTTGCTCAGTCTCGCTTCAGCAAACAACACTTTGTATTTTGAGTCTGCACATAAATAAAACTAAACTGTGATGCCAGACTTCATGTCTTTTGTCATGTCATTGATGTGTGTTGTATTTCACTGTGATGAGAATGAAATCATTTATAGATGCTGAGACTGGATTCTAAGATCACATATAATCTTAGAATGGTTTGGGTCATAAGAGACTTCTAAAGATCATCTAGTCCAGCCATCCTGATTGCAAAAAGATACTTCCTTATATTCAATCTAAGTCTCCTGTCATTCAAGTTGAAATAATTGACATACATCTACTAAAGCATCTGTCCTTTCTCTATTACAAATACATACATTCACTGTGAACATGTACTAGATCCTTTTGCATTACAAAAGAATGTGTAGAATTAAATGCAGTGATGTGATGTGAATGTCTGACTGACCATATCATGGTTTTTACTTCTTCAAAATTGAATGCTGGTCTTCTTCAGAGTAGGAGGCAATAAGAAAAGAAACTTTTATTTTTTTGTTTTCGATTGTTAGTGTCTGTGTGCCTCATTTAATGCACAGCTTTAACCAATGAATACTAACCTTTCAAAAACTTGTGCAGAGCAGCATTTATGAAACCATCTGTGTCTCATTACTGTTAATGAAGTTAAATTTAGTGATGTGTTGAGCACTGAACTGTTACTGCCTTTATTTTAAGTTCCTGTGTGAAGCACAATGAGATCATATGTCTTGTCTGAGAGCAATAAAAAAGTCACTGTCAGAAAAAGGTGTTCCTCAGTTCTAGTCTGTGTGTTTTATCAAGGTGTCCCCCCTCTTATGATTCCCAAGTATTTTCAAATAATTGTGGTCATTATTAATCAAAGGTGTAAGATTTCAGAGTACCTATTTTCTTCTATTCTGTAACACAGCAAGAAAAAGGTATTTGTCTGTTTGTTTTTCCATTAGGGTTTATTTTCCTCATCAGAAAACTAGTGAGGAAACTGCCAGTTTACAGAACTGTCAGCCTTCCAACACTGCTCTCCCTCTTTGCATATAGTTTCATGTCATATTTATGTTGTAACTCTCTAAGTTTAACCTTTTATAAATAAAGCAGCATAAAAACATAGTGGCAATATAATACAGTGAGTTTGTATAACAGCAAAACAGATTTTAAGAGGCCATTTCCTTTTAGCAGGACCAACAGTCTCTGCTGCTGGAAATAATCACAGAAACTTCAGGTTGAAATAATTTTTGACAGCACTGGAAAACAATCTTGACCAGTTTGTGCTGCTCCACACACCAAATCTTTGTGCCTTAGTCCGTTCGTGGAGTAGAGCAGATGCTTCTCTGAGAGCTTGTGTGTGTGCACATACCTGGGATGCATGTAATCCAGGACAGGACAAGTTGGTGGGTGCCTGCATTGCTCAGGGAGATTTCATTTCAGTTGTACCCACCAAGTCAGTGCATGATTCAGTCTACTTCAATCTTCAGCTTAAAGCATGAGGGTGAAACAGAGTCAAAGCAGTTACTTCCTCCCTACAACCTTGTCCAAAGTATAGCAAACAGTTCTTAGACATCTGTCTTGTATTACTTCTTGTTACAGTAGAAAATACTCATAACAGTAGAAAATAATTTGCATTCATCACCTATGTTGTTGGCTTCACACTCTGCTTTTGCAGTGTTTTCTGTCTTTACAAGAATACTGTTTTACAGAAACTTGTTTCTATAGTAGCAGCTGATTTCTGTGGTGTAAATACGGGCTTCTTCATGTAGAGCATTTTGTAGGGATTATTGAGATAAGCGTAGAGCCAAAATAATTCAAATTCCCCGAAGGTCAATTTGATATCAAAGGTATTTCTTGTGCTGAATTCTAACTATCACTTATATTATTTAAATTTAAATCTAGAACAACAATAATTAAAGGTTCAGACTCTCTTACTGGATCCTTTCTGACAACAAAAAACAGGAATTATTTAAATTTAAGTGCAGTTATAACTGTGATTTAATTTCTCTCGCGTTCTCTCTCTTTTCCCAATAGCCGCTCTGATTCGAGGAAATCGTAAAAACTGTGCTCAGTTTTCTGGATCTCTTGATTGGTTGATCAGCAGATTAGAAAGACTGGAAGCCTCTTCTGGTATGCTTTTTAGTATTTTGACTTCCTTAGTTGACCATTTCTGAATTCTTTATTGTTGGTAATATATTTGTTCAGCTTAATTATAATGAAGTTCTTATTATGAGAAAGTAAATTATGTGAATAAAGTGAGATTTATTTTTGTAACATTTTTACATACTGATTTCAGTTGTACTTCCACTTTAAGTTCTGGTAGTCTTGCCTTTTCGTTGACCAAGCAGATGGATGTAGTATTATCTTTTAATTCAGACAAACATTTGATGAAATAGCTATTCAACAGTGTAAATTCTACTAAGTTGTTTTCCAAGTAATTCTGGTATCTTCCCTTTTCTTTGTAAGTCTGCATGTTTTCCAGGATTTGCATCAAACTAAATATAACAAAAGTCATATGGAATGGATAAAATTTGGTCTGCCTAACAGTGTTTACCTATGTAATCCATATACATTTTCTTTTGAATCACCTCTTTTGCTCCTGAGGTGTAAATTTCTATTTAATTTAATTTCTATTCTATTAAAGAAATGTTTTTCAGTAGCAGTTGAGTCTGTTTTGCTTTAGATATAGTATTTTTTATAATTTGTTTGGAAGATGGCGTCTTGAGAGTCTTTCAAGCCTTCTTTTTCGTAATAGTGCTGCAGTAAGTTCAAAGAACAGGAAGATTTGTAGTCAAACCAGTTGGAAATATAACTACAATAACAGTATTACATACCTCTCCAGTTACATATGTTTAACTTACGCCCATCATCTTATTAGTTTCATGTCATGTGTTATTCCATGAACTGGAAGGAATATAGTGATTGATTAAAGAGTTATTCTCAGGAACTGAAATTGCATTCCCCATATATTCTTTCCAATCCTCGATCATATATCTGCCACAGAGTAATGGTGTGTTCAGGACTCTTTGAAATATTAAGGCCAGGAAGCAAGTATGCCCCCCATTGCAAAAGTTCTTTGTTTTATGTTAGACTGGTAAAGATTCGGGAAAAAAAAAAAGTCATAGGCATAGCACAGCCTTTTACAGTGGCATTAATAAATGAGAAATACCCAGCTATTGCTGAGTATTCCACATAATTTCAGGAACTGTCTCAGTGCAGGTCACCATTTGGTATATATTAATAAATTTCTTACCTCAGTTGTATTCAATGGATCAGCAGCAGATGTGAGAACAGATGTGTCCTATAGTAGACAAGGTGTTTGTGTTCCCCTCAGCTTTGTCATTAAACATTCATGGGTATTTTGTTTATTGGCCATAAATCTGTTCCTGAAATAACTGACCAACAACATGGGAAAATATTGTGAAATGTCAATATTGACAGGAGTGGCAGGAGTGTTCTCCCTCTCTGAGCTGAGGGTAAACTGACACGGCATTCACTGGCTGATTGACAACATCTGCAGGGGTTGATTGCACTTGTAAAAAAAGAGCAGTTACACACTGATGCTTCTCCTCCTGAAGGTTTTTTCATTTGTCAACTCTTGGTGCAAGCAGAGAGTTTAAAAGTCAGTTATTCTTGGGACTGAGACTGGTATAGAGACTTTGAAAGCATTTACCCATGTGAGACAGCAATGTTTTATGGAAGTGCTCTTGCAGAGTTTTGGTTTGTGTTTTAGTTGCAGACCTATGGCCTGAGGGCAGGGAACCTGTTTTACTGCAGGATTACTTCCTACTCCTGGCATGCACCTGGCCTGTTTCAGGCTGGTGTGTTTGTGCTCCGAATGCTTGAGCAGCTCAAGAGGCGAGGCAACAGGAACGTAGAAGTCTTTGCCTGTGTCACTACTTGAGTTCTCAGCCTCAGACAGATGGCTGCTTACAGCACGGGTGTATAGTTAGGGGTTTGCAGATCATCCTGTCGTTGCAGCTGGTACACCAGGGCTGGTGATCCTAACTAAATAGATCTCCTAAGTGGAACGTACTTTGTGTTGGTTTACATTATTATTTGGAGAACCTGCTCTGTAGATGCTGTGATTTCCTTGTTCTATTGAGCATTTGAGTAACTGAATTTAAACTGAAACAAGCATTTGAAAAATGTCAAAATCATAGGTTAAATTATTTTTCTACCATGCTCCACCTTTGGTGTGACAGCATTAATTTAGGAGAATGATCTCACACTTATGCGTTTGCATGGGATTTGCAACCTGCTGTATCACAAGATCTTAATGGTGAAACTATTTCCTAAAAGACTTAATTTTACATCTGAAGCTCTTAGAGTAAGGGCTTTCAGAAATAATGCAAAACTATTTGCTCAACTTTCGGAGGTTCAAAATGAAATTTGGTATAACAGCTCTAAAAATGCTGGATTACATGGTTTCTGTTATGTACATATGTCTTTTAAAGTTTTAATCTCAAACCAGAAAGATGTGAAAATTAGAAACTTAATTGCTTATGATAGTATAGTAAGGTATGAGATGCATTCTGTAAACTGCAGAGCATTCTGACACTGGTTACTCTGGGTAGTGAACCTCCTGACATGCTGCAAGAACTCTGAATGTACTAATATTTGCAATATTTATTCATTTATTCTGAGTTTTCTGATAGGAATTAGGCCACTTGTATTCCATCCCCATGTGTATTGGTAACATTACTTCCATGTTGCCTCCAAAACTGATTTTACGATAAAGGCTTTTTTTGGTTTTGAGGGAGTCAGTTATAAAAGATGCTAATTAGGCTGTGCTTTAGTTATCTTGAGCAGCACAGTATGTTTAGCTTTTAGTATGTAAATGTAATTTTTTGATTTTATGTGGGATGCTTGCTTGCCAGATTTTAAGCTTTATTTGGCTTGATGGGCTGAGGATATTCACTGTTTTAATTTACAGTGGTAGATCTTCAATAGAGAGAAATACTGGCTCATATTAAACCTTTAAATTAAGAATACTTGGTACATATATTTGCATAAAATATTTTTTTCCTAAGGTAAAGTGTTTATGAGGTAGAAATACCATGTTCTGTTAATCACACCAAAATTAAGTTCACCTTCAATGTTAAAGCTGTCAGTTACATCTCCTGCATGTGTTTTCTTGAATGTATTGCAATAAAGATTTGATGCTACCTACTACTCTCTATAAAATTCCTGTTTTCACTTTTTTCTTCTCCTGGAACTAAAAGTGTTATGAAAACAGAACAAAGGCATTAAATATATAAACAGCAACCGTGAATTGATTGTACAAATTAGATCAGAAATTGATTCATTTCCCAAGCTTCACTGAAGTGAAAGAAGGAAAATTATTATCTGTCCAAGCAGAAATATGTCCAAGAGTAGACCATATTAGAAATGAGATATTACAGAGCAGCAATGCAAATTCTTCAGCTGTCTCTACAATCCATAAATCATGATTAGATTAATTTTTCACTCTGAAATATATTCCAGATGGGATTAACTAGCCCTACCATAATCTTAAAGGCATTAAAACACAGGTAAAAAATTAGAATACAACAAGTTAGTAGTCTAGTGTTGAGGAATACATTCAGTGCAGGAAGGACTGTTTGTAGCCTGCAGTTGAGCTAGTGATTGAGCTCTGGGTGAGATGAGAAGCCTTGAAATGCTGACTCTTAGCATAGCAAAGGTCCCAGGCAGATGGCATTCAGAAACACAGCAGGACTCAAGGACCTCCAGATTCCATATGCTTAGATGGTAAAGGTATAAAAGCCCAGGTGCCCACAGACTCACAGACTGTTCTGAGTTGAAAGGTGCCAAAAAGGTTCACTGAATCCAACTCTTAAGTAAATGGTCTGTGCAGGGATTGAACCCACAGACTGGATATTATTATCACTGTGCTCTAAGCAGCTGAGATAATCTCAGGTTCCTGTGTTGGGGATCTGTCCTCGGTATCACCCAACTTGAGTTGTTATTTTGCTAGTCATTGCACCACCATGAAATTATTTTAAGGATTGGGACACCTGAGACTCTGTTATGAGAAACTTGGTGTCAAGCTGGGAGGAAACCTGTTGTGACTGTGCAAGTGTGGGGTGTATAGCTCCAAAGGGTCCATGGTCCGAGCTCAGATGGTGCAAGAGCGACAGCCTAGTTCCTAGCAGAAAACTCAGAACAGATGAGTATTGCAAATATAGCGCATTTAGAGTTCTTGCAGCATGTGAGGAGGTTCAGTACCCAGAGCAACTAGTGTTAGAATAGAGTGACTTCTGAATGGTTGGGCAGGGAACTTTTTTAACATGAATATCATGTTAAAAACATGAACTTTCTTGAACATGAATAGCAAAGGATCATTTTTTTGGAACCAGATAATACCAGATTTTGAGGATTTTTTTTAAGTGTATGCATTTTATTCTTGTATTCCACAATATGACATTCGAGGAGTCAACATATTGCCCTGAAAATAAATGCTTTCTTTCATCTGTTAGTCATTAAGAAAATTTCCACTCTCCTTACCATGAGCTCTGCATATCATACTGTTTAATTATATTAGATTCAAATGCTTACTGCTTTACTGCCTGGAGAAACTTCAGGGAAATTGGAATAAGTCTAGTTGTCTTTAATGTAGACAGTCTAAAAGTGAATTAGTCCGAACAGACACAGTACACTCTTGTGTGATTTTTTTCTGAAACACAGGGAACAAAACATATTTGGTAATTAGCATTCAGATGCTATAGTAATTCAAGAAGGTGCTGGGACAGCTGGATATAATTGATAACATGCCTTTAATATTGAATGTTTACATCTTCAAAGAATTTTTAATTGTTATTGAAAATGTTAAGACTACAAAGTGAACCCGATGTACTATTTTAAGACAAAAAGTTACGACTTTACCTACAGAAAGTTCCAAGGGTATGGTTGCCACATTTAGGTGGTGTCATTAGTACTGGATCACGATTTATATTGATAGTGTTTTCCAGTGCTACAGTGAGAGGTGGCAAATGTCCAGTTACCATGTTTTGAATGTAATGATTTTTGTGCATTCCCAGATCTCCGTGACACACAAAGCTGTTGATCTTGTTCTAGATTACCCCTCTAGATTAAGGATCCTTTTGCAACACTTTTTTAACCTCCCTAGGTACTTTTACCATGATCAGTGACCCCTGACCTTGTCTAGCTGGCAGGCTGAGTGGACTGTGCTGCTGCTGTGTTGCTACAGAGCATCTGCTCTTGTAGCTGCTCTCATGACTCTTAGGTTTCTATCCTTTTTAACAACATTGTTACTGTCAGTATTCATAGAATGGTGGAATAATGGAAGTGCATGTCTATTGCAACACAGATCATACAACTCCCAAATTCAGATTTAGTATGTTCTTTTGCTTACAGTTGAGGCTTTTTGTGCTTAAACCTTCAGGGCTATAGGATTATTTCAGCAGTTCACCTCTGGCTCATTATTTACCTCCATTTTCTGTTTACATATGCATGTTTTTGTCTACAAATGTAAAAAGCATATACAAAGCAATACTCTTTCTTTGAAACCTGTTTACTGGATGAATCAAATTATCACTGTATCTGTTGACTTCTACCTTTTCTACATTTCAGTCCCTGAGTAATCCCTACTTTTTATCAGTGAGGATAGCCTATGTCGCTCAGACCTCTGGAAAAAACATTAAATAGTATGGGGATGAATGGTGATGGTGCAGGTTCTCTGTACCAGCTGATGTTCTCTTCCTCACTAGGATGAAAGGCAGGCCAGAGTACTCTCACCGAGACAGAACCATCCAGTGAAAACACTATTTTTCCCACATCAAGGGGAGTTTGTAGTGCTACAATTTCCTTGAATGGAAAGAGGGCATGGCAAAGAGCAGAAGACTCATGCTATGGGTTTTGCTTTGCAAGGATTAAGCTGAGTGTTTGGAGATGTGGCTTCATTAAAGGGCTGAAGACAGAATGAAAGCTGTCCATTGCTAATAACAATTTCATATCTTTAGATTTAAGGCTGCTTCTCATCTTTCCTTCAGCCTCTTTGATTTTTTTCATTGCGGCCACAACTGTAGCAACTAACGCTGAACTACGTGTACAATATTTGTCTTTCCCAAAGGCAGAAGATCCCAAATTGGGTGTTGATTTGGTCCAGTACACATGGGAGATAGTTTTATTTCCCCATTACAGAGAAACATTTTAAGGCTAATGATTCTTCATGGCAATGACTTGGGTTATTGGGTTTGTTTGTCATATACAATGATTTTTGAAACTATTTCATGTTCATGAGCAACAGATTATGAACTATTATGTGCAGTTATGACTTTATATGCACTTCAGTGAAATAATTCTTTTTTTCCTCCAGGAATTCTAGAGGTTTTACACTGTGTGTTGGTAGAAAGCCCAGAAGCTCTAAATATTATTAAGGAAGGACATATTAAATCAATCATCTGTCTTTTGGACAAGCATGGAAGAAACCATAAGGTAGATAAAGACTAAACAAATATATTTAGATGAAACAAGCAAACTCATTCGTCTGTGTGGAAGTTAATTTCAAAGACTTTAATGCTGTTTTGATACTGAGGAACAAAACTTAACCAAAAATGTGAATGAGCAGTTCGAAGAAGCAAAGAGAAATATTACCTTCTTTTTGGCAAAAAACATTGATACCTAACAATTCATGAAGAAAGTGGGAAAAATGTTTTGCTATTAGGAGAATTTCAGAATTGTTCTAAAGTATACCACTGTGTTGGATGAATTACATACCTTTACATGTCTTCCAGTAACAAGGTATAGAGCATTACATTGCCTGAAGTAATTAACCATGATAATGAAAAAGTATTTAAGATTAAAAGAATATTTATTTTTTTTTTAGGTTTTGGATGTTTTGTGTTCTCTGTGTGTTTGTCATGGCGTAGCTGTGCGGTCTAATCAACATCTAATCTGTGATAATCTCCTGCCAGGAAGAGATCTGCTCTTACAGACACGCCTCGTCAATCATGTGAGCAGGTACAAAGAAAAAGAAAAAAATCTTTATCTATGAACAAAGCAAAAACCCCAACTTGTGTTTAAGAGAAATAGTCACTACAGAAAATCTCATTTACTTCCAAAACTTTTGTTATGACATTTTATTCCTACTAGGATTTTAAATTCGTCCAGAGTGAATAAACTTGAAACTTGGGTCAGGGAAAGCTGTCACAAACTATAGCCACCTTAAACTGTTTTAAGTCTGCAAAGCTGCAGTCTCCTCTTAAGATTTTGGTCTAGATCTAGCTGTGCATTCAAAGTATTGTCAACTGATGTCCTGTGATTGCCTTTATGTTTGATGTTGTGAGGATTTCCTAATCACCTTTAGTCAAAATTTATAATTTCGTGGCAAACATCTTCACCCCAGTGCCTAGAATATTTAGAGTGTCTTCACCCTTCCTTTCACTGACAGAGTTTTAGAAGCTACCTTCAAGCAGACACTAATAACAAGATGGAGGTAGTACTATCTTAAATTGGTAAAGTATAGTTTACAAATAATATTAAGTAAATGTTTTTCCAGAGTTTTAATTGATACTGTGGACAAAGGATGTGGCTTTGTGTGAAGGTCTGTGGGATCTTCTTCTGTCTCAAGCTTATTTATTTTTAAAAGTCAATCACTGATTGAGAATGAAAATTGAAACACAGAAGTAGTACTTATAATTCAGAGTTCATAGGATTTATTAGATTCTGAAAAACATATAAAACTCACACTGAATATTATAGGGAGGGTACTTAAAGCTAAAGGATCTGGGGAACTTATTGTCTTAACTTGGCATTGGTGAGGTCACACCTCGAATGTTCAGTTTTGGGCTTCTCACTACAAGGAGAACCTTGAGGTGCTGGAGCATGTCCAGAGAACAGCAATGGAGCTGGTGGAGGGTCTGGAGCACAAGTCTTATGAAGAGTATTTGAGGAAACTGGTTTGTTTGCTCTGGATTACACTGGGCTCAGTAGAGATCTTATCACTCTCTACAACTCCCTGAACTGAGGCTGTAGCCAGCTGGTGGTCAGCCTCTTCTCCCAAGCAGCCAGTGACAGGGCAAGAGGACATAGCCTCAAGCTGCACCAGAAGTTTGGATTGGACATCAGGAAGAATTTTTTCATGGAAAGGGTGGTTAAGTATTGGAACAGTCTGCCCAGGGAAGTGGTAGAGCCATCAACCCTGGAAGTGTTCAGAAAATGACAGGACATGGCACTTAGTTCTGTGGTTTAGTTTTCATGAAGATATTTTATCAAAGGGTTAGACTTGATGATCATGGAGGTCTTTTCCAGCCTCAATGATTCTGCAATTCATGACTGAGCTTCTGGGGTAACTTTGGATCTTATACAAAGAATGTAGACTTGTCTTTCCCAAATAAGGTGGTAGAAAAAGAAATAAGTTCTTCTGTATTTTGGCTTTGCATTAGGAAGATGTGAATGAGAAGATTCTTATTCTTGCAGTTATAAGGAAAAAATTATTTTTTCAAAAGCCAATAAGACCAAGGAATCATTGAAGAAATTCAGTGTTAAACTAAGATATGTATACCTTGATCCAAAAATATTTGGTGAAAGAACTTTCTGAGGTGCTAT
Organism: Cisticola juncidis; assembly: GCA_013400215.1. Lineage (NCBI taxonomy): Eukaryota > Metazoa > Chordata > Aves > Passeriformes > Cisticolidae > Cisticola > Cisticola juncidis. Next base: position 209,309 of record VXBR01009377.1, on the reverse strand, counting down.
TGGAACTTTCTAAGATATTACTTTTTAACATACTTTTTCGGGGAACTGGAAAACTCTATTCAGAAACCTACTTTGAACAAGAAGAATTTGGCTGATTAGGTTGATTAAATTGTGAAGTCTAGACAAAAGCATTATAAGGTGCTACTGTGTTCAGGCAGAAAAGATTCAGTTCGTCATCTTGCTGATAATTTACAAATAATATAAAATTTCTGGGAGATAGCTTTTGTCAAACTCTTTTTGTTTTTAAGGACATTAAATTTTTGACTCAGAACAATGTGAATAGTACTAATACTTAAACATTTGGCAAAAGACAACCCATATGCTTTTAGAAGGAAAGTTTAGTGGTTTTACCTGGTAAAACTTGCTATTTTATAAGCAACCAGATCAGTAAAGTCTGCTTTTACACTGACTTGTATTTAACCACCCATACCAGCCCTATCTTCCTCTGCATTTCCTCTACTAGAAACTACACTGGGACTAGCTTAGAGCTATATTTTTGCTGATTAGTCAGCCTGAATGGAGAAAGAAAATATTTATAAAAGTAATAACCCAATCTAGTAGAGGAATATGAAGACTATATACACTCAGTCTAGAAGTTTAAAAGATTTTTTGCAATATGGGTAACCAACCATTGAAGAAATATAGCTAGTATTGATTTTGGATACTTCTGTGCTCTATGACTTTAATTCAAGATTGAATGTCTTTCTTAGTACAAAGCTGACACAGAAATAACTGTCTGGAGACAGATATTTTTGGGGATGAGAGTTATACTCAATATTATCCACAAAATCAGATCAGAAAAACATAGGGTTTTTTTCCTTTTTTTTCCCTTGTCATGACCTTCAGATATGACTCTACATATTACTCTTCAGCTAGATATTGAATAAGCACAGTAGAAGCTTCCTTTTTTTAAGTAGTCTTGTGAAGTACTGTAAAACTAGTAGCAGTAGAAGCATCACATTGATATTAAAGATTTCTACAACTACTTCAAATTACTGAGTTATATAGGACTTGGGACAAAGAAGGAAGAGGTACAAGAGAATTTTGAAATAAAACGACTCTCACTTTTGTATCTTCTAAAATGTTATTTTCTTCAATGGATGATCAGTGTTACAGAATGCAGTTTGCTATGTAAAATTAAACCTGCAATGTGGACTTAGTACACTTACATTGGTAAGTTGTGAATAGCTATGATTTTTTTTGCAGTATTTAACATCTACTAATTGTTCAAACACATAAACCAATTACTACTGGCTTCTGAGTGAGGATACTGTTTCAGTTACTGAATCAAACATTTTTTTTACTTAAAATGTATCGTTTTTAACATAACAGGAATAAATGAGTGAATAAATAAATAAATATACTGCCTTCTGGGAGGTAAAGTCTGAGATGTTGCCTAGAGGGTGCCTCGACTTGTCCAGAACTGAGATTGCTATCCATTGTTACTATTCTCATGGGGGCACAGCAAGCTGAAACCTATATAGAATCAAGAAAGACTATAAAGCTTTGGGAGTGCAAGTGAAAAGTATTGAAGGCGAAGCTACCCCTTTTTTCCATTTTTCCAGTTAGAGGAACAGGTGCAGCCAAGAGTCACATGGAAAAGCCAAAGGGTAATGGGTACAAATATCTCCTGGGGAGATTCTGATTGGAGAAAAGAGTAACATTTTTCATAATGAGAAGAATCAGTCATTGGAATAATGCTGAGGAAATGCTGGATTACCCAACATTGGACACTTAGAAGATTCTGCAGGACAGTGTGCTGGGCCATCTTGTCATGACTGTGCTTTTGTCAAGGGAGGTTGCACCAGATGCTGCTTGTGGTCTTTACCAACCTGGTAATCTGTGATTCCATGAAGTAAAATTACTTTTGTTATGTTAATCACACACACACACACACAAAAAAAAAAAAAAGCGTGAAATTTAAGTCAATGAAAAGAATGCAGCAGTTCATCTTAACCTTGAGATAGGATTTTAATAACTATTTTTGTTCTTTCTGTTTAAGCATGCGACCCAACATCTTCTTGGGGATTAGTGAAGGCTCAGCCCAATACAGAAAATGGTACTATGAACTTATGGTGGACCATCTGGAGCCCTTTGTGACTGCAGAATCAACTCATCTACGAGTGGGCTGGGCTTCAACAGAAGGCTACTCGCCCTACCCAGGGGGAGGAGCGGAATGGGGAGGAAATGGTGTTGGTGATGACCTATATTCCTATGGCTTTGATGGGCTGCATCTGTGGTCAGGTACTCTGTTGGGTATTTTGTGGTTGTTATTTATTTTTGTTAAAAATTTGTAATTGTGTTTGCAGTCCCAGTGAATTTAGTTTCAACAGCGGCAAAATGAATTAAATTATTTCAGCTGACACTTGGAACATACAGAAACAGTACCCTATATCAGAATATGATTTAAACTGTCATTGTGTATTGAAAAAAATTGGTTTATATGAAGTAATGGAGGTGGACTAATAATTTACATTTCAGCCTGGGATTTGGGGAGATGGGTGGGAAAGGGAATTGTGTTCATGGTAACTGAAAATTTTATTTAAAACTTCAAAGCTGAAAAAACTGAAGTACAGCAGCCATCTGGGTTTGAAATTCCTATGTAGTAGTGTAAGAAAAGTCTGAGAAATTTAAGTAACAGGACTCTTAATTTTTGATTTTTGGTTTGGGTTTGTTTTTTTTTTTTTCAAGCCAGATTTTTATTATGGGTCTTTAGAAGTTCAGAGATACTTTAGAGTTGAAGAAGAGTTTTAAATATGTTCTTTTCCAAACATTTAAAATAAGATATTTTTTACGTAGTGATGTTTTATTTGCATTTAAGACTCATTATTGCAAGACTTGCAGAATCGCATTCCTAGCTTGCATATGATGTATTTGCTCAGGTGTTCATCTTTAAAATGTTCTTGGCTTACTTTGGATCTACTTGTTAATAGTAATTTATGCATGAAGATTCTAGTGTTAGAGAAAGCTGAACTCAGTGTCTACAGTGTTTTTATTTACTCTTGATTCCACAAATACCTTATTCTCTCTTCAGACTGGATTAGCTCAGCAAAATCAGATAGCTTGATGATAACTTGTTCTCTTTTCCTTAATCTATTTCACATGTTTTAACTTTCATGAAAAGATTCTCAGTTGTCATTTAGAATGGGTAGTCCTTCAGTTGGACAATCCTGAACCTCTTGGAAGGAGATTTTAGTATGATTTCACCTTGCTGAGAATTGTTTTTCCTTTTGATTTTTGAGAGGTTATTGGGCAGTGGTGAGAACTGCCTGGAAGCTGGGAAAGGCTCATTGGATTGGCAGTTCTTTCCATTATAAGGATATGAGCAGGTTTTCTAAAGCACCTCAGCAGACAAGAGAGATAATTTAGTGATTCACCTGCATCATCCAAAGTTTATTCAGGCTTGATACGTGGAAAATAATACAGTTTTACATTTCAAAAGAACTTTCCAATCAAAATAGCAATGAATTTTATTAATAAATAATAGCATATCAACTGGAGTGGCATCTTAGGAAAGAAGCTTCTACTTAGCCTCTCGTGTATAGTGAATATTACTTTGGAGCAATGATGCATAATTAATGGTATCATTACAAGTGTCGTGACTAAGTTTGACAGAAAAAGTATTATTGTAGAAGAACCAGAAAATAATGAGCTAACAAAGATAGCTTTTGTACTTAAGGTCACTTTTAGAGAGAAAACAAAAGATTACTGAAAATCAAAATCTTCTACCCACTGCAAACTTTTCAGTCAGATATGTAACAACAGAAAAGTGAACAGTTGTTTGTGGTTCTCAAGTCAGTAATCCTGCCAAAAAAAAAAGTCAGGCTGCATTTGTATCTGCAAATTTTTATATCTGCTGTGGATGGGTTTGTTAGATTTGGAAAGGTTGAAAGGTTTGTGTCTTCTTCCTTCACTGAGATTATTGTGTAACACATACCTACTTCTCAAACATGGAAGCACTTTAAGTTGTTGCATACTGAAAATTATTGTCTTTGCTTCCACAATCCCAGGCTTCATCTTGCTAAGTCTCTTCGATGGCATTTTAAGAATAACCTCCTTAGCATGAAACATTTACTACATTAATGAATAGCAACATAATTTCTGCCCCCAAGTTTCTGTTCTGGACCAAACCTATGTGAGAATCACATGTAATTTACATTTGGTTCTTCAGTCCTGAAATGCCCTGTTGTGAAGAAGTGGAAGTCATAGGTCCATAAAGCATAGATCCTTGAATGCCAGAAAAGGCATTTAGCTCATTTGATCTACTGTCTATTCATCAATGACCAATACATATTTCTGTTAGCAGTCAGCCTTGCATTGATCTCCATAACCTATATTTGCCTAAAATTTAGGGTCTAAAAAGCAGCTGGTTTCAAGTAGCATTATTTAAGCAGATGAAATATCTATTCTTCATTGGTAGCTCCTTTAGAGTTTAGTTATCCCTGCCTTTAAATTACTGTCCCTTTCTGTGATTTATTTTATGCTAACTCACAGCTGTGATATTTTTATCTGGCAGTATCACAAAGTCATTTTTCATATCTAGAGTTTGTGAAGTGTTGGTATTTTATTTTTCCTCAGGGGTTGGGGAGATATGTGCATGAAAATTCACTTTTGAGAAAAATTATTGAGATTTTATTATTTTTGCTTCTATTAAAACCATATGTCATCAGCTTCTTCTTGGAGATGTAGTGCTAGTTAAGACTTTTGTTTTTATAAAAGTTGGACACCTTAGGTAAAAAAGTTAGTACTCTGTTCTTAGTATGCATTGTGGAGTATCTCTTGCAGACAGTGCATAAGTTATTTTTGGGAAACATGTATAGATATGTTTCCAAACAGCTTCCATGGTTTTCCAAAAATTTTGTACTGTAGATGGCAGTAAATTTCAGACACAATCACTTTTAGTTCTGAATTCTATAGCTTGTTTCTCCTGGCAAGCAGGTGTTACTGTGTAAATGAATTTGATGTAAGATAGAATTCATAAAAACTGATTAAAATATATGTATATTACTGAATAGATATGCCTTTAAAATGCAGCTATCTTTGTATATTAATGAAAAATGCTGGTTTGCAGTTTATGAAACTGAATAGTATCATCTCGTATAAGTTTGGATGAGTATTATGATGTGTCCATTAACAGGGAGTACCTAATTTTCCATGAATAATTCAAAGTGAGATAGTTTTGTTGCTCTAAATAATGAAGCATTCTTTAGAAAAGTAGACTAGGTTTAATATTAGGTACTAATGGCTATTTTCAGTTTGCATTTCTGTAATGTAAAGAATAAAATGTAGTTTTCTTGGTTTTGACTGTTTATATGGATATGAGTAATTATTCTCACTTAAATTAAATGTAATTGAGTTTTATTATTTATAATTGAAATAGCTGTGTTGATATGACTGTATGCTGCTGTTTGCTATATTGCAAGCTTAAAATCAGGTAATGGATGTCATAGGTTAGATATTTGTGTATTAATATGTTTGCGCTCTATAGCGATTTTTTTCTTTTTTGGGTTGCTGTGAAAAACCAATGTGATCTTCATAAGTTTCACTAGATGTGTCTCTGTTACTTCCACAGGTTGTGTAGCACGAACAGTAAATTCTCCCAACCAACATCTATTAAGAACTGATGATGTTATTAGCTGCTGTTTGGACCTGAGTGCCCCCAGCATCTCTTTCCGAATAAATGGTCAGCCAGTTCAAGGAATGTTTGAAAATTTCAACATAGATGGCCTCTTCTTCCCAGTTGTCAGCTTCTCTGCAGGAATAAAGTTAGCATCCCATGGAGTTGTTTGTTTGGTGGTTTTTTTTTTGGTTTTTTTTTCCAAGTCTGCTTATTTTTTTTTTCTGTATAGATGAATATGCTGAATATTTCTGGCTGTCTGCTCTCCTTTCTCTTTCTGACATCTGCTTTTTTGGCAAAGTTCCAGTTCTTGTATAGCAAGAGCTACAAAGAAGTCCTGAAGACACAGTACATCTGTTGTTTTTCAGCACACAAGTGTATTCTGGTGGTTTGCAGACATATCTTAGAAACAGCTTCTTAATAATTTCTTTGCTGACACATTGCTACACATTAACTCCAGGGCAGCATTTTGCATCAGCCTTTGTTATTAAAAATATTTTTTCCCTAACTCACCTGTTATGATTAGTAACTATTATTTAAAGAGGCATTATCTGCACTTACCTTTTGAAACAGTGGTCATACACTTCCTTTTCTGCAGCATGAGTTAATACTAATTCAATCAGTATTCTGGTTGCTGTATTGGTTTTCTATAAAATTTCAAGTCACACTTGAGGTGCCAAACATCTGCTTCCATGTATTGAGTAGTTTGAGACTATAATATTAAAAAAGATTGCATGGTGTTCCAGCAGGCAGACCAAATCAGGAGTGGTAAAGGTGAAGGCTGAAAGGTGATTTCTTTTGGAGGCAGAGCAATGTTCTCTGTGGGATCATTCAAAGGATACCACAGAAGCTAAGAGTTGTTACATAGAGCACGCACCCATCTCTGATTCCAGAAGCAAAATACACTCATTTATACCTTGATTTTGATAGTACAGGAGATAAAATGTAGTAAAATTATAGATCTGAATGCAACAAAATGCAAAGCTATAAACATGCATGGTTTATTTGTGTTAGAGAAATTTTTGACAGATATTATTTGTGTGCTGCGTGCAATTTTTGAGTGTGTACTGGTATAGCATTAACAAAAATCTTGTAAGATAATCAGTAAACAGCAAAGATACGAAATTCTTCTGGTTTAAGGCTAGTTTCTTGGGTGTTTTTTGATTCCTTCTGGATGGCAGTGTTCTAGTAACATACACTTCCTTTGATGTCATTGTTATGTCATGTTGGTGTTATGTCATGTTGGTATTATGTCATTGCTACACCATTTTTGCCTCACTGATGGAATTTTTCAGTAATAAAAGGCCAGGGCATATTTACCATTTTTTTAATAAATAAAAGAGTGCTTTCCTCTGTGTTTCTATTAATATGACAAATAAAAGTTTTAGGGAGGGAAATTTAGGCATTTTTGTACTATGTGCTAAGAATTTAGTGTTTTATAAGAGAAAAGAAAGAACCACAGGGTTTTACGTTCATTTCTCAAACAAGATTGTATTGAGACCTCCTCAGTGGAGAGAGTTCTGAAGTGCTTGATTGATTACTCTGGGTTTTAATCTCTGCCTTCAGAGACTCAATAGGCTGCTGCTTACTTTTATAGGTGTGCTGAGTAAACTGATTATTCTCTCTCTCAGGGGTTATTGGTCTTGTGATTTAAAATGCCTTAATTGAAGTAAAATTAACCAGAAAAAAGAATAGTTTTCTTTTCCCATTTTTTTGATCCCCTATATCATAAATTCCAGCAGCAGTAGAGAAAGTTGAACTATAAACAATGAAAAGAAGCTGCAGCATTGACATTTCCCCCTCTTTTTTTTTTATATAGCATTTAATATTCTTTAGGCTTAGAGACTGATTAGGCTTTCCACCAGAGATATCTTGGTTATCTAAAGTAATTCGGATTTTTGCAGGGTTCGTTTCTTGCTTGGAGGTCGCCATGGAGAGTTCAAGTTCCTTCCTCCACCTGGATATGCTCCATGCTTTGAAGCTGTCCTACCAAAAGAGAAGCTGAAAGTGGAGCACAGCCGAGAGTACAAACAAGATCGTAGCTACACAAGAGACCTGCTGGGTCCCACTGTGTCTCTGTCACAAGCAGCTTTCACTCCAGTTCCTGTAGATACTAGCCAGGTATGGAAATGGAAAGATGACATTTTCTTTTTTAAACACACAGCTATTACATACCTATTTTCCTTCATTTGATTGAATTTACACCTTGTCCCAAACTTGTTTTTTTTCTTGGGATTTATTGAGAGATCTGGTTTGTACAAAGTTTATCTGATAAGAAAGTTTGGGTGGCATGTCAAGCAACTTATTTGTAATAGCCTCTTCCTCTCTTCTCTCTTCTCTCTTTAGATTGTTCTGCCTCCCCACCTGGAAAGGATTAGAGAAAAATTAGCAGAGAACATCCATGAACTTTGGGTTATGAATAAGATTGAACTTGGCTGGCAGTATGGACCAGTATGTACCTTCCAACTCAATTTTCTCTTAATTGTATAGTATGATTCGATGGTTTCGATGTACTCATGAGACTGTATTTTTCATTATCCTTCCCCAAAATTAGTAACGTTTTAAACACTTTCCCACTTGAAAGCAAGTGGAAACCAACAGCGCTTGGGCATTTCTGAACAAAAATTCTGATATTAAACCTATTTGGTGCTGAAATTTTCAGTCTAACTGTCAGCACAGAAAGCACCTAGTGAGTTTTTCACCTTCTATTTGTTCTTGAAGTGAGGTGTTCAACTGACTGGTGGAGTAAGCTAATGAAAACAGTTATTCTTGGTTTTCTTTACATGTGCTGACTGACATTACTCTTATAGAAGTCCCAAATAAGCATTACCTGTAGGAAATTATATTGAGTCTGATTTTTGCTTTCCTTCTCTCCACTTCTTCAATCTCATGTCTGTATTAGGTGCTCTACAGAAAAGTTTTCACATCTCTTTCCTACTTTTCATGGAGTATGAAGAATTGTTCTTTTAAAAGTTAATCAGTAAAAAATTATACATTATTATGCTTATTATTTGTTTCCCAAATACTGTTTTATGAAGAAATATTGCTGTGAAGAGTATATAGAAACATGCAGTAGGTACTACATGTAAGTGTAAAAACAAGTATGTATTCTGTTTTCATTACTAAAAAGATTTTTGGTCCTCTGAGGAGTTCATGTTACAGATTTAAGGCTACTGGGCATAGGTATTTACTTGGTGTAGCATACAGCAGTACTTAAAAATATATGATTAACAGAGAAGATCTCTAGATTTTGTTGTAGTTAATTTCCCCACCAAATCAAGTGCAAAACCTCAGTTAAATTAATGTGTCAAAACATTGTAATTGTGATGTAATCATACCAGCTGTGGAGCAATCTGTAGGAACTCTTAGTGCACCATTACGTGTCATCGAGAGTCTAATTGTACAGTTCAACACTATTTAAACCACATATAATAAGTATCAAGTTAAGCAATGATAAAGTTAGCTATGTTCAAAATGAAGATAGGTGTTAAATCTTTCATATTACTTGCTTTAGTGCATTGTGGTAGGATGTGCTCACTTCAGAATCATGACAAAGTATATGCTGATCATTTTCTAGAGGATGATTTTTTAATCATACTGGTTTCTCCCAAATGATTTTATCAGTTTCACAGACTCACAGAACGAGCTGAGTAGAAAGGGATCCACAAAGATTCATCAAGTCTGACTCCTACCCCTGCACAGCACCATTCCCAGGAGTTGCACCTTGTGCCCAAACCCTTCTTGAGCTTGAGTATTGTCCAAACCCTTCTTGAGCTCTGTCAGGCCTGGTGCTGTGACCTGAGGAGCCTGTTCCAGTGCCCAACCACCCTCTGGGTGATGAAGTATTTTCTAATATCCAGCCTAAACCTCCCCTGACACAGCTTCAGGCCATTCCCTCGGGTCCTGTCCCTGCTCACCACAGAGAAGAGAGCAGTGCCTGCCCCTCCTCTTCCCTGAACGAGGAAGCTGCAGCTGCAGTGAGGTCTCCCCTCAGTCTCCTCCAGGCTGAACAGACCAAGGGCCCTCAGCCACTCCTCACATGCCTTCCCCTCAGGGTCCTTCACAATCCTCACTGTGCTTCTTTGGACACTCTCTGACAGTTCAGTGTCTTTCTTACCCAGCAGTGCCCCCAGCACTCGAGGTGAGGCTGTCCCAGCTCAGAGCAGAGCAGGACAATCCCTCCCTGTCCCTCCCTGGCCATGCTGTGCCCGATGTCCCCCAGGACAGGGCTGTCCCTCCTGGCTGCCAGGGCACTGCTGGCTCATGTTCAGCTTGCACTGACCAGGACCCTCCGTTCCCTTTCCATGGAGCTGCTTTCCAGCATCCCACTTCCCAGCTTGTCCATACATCCAGGGCTGCCCCATCCCAGGTGCAGAGTCCAGCACCTTCCCTGGTTGAACTTCATATGGTTGGTGATTTCCCAGGCCTATAATTTGTGGAGGTCTCTCTGCAGGGCCTCCCTGCCCTCAAGGGAGCCAACAGCTCCTCCCAGTTTTGTATCATCTGCATATAAGCCACTGCTGCCAGTTCTGGTTATCTGAATTCATGCACTGCAGTTATTGGGTAGTGGGGGCAGGCGTGGCACAGAAATTAGCTTGTTGAGACGCACACAAGTAATCTAATATTAGATTTTGTCTTTTTACTTCAGAGCAAGATGCATTCTATGTTGTAACTAGTGGTGTTTTGTCACCAAGTCAAGGAGTTTAAAGGCTAAAAGACAGAATCTGCTAATCTTACATATGACCCTGCAGATTATTAAAAAAATCTGCTGTAGCATTTTATATTCCTCCTGCATATTTGGGTCATCATATCTGTATGTAGTATCACCAAACTGTTGCCCTATTACATACCCACTATTGCATTTCATATTACTACTGCATTCTATGCATGCAAGACAGTACAATATCAAGCTAATGTAGAAAAATTATCGACTTTGTTAATTTGCTTCATTTTAAGTTGAATATGTGTACTCTTGAAATCATCAGGTGCATCTGCATATCTTTGTTTCTATTCAACGTCTCTATGCATTTAAAACCAGCCAAAAAAATTAAGAATTGATGGATGTCATGAGTTCTGCCACTAATATAATGCATTTGCAAGGCTGTAAATTTTTATATTGAGCTCAGAAAAAAACAGAAAACAGGAAGGTGACCCACAAAATATGTTAGCTACAGTATAGAATTATTATACATTGTCGTTGTAGAACAGAAATAGTGTCACTAGGGGAAATAAATAATTTTGGATCTCTGAGGAAAATACCTGATATCCAAGAATTAAATCAGCTGTACGCAGATTTAAACTCAGAGGTTATACTCAAAATTTTTTAATACAGATTACTGTAGGTTTTAGGCATCTGAAAACAAACATTTGTAGTGCTACTAAAAGATATTTCTCATTTTATCTTCTATTGAATTATTTAAGTAGTTTGACAGTTGAATTGCCTGTATTGTCTGTCCAGAGAACATTAATCCCATCAAATCAAGATAAATACCACCTGGAGACTGTAAAGATTTTTCAGTCCTAAACATAAATGACTGCTGTTCAATTTGCAAATTATGTGCTTGGATCAAAATGCAAAAACTACGTTACTCAGAAAAGTGATAGAGAAATTTGATTTTTTTTCATGACATTAAATAAACTAGATTAAGTAGTAGTGTAAATACCAGTTTTGAAAAATTATAGCAATTAGGCTTAACTTCACCAGTTAACATTCAGTTTTCCAGCAGAATTATCTGACTGATCAAAAATCAATGTTACTTTTCAATAACTTCCACTTTACAACATTAAAGGTTAATATAAATTATGAACTTAGGGTCTATCAAAGATTGACATGAAAATGTTACTGTGCAATGGATTCTTTTAGGTAATATTTTCAAACTAACATGTTTTATCAAGACTTTCTAGATATTGTTGGCTGAACTCTAGCACAAGATGCTAAGCTGAGAGCTATAGAGTGCTTGGTTATTACAGCCTCTGAGGTTGCCTTTCTTGATTATGGAAAAACTGTGTAGAAATAGAGGAGGTTAAAAATGTTTTTTATCAAATTTGTAAGTTTACGAAATGTAGGATTTTGTAAATTATGGCCTGTATGGCTCTCCTGTCACTATACTAAAAGTAAGTTCATGTTCCACTTATATATGACTTCCTAAAAGTCACATTCTGCTTCTATGGTACTGGAAATAACTTAGAAACAAATATTTTCAGAATTAAGAGATGGGGAAGATTTCTTTTACATTGTTATTTTCATCAGGTAAGGATTTCAGTACTATCTGTATCGATCTATTTATACAAACTGGATGTAGAATTTTTGAAACACGGGGCTGAATATGAGATGTTACTTTATGGCTGTTTGTTAAAACAATATAGATTACACTGTTCTTGAACTTTGCATATTTCCTGTGAACATCTGTATAATAGCAAATACAAATTAGCATTTATTCCACTTGAGATATGCAAATCTGAGGTTTATTTGCAAATGCAAATTCTGCCTTGCTTGAACACAATGATCATGCTCTGTGAATACAGAATACTTTCTGTTTTGAGGTATTATCCAGTTTGAGTAATTCTAACGGATCAGCTTTAGGTACCTTAGGATTTGACTAGTTTTAAAATTCTTTCAGTGTTTCAGTCATGTTTTAAGGCATGTTAAGCTTATTTTTTTACTGTTTTCTCAGGTTAGGGACGACAACAAAAGACAACACCCATGCTTGGTGGAGTTCTCCAAATTGCCGGAGCAGGAAAGAAATTATAACTTGCAAATGTCACTTGAAACACTGGCTCAAGTTGCTAGAACTTTTAAGAGTTTTTAGAAACTTTTTAGAGTTTCATAAAGAAATGCGGTTTGCAGAATTATAAATTGACATGTGAATTTAAATTGGATGTGTAGGTGAGGGTAATAATATGCAAATGAGGGAGTGAGATACATTAATGAATTATGTATTTGGCACTAAAAATGACATTGATAGATAATTATTTTTAGAATTATTGTGGTAATGCTGATTGTGAAATGACAATTCAGACAGTTTTTATCCAGGAAGAAAGAAGTAGATCCAAGCTTTGAAAAAAACCCCTTCCTATTTGGTTTAATTCAATTAAGTTTAATTTCTTTAAATTTTCTTTATTGATAAAACAAACTTTGAAACACAATAGATACTTATTTTTTGCACATGACTAAATTAAGAATTTTGCTTCAGGACCCCATTTCTGTGTCATTTGTGCATGTAGCCACAGAACAAACATAGTAAGCAATCCCTTGTTTTGTGGATGATACATTAGATGTGCAAATGTCATGGAAGCTCTCCAGCTGGAATGCTAAATTTTTTCAATAGGACCTTAAAGTATTTTTGGAAGTGATCTAGTTTTCTGGTTTACAAAGATACAATTCAGCTTTGTTAGTCAAGGAGGTGTGAGTTCTTATGCTGCTGTGACTTAATTGAAAAATCTAGTAGGGTAATTTCTCCCATATGGAGCATTGCATGCAGCCAGCACATAAAAATATTTGATTGTAGATGTGGTTCTCCAGTCAGTCATACTTATGTGAAATCTATTTTCTATGTTAGAATATAGTTACCTTGTACTATTCAGAGAGTTTACAAAGGTAGAATGTCTGCATGTGATATTACTTTTCTGTGAAAATTTGTCCTATATTATTAACATCTTTGCCATGTAGACTGATAGTGCAATATAATGTTTATACTCATAATAAAGGGACTTTATGTCCTCATAGTACAAAGCTATGTAGAACACTCCTTCTAGAACTTCTTGAAGATTTATTTTCAGGCCAGCTTCTCTGGACTATTTACTGATCTACCACTCCCACAGTAAATAAATTACTCAGTGAAAAACTGAGTGCTTAGGGTAATATTTATGACCCTAAGGGCTAAACAGTTTCTGGAGGGATATTTTGCCATTATTGACAGGTAAAGCATTTAGAGAGGAATTTAACTGGAAGCAAGAAAATAAGTTTCTACAGTTAGATGTTAGAATTACAAGGAAAGGTTTTGGGCATTTCCTGTCAGCAGAGCAATGTGCTATGGGTTTGAAATATGTTCTTCCTTTCTATTTTATGAAACTACAAAAGATGATGTAAATAACTTTCACTATGGTTGGCTCTTTTCCTAGAATACTGTATATAATATGGCTCAGGCAGCAGAAGAATCGTGCTCTCATAATTAAATGCACGCTGTTAATGTTTCACTAATTATTGAACAATTTAATGAGTCCTTACAAGATTACTGGTTTGGTATCCAGTGTTTTTCTAATCTAACCCTGTAAAAAAACTCCCAAGTTTCTGTTTTATAAACATACAAGTTATGGATTGCTCCTTTTTCTTTATTAATTTTATTGCTTATTTGAGAAAGTCTTTTCATTAAATGGATAATATCCAAAATATAAATCTTTCAGTCCTTCTGTGTTTTTCAAAATTTGTATGCTTACTGTACTAAGTCTTCCTTGCTTCCTTGTATTAGTCCTTGTTTTCTGATAAATGAAGTTCTATTTTGTAGTATTGAGTTGTATTTATCACGTAGACATCTATTGTTCAGGGACTAGGCGTGTCTTGCTTGGTTTATTTCTATGTGCTTAAAAATGTGGAAAACTTTGTGCACTGATGAGTTCTAGGTGATCCACAGGTGATGAATTGTAATCTGTCTTGACTATTTCTTTAGTAGATGTGTCTAGTCTACTAGCTGTCAACCTTGCTGGGGGCTGGGGGGAAGGGGAAGAGGGAAAGAAATATTATTTTAATACTTCTAATAATTTTATTTACAATTTGCATCAAACAGCACACTTGAAATAGTTGGAGGACATAGAGAATAACACTGAATGTAATTGTGTTTTCCTTCGTGGTTGCCAGATTTGCTACCATATGAGAGAGATAGAAATGAAGGAAGATCTGTCATATTATTTGATACAACAATTCTTTTTCATATGCTGGGATATTTGTATATTTTCAAGTACAATTGAATACTTGTATGAGCTATAAAAATTACATACTGTAGGAAATGTCAAGATGCAGGAATGAGTTGCCTCTGAAAATGTCATGGGATTAAAATATGCTTGCTCATACTGTTTCTGCACATGCATATATATATGTTTTACAGTTTGGTTTTGCATATTCTTTTGGTTATTCTTGCTTATTATTTTGTGACTGACTTCCCCATTTCTGTGTATTTATTCAGTCTTGTGTGATAATTACAGCTATCATTGTGATGATGAGAGCTACATTAAGCCACTTTTAGTTTTCTTCCTTAGGTTTGAAGTGCTTTAATGGTCTTTCAGATTCTGACAGTACAGTCTGCCATTTTATCCTTCTGTAGCACTCTTAGAAACTTTTGTTTTGTTTGGGTAGAGATAATTGCTGGCTTACATTACAAGAAAATTAGGGTTACCAGAGGCTAGCTCCTCTGTACTGCATTTCACTATTAGATATGTTCTCCTACTTATGCTGGTGATAGCTGCATAGAAATCATGTACTATTTATGCCAGTTGAAATCTAGCTGCATGGAGTATTCTTAGCAGAGAGCCTGTTTTTCAGGAAAGAGGCCATTGCATATTAGCTTCCTCATTTCTGATTTTACTGTCTAATTTTAAATCTGGGTTCACAGTTCATAACAATAGGACTTATTTCATGTGGCTAGCACTAAAAATATGCTGTAATAACCTCCTTGAAACAGACAATTCATCTGCCAAGAGAAATAATGTTAGAAGAGTATTTATGCTCTTTTTTTTCCTCTAGTCAGTTCAAGAGCAGTAAATATAGGTAAAGGAAGACTAGAAAATATTGTTTTAGCTAGTAGCAAGAACAAATAAAAACCTTGTTTGACACCTTTCTTCCACTTGAGTAAAATTTGGAATGAAGTCCAAGGTATTTATACCTGTGATTTCTTCTGTAATCAGTTTCTATCAAAGATATGGTTATTACCCTCAGGTTTTGAGAAAATCCTCATTTGACACCTAAATTAGGTCTCTGACTTTTGTCTAGGATTTCTATTAAGTTCAATGTCAATATTTTATTTATGCATGTAGATAAAGAAAGACTATAAGCCAACACTGAGTATAAATGCAGGAACAAATAATTGATGATTTAGAGATCAAATCCTGAAGAAAAATGAGACTTAAAATTTATGCTGCTGAAGAGTGTGGCTATAAGGAAAGGAAGAAGTCTGAAGTAATCAGAAACCCAGTTAGTACTGTTAACCCTGGTTTAAGTTTATAGAAGTGGTGTTTGTTTTCTGAAGTGAGCTGCATTTTGCAGAGCCAGGCCATGACGGGCTGGTTCAGTGGCTCTGTGGTATCAGCCTTGTGGCAGGTACAAAACACTCTCTTAGACTGAGTGGGATGGCAGTTTTGGCCTAATACTTATCACACATTCTGCCGTCAGTTCTCTCTTCAGCAGTGTCGTAAAAAAATCCAGATCCAACTGAAATCTCTAAAAATAGCTTTCTCAGAAAGAAGACACATTCTAAGGATAAGTGCCTTAGTTTATGCCTTTTTTCTTTTTATAGCTGTGATATAAATAACAAGACATATAAAGGTGTGGGTGTGAAGCAGTATGAGTGAGTATGTAAGTGGTATGATTAGGTATATGAAGCAGAAATAATGTTTCAAGGGCAATCTTCAAACTGATACCTCATAGGTGAAATTTACTAGATGATAGTTCTATCTTGAAGTACCTTACTCATATTTTTACTAAATTTTTTGGAACATCTTGTGGCATTTTTCTCAACCCTATCAGAAAGCTTATTACATATACAAAAAGGCTGATGTTGATCTCTTCATGTTATATTGTAATAATTTCCATAGGTCTCATTTGTTTTGTAGTGCCATTTATAGGCACTATAATGTGCTATAAACAGTAGGAACTCAAAATATAGGAACATTGTTAGTAATTAATCTCTGGTTTCTGTGCCCTAGAACCCTGCTGGCATTAGGCTGCCATGTTGGAATTGCTGATGAACGTGCTGAAGAAAAAGTGAAAAAAATGAAACTTCCAAAGAAGTAAGTTGAAATTCAATGTGCCTTGTTCTTAGGCAATGTAAATTAAATGAATTCTATTTTAACAATTCAGTATTTACACCACTAGTCTTATTAGGTCTTGGGCATACACTTACATGCATGATTTCTCAGGAGTTTTCAGAAATTTTCACATACCATAATTCACAGTTTTTCTTCCAGACATTCATTGTTACATGTTTCTCTTATATATAGTGTGTATCGCAGAGACTTAGTTAAGAACTTTTACAGTAAATTTGCCAATGTATTTTACGGTGCTGCAGAAATTTAAAGGTGACCTTTTGAAAGTTCTCAAATGGTCACAGCTTGAGGTGTAGAGAAATGGTACAACCACCTGACCTGTTGTGATCTGTTGGCAGCAGCATCAGTAGGACTGAGCTTATCTTGCTATGGTATAGTGGTCTCCACTACCATAGCTCTGAAATCAGCTCTCATGGCCCAGCCAAATGGCCTCTTAGGCTTCTTAGCACCAGTGTACACACTCAAAGAGTTTGGGAATAAAGAATTTGGGAACTTGGACACAGTAGAGATAGTGGAACTTTAGTTTCATTTGCCTATCTGACAGCCTAATTGCCCAACATACACTTGAGGCCATGGGATGAAGGAGGATTATGTAAAGGTGAAAAGTCAGAAAGGTAAATGCCACAGTTTTACTATGAGAGAACTTCTTCATGGTCTGTTATTTCTGAATTTAAGACAGTAATTTAGTTTTGTTGGTTATGACTCAGAGCAATGGTAAGTGCTGGTTGCTGAATCGGAATTCCTGCCACCAGTAGCAAACCTTTGCAGGAATGAGCTTTGTGCAGAAATATGTTTATCTGGTATTGCATATCTCCATTATTCACAGCAATCCTTCACTGACCCATACCTTTGTATAACATGCAGTCCCTGAGGCCAGTGTAATAACCTCCAGCACATTTATCTAAAGCATGTCTTCTTTCTTCCTTCTGTGAGGCAAAATTCTGTGCCTCATTTTGGCAAGATTCCTGCAGGCTTCTAGGTAATACTTTAATATAAGGTAGCTGTAAGAACTTGGACCATCAAGTCTTTGATATCTACCACACTGCACCGATTTGCATACCACTGATATTACAGTTTCAGAATCCCTGATGGGGTGGCTTTGCCAGAATGAATGGGAATAAAAGCAGGGTATTAATTTAAGTTCCCTTCCAAACTGTTCTTCAGTTTTGGTATCCCAAAATAACTATGTATCTCTCAAAGAAGAAAAGATATCTAGGGCCTTCTGAATTTCCTGGGCAGAAATATATGTGCATTTGCAAGATTGTTCAAATGAATCAAATTTCCTGCTTTTGGAAAACTGCAGCTAAATCTCAACTCTGAAGAAATTATACTTTCTAATATAAGAAGACCAGTAATGTTGAGTCTTTTTAATGTCATTATCCGTCATAACTTTAGAAACCTGAAATCATACTATACATACAAAGTCAGAATTTTAATATCTTACATATAATGGACTGAAAAAACTAGCAGAAAGGAAAGGAAAACATTGTGGCTATATTCTGAAAAGCTTGTGCAGCGGAGCATGGCAGGAAAAGCGCAGTAATTGCCAACCTGACAAGTGTGCTAATTTTGTAGGTTTCACTGTTTCCATTACTTTCTTGTTTTACTCATCTCACTGAAGTGACTTCACAGACACCTGATGAGGGGTTAACTGCGAAGGCAGTGAACTCCTGTGGGGGCTTCCTGTAATAGAAACCTGCAGATTGGGAACTATGTGGATGGCAGAGTTTGGAATGATGTTCTTGAATTGTTGTTTTCAAACGTAAATTTTTTCTTTTTACTGTGATAACTTTGAAGGAAGATTCAACCTCTTATTTATAGATAATAGTACTTAAATAACTGGTTGTTTCAAATTATTGTTTTCAACAAATAATTTGTTTAAATGGGTTTTAAAATGGTTGTCACAGAAGAGAATTAATTAAGATTGGTAATGTATTTGAATATTTTAGGATATAAAAGGGGATAAATACTGTTCAATTTTATGGGTTTCTCTCTGTCAGTACAAATAAAGAAAAGACTAGAAAATTACCAAATTGTTTAGAAAATAATTGAACATTTATTTAAACTAGCCATTCTTTATACACCCCAGCATGTATAATTTCAAGGAGAGAATGTTGTTTGTTTGCCACAGACTCCTTTATTGTGAGCCAAACAAACCAAAATAGTGTTTTATATGCTGGAGGAAAAATGGAATCATAGAATCATTTAAGCTGGAAAAGACATTTAATGCTTTATTGAAGGTTTTCTTATAAGTAAAGTAGGAGATTTCTATAATTAATTAGATTTCTATAATTAATTAATTAATATAATTAATTTAGAAAAGTAGCATTCCTAAAAAAACTGAGGAGGCTGCCTTTCTATTCTAAGGTCATGCTTAAATTTTAAACATTTGCTCTTGTGATTTGAAAGATAGTTTAAGTATGAATTATTATGAAATGAAACTTTTAAGTTGGATTTCAAAACTGGTCTTGAGTAAGCCACTTGACATGTTCTGTCTCTTAGCAGTCCTTTATGTAACAGGAAGAATATATTTTCTCATTTCAATAGGAAGTAGATAGAATTTAATAGGTACTGTCATCTGCTCAGAGGTAGCAATAATATTGTTTATATAAAGATTTAGATAAACAACATCTTAATCTACTTAATCTACAACTACTTAATATACTACTTGAA
The DNA here is from genome assembly GCA_013400215.1 of Cisticola juncidis. Taxonomy (NCBI): domain Eukaryota; kingdom Metazoa; phylum Chordata; class Aves; order Passeriformes; family Cisticolidae; genus Cisticola; species Cisticola juncidis. The sequence goes on along the minus strand of VXBR01009377.1, from coordinate 189,985 downwards.
TGTGTGTCATTACTAAAATATTTTAAAAACAGTTTCACTTCAGACCATTTTGGGTAGCTTTCATTGCCAGTTACTTCATCCCATCAAGATGCAATTAGCTTGAAACAGAATCAAAATCAAAAACAAATCAGTGATCAAATTTACATTATTATTCTTTATGTTCAAAGGCAGATATCATATTTATATAGATATGTTGTGTAGATGTTATTTCTTTCTTTTGTGGTTTCTCTTAATTTTTTTCTTGCTGAAAAGTAACAACAAGTTCTGATTTTTTTTTTTCAACAGCTATCAGTTGTTGAGTGGATATAAGCCAGCACCCATGGATCTGAGTTTTATCAAACTGACCCCCTCTCAAGAAGCTATGGTGGATAAACTAGCAGAGAATGCTCACAATGTGTGGGCAAGGGACCGGATAAGGCAGGGCTGGACATACGGCATCCAGCAGGTAAGTGCTAACTTCAGACACTCAGGGCAGCACTTACCTACTGAGATACTTCACAGCTAAATGGAAGTGATGGGGACATGCTGGAAGGAAGAAACAACTAGCAAATGCAAGTTTGTCAGTCAAAGAAAACAAAAATACATAATTTAAAGCAATCCTGCTAAATAGCAGCATGGAACTCTTTTATAAGTTTTTTAAAAAAAAACTTTGTGGTATATTTGTGTATGCTATCTAGATCTCAGGGTGAGAAAATTGCATGCAGGAAGCTAATGTACTCCAGTATTTTAGGAAATGTAAATATTGACTCTCACTAGGGGAATCATTTAAATGTTTGCGGTTCTGAGAATTGAATAATTTTATTTATCCAGGAAAATCAGAATGTAAACTTCTAGTAATAACTTCGTTAATGCAATACTTTTCTGGCAGAAGCCGTGTTTAACTGAGAATAGTTAAGTCAGTCTCAAAGTTCTAGTTTTACTTTAGTAGTTCTTCTCCAGTGGATAGGAGTATTATTTGGTAGTTATCCTAATGTGCTATAAGGGAGGAGAGTAAGAATAAAGCATGGTGGATTATTAAAAGAAAAACACAGGTTCTTCGGTTTCTTTAAAAAACTCCCCAAACCAGTCAGTTAGGTATACCATGAGCCTAATTGCTTATTTTTCAAGACAGCTTCTGTATCAGTTTTCCCTCAAGATTTTCTATTTTTTTTGTGATTGGCAATGAATTTTATATGCACAAGGATCTCTTCACTTGCATTGATAAATGTGTGGTAGCATTTCACAGTGAAATTTTAGGACAGTTTACCTCTTGGAGAAAAAATGAGTTTTCATGGTTTTGTGCTGAGCGTAAAAGATCATTATTTTTGCAACAATGAGAAACAGCTGTTTTGTACGTACATACCCTTTTCTTCCTACAAACAGTGGTTTTGTTTTTGACAGAAATTTGTGTTATACATTTCGGTACCACATATGTCAAATTTTGTTCTTCTACAGGACCAAAATTCATCTATTTGAAAAACTCTTGTGTAAAATAATCTTTGTTTTTCATATATTAAGTTATGCACTTTGCCTCATCACATACAGGTATGCTTATGTGACAAAATACATGCTGCATATCTGCATTTCAGTTTTGTTCATTATAGTATCTTACTGTGAAGGTGTCACTGTGTTACTTTGTAAGCTATTTAGGAAATCTATGTTCTATATTTTGGTCTAGACAGACAGTGAGTCAATTCTTTTGTTTGCAGACTGGAATATGTGTATATTCTCTACTAGAAAAACACGGAAAAATCAGTATTTTTGCAACTCTCCTGCTTTCCCCAGGATCAAACCATAATACTGTGCCTTTAAGTAAAAGGTGGCCTTTTGAAGTACTGCTTACGTTTCTGCTAGAATATGAATCATGAAAAGTGTTGAAAGTGATGATTTTCTGTTGTCAGGTAGGGGGAGGGTATTAATTAGTTTTGAACTCACTATTTCAATCCTGTTTTTAAGGAGTCAGTGCGCAGTTCTTTTCTAGAACGAAAAATCATATGTTTAAAATAAATATTTCTGATATATTGAAGAACACACTCAAAAATTTATACCATATCTCCCATATTTTTTATTTTTCCAGAGGCCAATAATTTTCAATACAGGACCTTGCCATTTGGGAGCTTTAAAATGAATGAAAATTGGAAAATACAACATTGATAGAAACTTGACATAGTCCAAAATAAAATTTAGTTTTGCAACAAAATTTATTTGTTAAGATAAAATTAAGAAGTTTCTGGAATCAATGCATCTCTTAGCTAATTAAATTTCTAACTGGCATTGGGGAAATTTAATCTTATGACTCACACATAGTGAATAAATTTTCTTAGGTCTTGAAGACAATTTAATCTACCCTTCGTATCTTGAAATCTTTATATCTTTCAGTGTATCTTTGAAAAACTCACAAATAATTTTGCCATATTTATTGGAGTGAATTTGCAGCTAAATTGCATGCTTTCTGAATTAGTGAGCTGTTAAGTAGGAAGGTCAGTTAAATGGTGATATCAAAGATTTTCCCAGTGTTATTGGCTTGGGAATGATATGTAAAAGATGTAATGGGAGTGGGTAGCAATCAAAAAATTTCTCCTTTACATCTTTGTAATATATTTATTACACACTGTCTTTTTGTGTGATTTGGTGGGCCTGTTGATGTAGAAGGCATTTGAAGAGGTGTAATGTGAAAGTCATAAATCATTAGTTTTATTCTGGCTCCCAAAAGGCAGCGGAGTTGCTCAATGCCACAACTTGGGTTTTAAAAAAACTCCCCAAAACCGCAAAAAACATTGATCAGACAAATCTAGTATGCAATATAACCTGAAATTAAACACTTCAGAACAATCATGAAATCTGTCTTAGGTTCTTGGTGCTATGCTTAGAGGAAGAGATTAAACTGACTGTTGAACATAAATGTTCTAGCCCTGTGAGGAGATGTTTTGGAGCCTCACAGGGGGAGAACAGAGGGGAAAATGGAGGACTCTGATCTACTCACAGAGCAGCTCTCTGTACTTTATCTAGTGACTACTTGAGTACTTTCCTGAGGGAAACTCTTGGAACTCTGGCCTTCCCTAGGCTCCCTTCCTAATAAATGCCCTGCTTTCTGGATGACAAAGTTTAATAAGAAAATTAAATCTCTGTTCACTTATTAAAATTTGTAGTTGGGTGTGAGAAAACTCAAGGCAAATAGAAGTTTTGTTTAAAGTACCATAGCCTTGCAATTACTGAGTTGTACATTACCCATTTTTCAGGAGTTTTAAAAGATTGACTCCACAGCCTCAAAGATGTTTGACTAGACAAACAGGATTTAGGTATCTACATCTATTCTGGTAGCCAGGGACAAGTTTTTGTATAAAAAACGTTACGGGAATGGTAGCCCCTGGTTGTGTTTGCAGATATTTTTTAAGCAGTTGGTATGAATTAAACTCTGATTTTGACTAGCAGGTTATGCTCTGAAAGAATCTTAGACAAATGTTTCTGCTCTAAATATTGACTGGGCTTAGGTATATATGATAAATATTTAACTGTTCTTCCTTATTAAGATGAAGACAGTTATGGGCATGCAGAGAGAGTCTGGAGAATTTAAAACTAAAAAGATTAAGTGCCTATGAAACTGATCTCATTTGGAGTTGGAAAGCCAGTTGGGGTTTTGCAGTTCTGAGTGCTTATGCTTTAAACATCATTTTTTTAATGACTAAAGACTTTTGTGTGCTGAGTTGTGCACTGTTGTTGAGAATTCAGTATAGTGGTGCAGTGAACACTATCACAGTTATGCTTTCAGCAGAGTATGATTGTTAAATGTGGACAAGAGCAGGGAAATATTCGTTACCTTCAGGAAGCAGATTTACAAGATCAACAGTATACTTTACTCCCTTATTCCTGGCAGATAAGTTACCACAGTTTCATGGGTAGTTAAAAAGGCAGACGATGCCCTTTTTGAACAATAGCATGTCTTGCAGAAGCTGCCGTGCTTTGGATGTTGATTTGCTCTTAATTCCTTATCCTTTCTCTTTTCAAATATTTTTTTTTTTCTGGAGAAAAGACCAACAGCTGAGTTTCAGGAGTGCCTACAATATACAGATAAAAAATAGCATTTATTAAAATCCATAAAATCCATTAAAATCTGAGAAGAGAGCAGAAGAGCAAGGTGCTCCTTTCTGGGTGCAGTGCAGAGGTGCCTCTCATTTAGCTGGCATACATACCACATGGCAAGCTGCTAGCTCTAGCTGTTGTCCACACTGCTACGTGCTTGACAGTGGGTTTATTTCATGGGCTACATTTTGTCATCCCATAATATTACTGTGACATGTTACAGTAGTGTAATAAAGTGACGTGATGTTGTACTGTATAATACTATAAACAGATCTTGCAGAGCTGTAAAAGAGTTTCCTAAGGGAAAGAAGCTTATAGATGTTTCAAAGTAGATGAACTAATCCCTGGGAAATGTTATGAACAGCAATAGTGCTGTGGCTGTAGGATGAATTAAATAATCTAGTAGGTCTGTTCAGTATGAGAGCCTCATCATTTTGAAATTATACAAAATGAAAAAGTTAGAAGGATACTGTCAAATAGTTAATGTATAAACCATTTCTTTCTTTAAAAACTGTTGGGGAAAATGCTTTCCAACTTCAAGATTTCTTTTCTTCTTCTAAACCCATCACTGCTTGCCAGGCTTTTCTCTTAATAAGATATAACAAACTGCATTTTATGCATGACTATATACAGTATTTTTGTTCTGCTGCTGGAGAGCCAGCCAGCCAGGAGCGGAGCACAAGTTAGATAATAAATCCTGTTTCCAGAACTGTCTTGAAGGTTCTGATGACACTGATCACAAACAAATATTTTTTTGGTGGTACAGACTCACAGTTGCCTATTGCTCCATGAAGGGAGAAAGCAGAAGGAGCAAAACAGGTAGGAAAAATATGTATTTCTGCTTAAAAGAATATAGTAAGTTGCAAGGGTAAGTGGAGAAACAAGCCCAAAAATCTGTATGAAAATACTTGACAGTGTCCCTTTAAAGGAGAACATGATTGCCTGCAAGTTGATGGTCTTGGGACTGGGGAAATGCTAAATGAACAAGGACAGATACAGGAGTAAGATCCAAGCAAAGAAGCAATGTAGCCTTACTGTAAGTGAATTAAAATAATCACATTTGTGCTATGAGAGAAGGCTTTTTTCTTTTTTTTTTTTTTTTTCTTTTATGGATTTTGATACTAAGTTTTGTCATAATTACGTGAAGTTTTTTGTTTGGCTACTTTTAAGGAATTTTTCGTAGTAAGATAATGGAAAAATAGCATTGAAGTATAAAAGCATGTAGTTGTGACTAAATCTTCACAATCTAATGGAAAATATTCAGATTGCATATAAATTTATCCATGAACTTACAGTATTTTTGGTCGTCCATAAAATGGTGATTTTATGCATACAGGAGAATCCCAACATCCATATGAATAAGGAAAAGACAGAAAAGAAGAGAAAAGTGTCGGGCCTAGAGATCAGAAAGCAAATGAAAATAATTCTAAGTACATTAACTGCCTCATCCTGAATACATGAGTTCTAGGTCTGTCCACTGTTTCTAGAGACCACAGGCAATGTTCCTTTTACATTTTGCTTATATACATTGTCACATATTCAGATAGCTTTGTCAAAGGGTATCTTGCTTTTTCTTCTGTGTTCTGGCTGGAAAAGCTAACAATCAGAAACCTGATTGATACTGAAAAAAGAAAAAGTATTAAAAAAGTTTAACAAGCTTTAACAATTCGTTATAAATATTGGCAACCTAAAATTTTCCTTCTGCTCTGTGAAAAGCAACTTAAGAAAGATGCTTCGGTTCGTCTCCTAGAATAGTCAGCCAAGCAATCGGGTATTGCCAAGCAATTATATGAAATCTTACTTCTCTTTAGCCCAAAAATGCAAGACATTTTGGTTTTTCAAAGACAGGATCTTACTTTTTTTTCAGATTTATAGAAAGTATATGGTATCATTAATTGATCAGGAGCTGATCTTCTCAGCCTAAGGCTGCAATACAAGAGAGGCATTGTTATGGAAAGTCAGGCTGGGTGAAATATGCATGCGTGGGAAAAATCAAGTTGCTGCTTATTTTTTCATTAAACATGTATAGAAACAGCATCTTGTCCTTGTAAAAACTACTTATGTTACCTCACTTTGACATTTTACATGATTTATACTGATACATTAGTTCCTTCCATTTATAGTCAGGGCTCATTCTGCCAGGCATTCCATATGGCTGTGGTCCTCAGTGAAGATGGCAGAAGCTGTGCATGTATTACTAAGGATACATACTTCCAAGGTTAGAACTCAGCTGCTAGTATTCCAGATGAAGAATAGCACCTCTTCTTTGGTTGGGTACATTTGGATTATTAACACTGCTAAGAGTACAGCTTTGTGTGGACTTCATTGTGCTTTCTGGTTCTAATGCTCTGGACTTGGGAAATTTACTTTTTTAGTAAGTATCAGTTTAGAGTGGTATTTTTCCTGTTCCCCTGTGTTGATGATTTTTAATTTTCGTGGTTTCTGCTTGAACATGAGCTGCTATGATAGGTGTGGAAAAGCTAGCCCTCAGGGTAGCAAGGCATGAAAGTTATGGTGTAGGTAAACGATCCTGCTCACAGTGTCCGTGCTGCATGTGCACAGGGTGGCTCACTGGTTTTCTAGCAGCACTGCTGGCAAGCTTGCCCCGTAGCATTTGTTGTGACAATAGCTCAGAAATCTCTGTGGTAGTGAGAGGTGTGGATCTTGCATGTCAGTGGAGATGTGACAGCAAGCAGAATCAATTTGCAGCTGTGGAATGAGGGTTTGCTAATGGTGCAAAGGGAGCTAAGGGAACAACAGCACATCTGTCTCACTGGATGTGTGCTGAAATACATTTGTTTTGTGCTTGTAGTTTAACAGCCTTGCTTATGAGAGCAAAATCATTTCAGTACCACACAGAATATGGATCTGCACAGCTCTAATATTCAAAATCACAAAATGTGTGTTCCCAGTATATTATTATCATATTTTTCCTGCACTCTTCCTACTACGTGTTTTAGCTTTACAGTCTTTTCCTATCTTTCTTTCTGATAAGCATTCATTTACATATGTTTCTGATCAGCTTTTGTTCCCTTTAGTCTAGTGGTCTGTGCTGTTCCTGAACTTCTCAGAGATTTGAGAAGGCCCAGGAGTACACAGCTTTACAATACAACATTTATAGCTCTGAAAACAACATTATTATTTTCAGATGTCTTTTAGAGGTTTATATGATAATTTGGTTTTTGTTACTGAATTACTGCTGAAGCACACAATCTTATTACACATACTGCATCTCTTAATAAGTTCTCTTAGGGCTGCTTATAGAATTTGACTACGGTTTTCTCTGCTGCTGTAGACTATGTGGACTTTTCTTGTTTCATTCTTAGGTGAGATCTATGTCTGTGCAAGTTCCAAGACCAGCTGTAGGTCTGGTGCCAGGAAATCAGTTATTGACATGTCACAGACTTGTTGAACAAAAGAATGCACTTTACATCTGATGTGTGTGTTTCCTTTGAGTTACTGTGCAGCAGTGTTCTTTACCTGTCACAGAAATTTTAAAATGCTTGTTGATTTTTTTTTGGTCTGTGTGTTTAGGTATTTTTACTTCCTTTTAAGAGCTACATGTAGTTTAAAAAATTTATACAGGTAAATTGGCCCACTGTTGACCAATTTTTACCTAATTCATATCCTTTTATATCCTACAAATAAGTGTATGTGTGCCCATTCAAATAGTTGTTTATCTGTTATTTATCATGTACACTGTGAAAAGTAATACAGACTTTTCATGGTCAGTGCTATATCACTGACGTTTAACATTATTACTTGCATCCAGGGCACATTCTGCCAGGCATCTCAACCTTTTACAGCTGCAATGTTTTCCTAAGTAAAGTAAATTGAATTCTAAATTATTAATGAATGTTTGTTACATGAAATGAAGAAAAAGCTGTGTAATAAAATACATAGGCTTTTTCCCCTTTTTCTGTGATAGGATAGATTCTGAATTCAAAAAAAAGAATTATATAAATATCACGTGTGGTACCCAGCTCAAATCATTTGTCTGTTAAGAAGTAGTTGCCAGACAAACTCTGTAAAAAACATCCTTTAGATGAATCATTAGACTGTCAAATCTGGAAAATTCTGTAAAAAAAAAATTAAAAAACTTAGGTTGAATGTTAAAACTTCTTTCTATTGCAAATCTGCAATAACTGCTTTGTATTGAGTAGGAGGAATTTGATCTCTGTACTACTTGGAAATGTACTCAGTAAAAATTATCACTCTTAGCTAATCAGTTTTCTTGTTGACTTGATTGCGAATGTGCAAAGCTCAATCACTGTGCAGTATCATTCTCTACACCTACGCCAGAGGGGTGCAGAAGGTCATTAGTACAAAAACTTATGATGAATATAACAATAAGAGTGCTTAATTCAGAAATAAGTAACACATTCAAAATTTAAATAGATGTGTAAAAGGAAAAAAAAAGTAACAACATTGTTAAAAGAAAAATCTCTTCTCACATTCAAATTTAAAGAGGTAGTCACAGTCTTGAACAGGTGAAAAAGGTCACAGTGTTAAATTAAATTAGATCCAAGGGAAAACTTCTGTAAAATCAAGTTGGCTTAATACATTAAATTTCTGTATTCCTATTTTTTTTCTCTCCTTGCTCTCATTTTGTGCGTAGCCATTTTAAAAGCACTTACACTATATTTCATTTTATACATTGTTATCAGCTGATTGCCTGTACGTTAATTTGTGTTAATGGTCGCTATGGGAACTACAAATGCATTAGTCTAACATTGTATCATGGATGAGAAGTTACATATTTGTTGTTCCAAACTCTCATATTTTAAAGACAGTATTTCACAATGTCTTTTGGACATATACTGCTTCAGAGTAAATTATTTCTCTTTTTTGTGTCCTTTCAATAACAAATAATCAAACTCATAGTGTTTCATCACCTCAATGTTAATGTGGATACTCTTATGTCAAATAATAATTTCTCAAAACATTTACTTCAGCATTTGCTCAAAGGATGCAGACCTTTTTCACATCTACCAAATTAAACATTGGACAAAGCAGGATGTCAGCTTAAGAATTTGGAATAAACATGAAAAGTAGATCACTCAAACGGTATTAGTGTTGGCCCTCCCACTGTCCTTTCCATGGAATATAATTAGAGCTGATATGGTTTTGTAGTTTGTGTTCCCAGCAATGCATTACTTTTATCTTTCTGTTAGGCCTTTTAGCATGTAGGTAATGCTTGTCCCTTAATATTTCTTCTCCTAGAGGAATAACATGTAGGACCAGATTTCATCAAGTACTGGTTTTTAACTGACCTTTAAATATCTGCTCACTATGCTGAGGCAAGAGGCAGATAGCCTTGTATATAAGCATTTAAAAGATAACAAAAGATCCCTGCAGGATTTTTTTTCAGAATGGATGTGCTATGTTTTTTTCTGCTTGCACAGATAGAATTGTAACCATATATGTTCTTAAAACTAGAACTGTGATGCTGTAAAAGAATTAAGGTGCTTTCACTGTAGACAGTCTTCTAAAATAATAGGCGTTGGTTTTGGACTTCTCAATAAATCCAACCAATAATAAAAGCCTCTTGGTATCTTTAATATTGTACTGAAGAAAACAAAAATCAACTATTTTTTATATGATATGTCCTGTCTGTAATTTTTTATAAATAAAGAAGTTAGGAAAAAACACGAAGAGTTCTTTGCATGGTTTCTCTCATTGCTGATAAATTCTGATAGAATGTGAGAAGAAAATACAAACAAGAAAACAATTCTGTTAGTCACTAAAAATTAGATTAGCCATTTAAATAATCCAGTTAAACACTGCTTTCAAATAAGATAATTTTGCAGTAGAGGAAAACCTAATCACTGTTTTATAATAAACCTAAAATGCAGAGATTAAACCTTACTAACACTTCCATTTCAGCTGGAGAGAGGTTAGTTTAATTATCTATTGCAAAAACTCTACACATGGAGCACATAAATCATATTCTTGCAAACCCCTTTATTTTTGAGAACTACATGTTTTAAGTGGTTGTTATAGTAAGGCATGGGCTTATTATCTGTTTTGTAATTTATTAATTAGTGTTGCACAGATTTATTGTTTTTTATTAGTAGTATTTTGTTCTTTTGATTTATCACATTTATTATTTCGGCATTTCATCTATCTTGTTTAATTCTATAATGACTAAACAAACACCTGTCTCAGCTTTAGTTAGAAACAAGTTGCTTTTTTTTATGGTAGCTGCTTCATAAACAGTATATGAAATAGAATTCTTTTGACTTTTCTGTCAGACTCTTTGGCTCTGTCCTTGTTTCTGTGGTTTGTATGGTTACTTTATTAAGTAAATTTGACAGAAACTTACAGCAGGTATAAGACCCAGAGCTTTGTTTATTTGTGTGTGTCATTTGTTTTTCAGTGAATTCAGTCTTGTAATTTTATAGACTTGCAGTTTCTTGGATTCCTTACCATATTTGAAGTTACATGATTTCAGTAGACATAAACAGTAATTTTTATGCTGCTGTTGAAGAATAAGCTTGTCTGTAAGACAAAACACAGTTTCTGCAACTGAACTGACTTTTCATACTTACGCAGGATGTGAAAAATCGACGAAATCCCCGCCTTGTGCCGTACGCGCTTTTGGATGATCGGACAAAGAAGTCCAACAAAGACAGTCTTCGGGAAGCAGTCCGCACCCTTCTGGGCTATGGTTACAATCTGGAAGCTCCTGATCAAGACCATGGTAATTAATTTTGTCTTTTTTTCTCAAAAAAAGGTTAGAATTTTCCACTCTGCTACTGGATTTGTTGGTCCAATACATTATTTTGAACAGTGTTCCCAATTCTAATAGGTGCTTTTCTCCATTTTCTGTTCTCTAAGTTCTTAATTTCTTTCTTTCCTTATTGTTTCCTTTCGTTTTTGTTTGTTTTCCTTGTCCTGTGGCCCCAAATAAATATTTACAAAATGTAACATTTTTACATTTTAAAGTAATTATTTACAATTTAAACCAATAAACACAATTTTTTCAAATGGTTTTTATTTAACACTATATTTGCTATTTCAAGACAAAATTGGAAAAAAGACATAAACTTAGCAGATGTGAATTTTATATTCCTAAAACGTTTACTTTAAATAATGAAGAATTTTAGAGTTTGTGCACAATGTTGTATTTAAACACTTGAGGCTATAAGATTAACTTTTCTAAAATGAATGACTGCAAACCAAATTTCTGTGAATGTCAACTTGCAAGTATAGAATTAGATAGTCTGTTAGAGCCTTTATGTTTCCTGGGCTTTCTCAGGTCTTGGAAGTTGAATTAGACTATTGGTAAATTTTAATTTGCTTTTTACAAAGTTTTTGTTGAATTTGCATCATTGCCAAGTTAAATGTTTTATTGATACTGTGGGCGGTATTTTCAGTTTGAGACATTTTAGACAAGAAAAAAAAATCTGAACTATTAACCAAGAATTTTAAAAGTAAGTACAACATTTAACTCAATAACTTCAACATATATAATGTTAAGAAAGTACAAGAAATCAAGAGACATAATGTTCAAATAAAATAAGTAGAGCTAACCCCTATCAAATCTATTTTAGAAGTTCACTTAGAGATAAGGAAATATGGAATAATCAAAATTGAAACTAGCATCTTTATAACCTCAGCAAAATTTGGAAATTTTGAGAAATTTGTCTAAACCTTTTTTTTTCTTCATTTAATGATAGTGATAGTCATTGTTAAGTTTTGACCTGTTTAGGCCTTAGACCTTCAGTAAAGCATTTCTGCCGAAGACATAACTCATACCTGAAGTGTTCACAGGGAACCTACCATTTGGAATTTCTTTTCCAAAGCATATGCATGCTCTGATCCTCAGCTTTTATTTAGTACATCCATTAAATTACACTTAAATATGAGGCATTGCTGAGACCATGAATGTGTAAAGAGGCTGGATTTCTGAATAGGTAGAACAGTGTTCCTTAGAGGATTGGACAGTATTGGTGGCAAAATGCCATGGTTTTACTCTTAAATCTGCCAAGATTGGAGAGTGTATCCCTGCTGCATAATCCTAGAATTTCTTCCCCTCCCATTGTTGGGAAGGAGATGTTGCAAAGAAAGATTGAGCGTGAAATCTTGGTTCTGAGAAGGTGGGTTGGCTGGTACAGGAGGCTTTTGCTTCTTGTCGAGATGTAGGCAATGTCTAATGTCAATGTCTAATGGCAAGGGGGGAGAGAGCACACTCCTTTCCCACAGTCTCTTCCACATCCTGGGAACAATAATAATCCCTTTTTCATTTACTGCTCAGAGAACCACATGCTGCTGCCCTTCCTTGGGCATGAACTGTTGAAAAGCACTGTCTTTTTCCTTAGAATGCAGAGGTTGTTTAGCTGGTTCTGTGAATAGAGTTACTAATGTAAAGAACATGAGTGCAATCCTTGACTCTGAAAGATGTGATCAAGTTTACTGCTAAATTCCCAGAGGAAATGGACTGCAGAAAAATGTCGCACAAATTGATTTTTCTTGAGCAAAGACTGAAATTGTATTCAGCAAAATGTTTATAGTCATTTTGGGGATTTAGATTTTGCAGTTTGTGAGCTTCTCAATTCTGGGGATGCATAAAACATGACACAAGGATCCTCTCATCAGCACAAAATCCATACTGTTAATAAGGGATTTAGAGCCCTCTAGTGGTGTTCTGCATCCCCAAGCATTAATTTTTATTTAAACATTAATTGTACAAAGTTCTCTAGTATTGGTTTTTATGTTTTGTTATTATCGATACTTACTGGTTTCCCACAGCAGCTGTATTTTTGGGATTGCTTAGACTCTAGAAAGCATTTTGTTACTTAGAATCTAAAAAGAAACAGTTTCTTAGTTACTGTGCTTTGTGGTGTTTCCTCGTTAAAGGTGAGGAGGTACTAAGGGTCTTCAAAAGTATTCTTAAGGCGTTAATTGTGTAGACTATCAAAGTGAAAATTTTACTGATAAAGAATTACGTGGCACAGAGTTGCATTGCTTAGAGGAAACTTAATGAACCTCACCTAACTGAAGTCAGGCATGGTGGCATGAGAAGTGATGGTTAATTCTGAAGGATGTGATTTTATAGGCTATCCAAAGTGATATTGGAAATTTTGACATTGATGTGTATAAGAAAACAGAAAAGAAAAGAAGTTCTTAGCATGGTTCTACAAACAGGTGCAAGTAGGTGCAGATGAATTTGCTCTTATAACAAACTCAGGGAGAAGAGGAATTGTGGTGATTAGACTGAAATGCTGACTTTTCAAATGTTGCACAGGCTTTATTCGATGAATTACAAATTTATCGGAAAAGATCCATGCTTTTGACCTTTTCCCCGCCTAATCTGAGAAAAAGAATCAGAGACATCCTTCAGTCATCTGTTTGCAGCTGAATTCGGATTTCTAAGTTCTCTATTTGTGTGTGCGATGTTTTGTTGCTGTTGTTGTGGGGTTTTTTGTTGTTTTTTTAAACCACTGATTCCAAGAATGGATAAGGACACTTTCCCCACACAGCCATTCCGCAGGCACAATTTTCTTTTCATTTCTATGCTCAAAGGGACTCCTTTACCTTTTTTCTTTTGCTTTCACAGTTCCTTTACAGTAGTTGAAAAGAGTACTTTCTGCATTGATTATTTTTTCCCCTTTATACTTATTTTTATTTTTTTAACCCTTACAGCAACAAGACTGGATGTGTGCAGTGGGATAATGGAAAAGTTCAGGATCTTTCGCACAGAAAAGACGTACGCAGTGAAGGCTGGGAAGTGGTACTTTGAGTTCGAGGCAGTTACTGCAGGAGACATGAGAGTTGGCTGGACCAGGCCGGGCTGTCTGCCAGATCAGGAACTTGGCTCAGATGAAGAAGCTTTTGTCTTTGATGGCTTTAAGGTTTGTTTGTGTTTACCTGTAATAATATGAGTGGCTGCACAACTCTTAATTTCTAAATCTTGTTCCACGTATCATTGCCTCAGCTGCCTACTCTGCTTTCATTGATGTTTCATGAAATTATTTCTGTGTCTTTGAGGGCCTAGGGAGAATAACTAGAATCAGTGACACCTGAAAAATTAATTAGCATGGTTTGGCACTTCTGTAATGTTTTTTCACAAATTCAAGGGTTTCTAGAGTATACATAAAGAACCAAAAATCAAAGTAGCTTAATCAAATTCAAAATACTGGCAGAGCTATAATTAGCTGTGAACAATTTCTTTAAAGTTTTATTCTGTTATTCTGTCTATAAGAAGTTTCATTAGGGAATAAATACAGTTAAGATTATTAACAGTATTTGAGGCATACTTTGATACAAAGTTTTTGTAGAAATGTGAGTGTTCCAAGGAGTACAGCTAGGTTTTCTTGGAAATCCTCACAGCTTAAATGAAGTATGACAGAACCACTAGGGTTTGCTCAAATTTAAGTCTGTGTGAAAAAATGACCAATTAAAATCTAGTAGTAAAAGTATATAGGAAAACAAACCTTTGTATTACTGACTATACTACTGAGAATAGATTAAACGACTCATTGAAATTTTTAATTTCAGTATGGGGGCAAATGCAACTGCTATCCAAACATCAATTTTTACTAAGGCTACTGATGACTCACTGTCAAATTATTTATTGTATCTGGTAGTGGAATTAATTTCCCTTATTACTTTTAAAATATGAACAGAAATCAACAGTATTCCTAGATGTAGCAAGCAAGATAAACTTCTCAAGATGTATTTTATTTATGCTGTGGGAATTTATTTGATTCCCACTCTTGTGTTGCATGAGAAGATGCCTAGAAAAAGAACTGAAAAGTTCTTTTTGCACAGTGTCTTAGTAAATAATTTAAGTCCTCAATTTTTACTGGAATAGCCTTCTGAATCTTACGGTTTGACATTTAGGTCTCAATCCACAAAGCTATTTTGTTGTGTTTGATTTTAATGGTTCTTTCCTTGATTGGGAAAAAAAATGACCTTCAAGGTATCAAGAAAGCTTCATTGGTTTTGTACAACTTCTAGAATGGACACAGTGCATAAACATCTACTTGTGATGAAATACATGAATAGGAATCCTATCTGTTATTAGTTATTAACACTTTTTCTTTTCTATGCTTGGTTACAGTAGTTCTTAACAGATATTAATTTACTTGAACCCCAATCCAACATCCCAATCCAAGATCCCATTGAAGGCCTTTACAATATTTGACCTGAAAGTCAGTCAGAGGAATCATTAATCATTAGCTCTCAGCTACTCTGAAATCTGTCAGATACCCAGTGCTTGGCTCATTCACAGACCATTCTATTCCTTACAAAATCTGATATGAGAGAAAGATTAATTTGTTTTACCTGAAACATTTTAAGAATTATACTTAAGGAAACAATACACATTGCTTGCAATGAATTTATAGGCTGCTTAAGTAAATAAAAACAATTGCTTAGAAAATGTTTGTAAAGTAGCTATTAAACATTGTAATTGATAGCATATTATTGTGATTACAAGTCTTTCATGGCACTTCAGCGGATAACTAAACTTTACTCTAACTTTTTAATAAAATGTTGAAATAGCAATTTTCCCTATCAGCTCTCTTTCCAATTTTTTATAATGCTGATGTGTGGGGTACTTGCAGGAAGGTCAGAGTCAGCTTGGAGTACTCACAGACACAGTTTTAGAATGATGTTCTGTGAAAGTGTTCATTTTAATGGCATCTTAATTGAGGCAGTTAATTATTAGTTCCACCCTTAAAGACAAGAAGAACACATACATTGTCAATATTTTTCTTTAAAGTGCTTATTATTATTTTCAGGCACAGCGGTGGCATCAAGGTAATGAGCATTTTGGCCGCTCTTGGTTGGCAGGAGATGTTGTGGGCTGTATGGTTGACATGAATGAGCACACTATGATGTTCACCTTAAATGGTGAAATCTTGCTTGATGACTCAGGCTCAGAACTTGCATTCAAGGACTTTGAGGTTGCTGATGGTAAGTACTGTAATATATCATGCTGTTAAATTGCTGTTGCCTGGTTTTAGCTCTGACTTCACTTAAATGCGTTTCTTTTGTGTTTCATGTCCCCATTCTCATCCCTGCCCCTGCCTCCCCTGCCTTGTCTTCCTTGTCCTTTTTTCTATTCGATTAGTATTAGCCTTTTGGAAATGAAATTTGCTGGGTGTGACAGTGAGGAAGGGCTTATTTCTGTAGTGATCTTTGTGGCTGTCTTTTATTGTGAGACCCTTTACTATTTTTCAGGGATCTGTCTGAAGAGGCAGATAAATGACTTTTAATATTTCATTCTCACTGCAGTAGATCACCATATGATGTAATAGAATTACAGAATGTATCATAGAATGATTTGAGTTGGAAATGTCCTTTGAAGAGCACCTAGTTCACACCCCTGCCATGTGTGGCAAGGACATCACATTTTATCAGATGAAGTACTGAAATAATACCATGTCTGTCCAATTAGTGAGAAACTGGTGGCGAGTTTAAGCTATCTTTAAGGTTTTGTTCTAGCACTGGGAGGAGAAATGACACCTGATCCAGTCAACTGATACAAAACTATCTTCCAAAATATTCTGCTTAATTCTAAACCAGCAGATTGAGCTTTGTGCTTGTTGTAGGGTTCTTTCAGCATCCATAAGCAGGTGATAGTTTACTGTGAAGACATAACTTCCAAGATTGCTAGAGATGGCAAAGATTATGAGGGTCTGTCAGGTGGCAGATTTGTTCTGTACCAAAGAAGTATTTTTGTTTATAAATTTAATAATATACCTATGTGCAGATAGGAACAGAAAAGGGGTAAGAAATTGTATTAAGTAAGTTAACTGCCTAAAACTTCTGAACTATGGTAATGTTAAAACAAAATTAGGATTTAAGATTTCATTTCTTGTAGGTCCATATATTCCACCATAAATATTATGCATCTGTTAAACAATACAGCTGTACCTGAGAGATAAAATTAAATTTTTTGAACAATAAGAGCTCCATGTAATACTGTTGAGTCAGTCATCCCTATCCTATTCCCATGGGAAATACGAATTTCATACCTCTTAGTTAGGCAATTCCCTCTTTGACTTTTAACCACTTTATTTTCATCTGGATTTCTGAGTATTTTACTTTCAGGAGTACTTTGTGAGATTTTTTTTTTACTTCCTCTACCGTATGTTAGCAATCCAAAATTATTTTATTTTATTTAAAATTACATAATTGCCATTAATTTTCTGGACTGGTGCCTGTTTTTACTGCCTTTGGATTTCCTTAGATGCAATGGTAACATGATGAGGAAAGCAATACGTGAACTGACTTAGTGTTAAATGCAAAAAATCATCTTGGTGCCACTACATTTTAATGGCTTTTCAGTTATTAGTTAGTGTACTCCTATTGAGAAATAGTGGATTCTGAAAGAAACTCAAGTTCCATTTAATTCTGAGGAGAGGCTGCATTTATTCCAAGTTGATGAAATCACAGTGGTGTACTTTTTGTGGTGCTTGTTTCTAGCTGCAGATTCAAATTGAAACAGATCTCTCTGCTAAAGGAGTTCCTGGCTTGACATGGGGCCTGAAAGCCTTGGTAACCATGTCAGAGACTTTATGTCAAACCTCTCAGATTTTGCACAATTTCCTTGTAATTCCCATTAAGTTCCTTTAGTATTGTTTTTGTAGGAAAGAGCTTGCCTTTTGAAATAACATCCTAGTCTGTTTTCACAGGATCGTTCTGATTGATCTCAGATTTAATAACTCCAAAGCTATATTTGAAATTATTATGTATATTTAATACACATGAAATACCTCAAATAAATTTATGGAGGTTTGGTTGGTTGGTTGTTTTGATTTTGTAGGCTGGCTTTAGTTTGTTTTTGTTACTCTTGCTTCACAGCCCTGAGACCTTTCTGCAGATCACTTAAATCAGTGAATCATGTGCATGTTGTGTTGCTGCAGAAAGGAACCTTTTGCTTTAGAAAACAGAATTTCTGATGCAGCCTTACAGTAAACCAGTCCTGTAGATTTAATTTACTTAGGAACAATGGAAAGGGGATATGATGCTTTGCCAGCTTAGTCATACGGCTTATGCTGCATGTTAGGCTGTACTACCAACAAGAGCTACTAGAGCTACCAGACTTCATCATGGCAGACACCTCTATATGTGAATGTGATTTTCTAACTATAACTAATGACATTACTTAAGAGTTGTTTAATACAATTTTGTTCTGTTTAGTGCTGGAAAATACTTGCATTATTGTTCATCACTGGATTTGCACTAGCAGAATTGATATGTATCATGTTGTCTGCTATAGCTGTGTTATCTGAGCAGTTGATGCCTTGTGATTTAAGAGCCAAGTTGTGAAGATAAAAATCTAGACTTCAACTTACAGCTAGTAGTGATATGTCATTAAATTTATCATGTCTAATACAAATACACATGACTACCAGTCCTGTGTAGATGTAGTAAAATCTTCAAAATGTGATACTTAAGGCTGATCATTTATCTGGTGGACAGTATTTCCTGTAGATGATGCTCTGGAGTTTGCTTTGTCTCTGAAGAACAAACATCATGACTAGATATTCTGCTCTCTTTTTTAATCTGGGATCCTAAAGAAAAGTGATGAACTACTTTGTATTTTGTCCTTATATTTTTCAATAATTGTTATATTCAAGTGAATCAGAACCACTGAACAGCCCTTCATGTTTCCTGTTCATAAAAAGAAAGCATTTTTTTAATAACTAGGTCAAATGAATCTACAAAGTAGTTTTTAGCTGTAAAAATTGAAGAGTGGGATGAAAAGAAATAGAAGAAATAAAAGATTCTTAGGTTTTTAGACTGTGAAGCTTAAATCAAGGAAAAAAAAAAGAAGAATGTGCCTGCAGAACAGCCGTATGGGGAAAGTGCCCTTGCCCATTCTTGAAATGAGGGAAAAAAAGCACACTTTTGTAAAAAGAAGTCACAAATGTGCTCGCTGTGCTAGCGAAACAGTAAGATGCTTACAAACTTATAACTTATGCATAAAACACAATCCCAAGCCAAAATACCTGAAGTTTCATGAAGTTGTGGTGTCATATTATCAGTTCTCATTTTCCAAAGCCAGAGTTCTCTGAATTTTTAAAATGAATTGATTTTATTTTTTAAATATCTATGACATGCTTTTTGTATATATCTGTAGGGTTTTTTTAGAACTATTATAGCTGCATGGAGAAGCACTGTATTATTGTTAAAGTAAGATTCTCTCAAAATACAATGCATAATTACATTTTAGGGGGAATACCAAAAGTAGTAAAACTTAAAGTAAAATTGGCAATACTCTACCAGCTCAGGAGAGAGCTTAACCAAGACCTGGCTATCAGACTCTGTGGAGTAGTTTGAGTGTTGCCTAAAAATATCCATAACTATTGGAGGGCTTTTTTTTTTTTTTTCAGAAAGATATTTAAGGTACATTATTTGGTGACAGGCAAGATGTGATCTGCTGTGAGTGATTTTAAAGTTAGCTCTAAAATCGTTGCTTTTAAGACTTTTTTTCCCACAAGTGTTTTTTCATTCAATTATGGAAGAGAGCAGTTCACTGATGTTCATTATGTACAACCCATGTGTTCTTTCATCTTGTTTTCAGGATTTCTACCTGTGTGCAGCCTGGGCCCATCTCAAGTGGGAAGAATGAACTTTGGAAAAGATGTCAGCACTCTAAAATATTTCACCATATGTGGCTTACAGGAAGGGTATGAACCCTTTGCTGTTAATACAAACAGAGACATCACCATTTGGCTGAGTAAAAGGCTTCCTCAGTTTCTGCCAGTGCCACAAAACCATGAACACATTGAGGTTTGTAATCCTGGTGAAATATTTCTAGGCACTTGAATATGTTTGAGTTATATTCCTACTTTTGTACTTCCAAACAAGATGTTAATGTGGTATGTTGACCCAGTTCTGGATGATTCTTAACACCTGTTACAAAATTATTACATTTGGTAGGGTTGTAAAGAATGTAATTGTTTGATTGGTAGTGATTCTTTCTACAAAACCTATGATGTGTCTTAACAGGACCTTTTGAGAGACAAATTAAACAAGATGTCCTCATTAGTAATTCCTTGTGCAGGGAGAGCTATGTAAGAAGCTTCCAGAAACTGGGCTTTTTTAATTAACAGATACCATGTATTCTAGTGCACACATTTTTTGACTTTTCTGTAGCTAATTAGTTTTGATTGCAATAAATATTTATTAGCCAATTGTGTCAAAGCTTATGTCCCAATCAGTTGTACATCTTGATGGAACTGAATTTGTGCCCTGTAAGTTTACCGTTAAATCTTTCTGAAATGATGTAATAGGAACTCTTTTTCAGCTGTGTAGTATTTAAGAAACAGTTTATGTTCTTTCATATGTATATGCATGATTTTTATTCCTTGGTCTAAATTGTTCTGGGCAGAGTTGGATTTATGTTGCAAAGAGTTACGATGAGAAGCATAATTTCTTTGTCACTTTTTTTTTTTTTAAATTTAACAATGGAACAACAAAAACATCCACTCCTCATAGTATTTATTTCCTTCAAAATGAGAGCACACAATTGCAGTGCATCAGACTGTTGACACTATGCTGTTACAAGTTGTGCAAGTCATGGATGCTTATTGTAGAAATACAAATGGAATATTTACATGGCAGAAAAAGCATCAGCTTCAAAACAACTACACGTTTGTGTTTCACAGGTGATGAGAATTGATGGCACCATAGACAGCTGCCCCTGTCTGAAGGTCACACAGAAGTCCTTTGGCTCACAGAACAGTAAAACAGATGTCATGTTTTTTCGATTAAGCATGCCTATTGAATGTGCTGAGGTGTTCTCCAGATCAGCTGCAGGAGGGTTACCAGGCTCTGGTCTTTTTGGCCCAAAAAATGACTTGGAGGATTACGATGCTGATTCTGATTTTGAGGTTCTAATGAAAACTGCTCATGGTCATCTGATTCCTGACCGGACAGAAAGAGACAAAGATGCCACAAAACCAGAGCTGAATAACCATAAAGATTATGTTCAAGAAAAGCCCTCACGTCTTAAACAAAGGTTAGTAGCTTGCTACCTTTTCTCTCTCTAATCCCTCTCCCTTCTACTTCTCAAAGCAGAGGAAAATGCCACTCATGTTTGACAGATAAGTCAAGTAGCTTTTGAATATACAGTTTAAGGTCAGAATTAATTTAAGTGCTTTTAAAAATGAAATAATCTCTTTCTGGTTTTAATTTCCTGTTATTTCTCAATAGTTTGCCTTTGTGATTGAGCTTTTAGTAGAGATTTTAATTTTACTTTATTTTAATTGCAGATTTATGCTCAGGAGGACAAAGCCAGATTATAGCACGAGTCACTCTGCACGGCTTACTGAGGATGTGCTAGCAGATGATAGGGATGACTATGATTATTTGATGCAAACTTCCACGGTATTGTAATATAGGATTGATGTTTTGGCTATTTGAGGTTTTTTAGTTGTTTGGTTTGTGTTTTCGAAATACTTACCCTGTTTTTTCTACTGTTTTAGAAACAGTCTAATTTTCAATTTAAATGTCTGTGGTAGTTCTGAACTTCTACTTAAGTTGAGAATGTTTTGTCCCTTTTATTTGAATTTAATTGTCAGACTAAAACCGTTTCCAAATGAAAACCTATAAACTAATTTAATCAGTTTTTGAATCTACTGTTGATCACACCAGACATAAAAGGGGAAGATTAAATGGTTTTAGAATAATGGAATAAATTGGAAAAGGTACATTAAACTAGTAGGTCAATGTTCAGGACCATTTGAAAGCATCTCCACTAATTCTTCTGAACACTTATTTAATGGGATTTTCAATGAAAGTGTTGTGCAGGTTTTGTAATCTTTCTCTGACAAGATCAGCTCCATAGCACTCATTCTTCAGTGTTCAAAGGAAAACAAATACTCCTCTTCTGGATGTGTTCTTCTCTTTCTAAAAGATATTAGATACTAGAGTATTAAACTACAGTATAAAAACTACAGTTGCTGTGGAAATATAGCTTACAATGCTATGATGCAGAAGCCTTCAATACAAGCATATAAACTGCATATTTAATCTTGTCTATTTTTTTTGTTTTAAAATGCATATTTCGTTGTCTTTATTTTGGTTTGTGTTTGTAGTCTTTGTTGCTTTGCTTGTGAATTATACTTGAACAAGCCTATGCTGTTTTTGAAGAGACGACATGTTTTCAGATTTAGAGCAGCAAATTAATTCTGAATCAAACTGATACACTGGAAAACAAACACAAACATTTGATTTTTTTTTTTTTTTAAATTAACAGTACTATTATTCTGTGAGAATATTTCCTGGCCAAGAACCTGCTAATGTCTGGGTGGGCTGGATTACATCAGACTTTCACCAGTATGACACAAGCTTTGACTTGGACAGAGTGCGTACCGTCACAGTTACACTGGGAGATGAGAAAGGGAAGGTTCATGAGAGGTTGGTTACAATTTGCTTAAAAATACCTATATTTTATACCCATACAGGCAACCTGCAATTTATCAAGTGTAAATCCACTCCATTTAATGTGATTGGATTGATGTAGAAAAAATAATTAAAACAGCACTAGTAGGAAAAGGTGTTAATTTAGTTGTTACCTGCTCTTGCTTGTGAAGAAACAGTGCACTACTGATCTAGTCAAATCAGTAGGCACTGAAAAGTAAAATAGTGCCGCTTTCTATATAGTTAGAAATTATGATCCTGTAAATACTGACTTTTGAGGCCAAAAGCTAGTACATGAGCTGGTCTCAGCACTTCAGTTTGTTATGCATACCAGAAGCTTTTGTTGTGCTTAACATTAAATGATTTAGAACTTTGACTTGCAAAGTCAGTTTCATCTTTGGTATTTTGCAACTGATTTGAATGTTTTCATACATTGTCATCCTCAGCTTTTATATTTTTTCAGTTATGATGTCCGTGTTTCTTTGAATTTTGGCAGTGGTTAGGATATGATCCATTGTTTTCAGCCATAAGGCCCTGTATGTTTGCAGCCATGCAGGGTTGCTCTTAGTTTGTTGCAGAAATTTTGCACGCCATTCATAAATAAATTTATCTTTTGACACTCAGTATAAAACGCAGCAACTGCTATATGGTGTGCGCAGGAGAGAGCCTGAGCCCTGGGCAAGGACGTAACAATAATGGTCTGGAGATTGGTTGTTTGGTTGATGCTGCCAGTGGCCTGCTGACCTTCACAGCTAATGGCAAAGAACTGGGCACCTACTATCAGGTGAGTACTTTTTGATGTTGTCTTGCAGTGGGAAGGGGGAAAACTGAATCCTTAGCCTGCATCATTAGAGGCTTTATTTCAAGACTGTAAGAGTAAATAATCATCACTGTTATGGCAATAATTTTTCCCTTTGATGTAGGTTGAACCAAGTACAAAGTTGTTTCCTGCTGTATTTGCTCAAGCTACAAGCCCCAATGTTTTCCAGTTTGAATTGGGAAGAATAAAGGTAAATAATGCTTCGTTTTGTGCGGGTTTAAGACTAACAAATCACATAAAATAAGTTTATTTTATTTTTGCCATTTATTTCCTGTGATGTGGTCTTGGTAATTGGGACATTTTTATGATTCAAGTGTTTGCACTATTGCCATTTTTATTCTTAATTCAGTTTTAAATGCTTAATGAATTAAAGATACAGTACATTGAATAAGAAGGGTTGAAATGGATCAGAATTTTCTGAATCTTGCCTTTTGTGGTGAAACAAAATCACTTGGGTTGGTAAAGCAAATCTCTTAATTTTACAAACAGAGCATGGTTGATTGGTGTATCTGAAAAATTCAGTTGCAGTTCTAAAATAATTTTTAAAGTACATTTAGATAGAACACAGGAAAACTGAACTGAATTTTTCTATCTTGCTTTGGATACTTGGATGTCTAAGAAATAATAAGAAGTAAAAGAAAAATGGAGTATTAGAAAGTAACCCCATGTGGCACCCAAGTTTCTATTTCAAATTTGGCTGTTCTTAAAAAAAAATATGGAAAATGCTGTCTTGCTGCTAGTCTTCCAACAGTTCCTAGCTTGTTTTATAAACCAGTGAAAATGCTGATTTCCTGCATTTACTCCACTTTACTATATGTTGAGTATTTTTGTGGAAAAGAAATGTGTTGTTTGGTAAAAATGAGGAAACTGATTGTCTCTCCCATTGGAATTTTCCAGAATGTGATGCCATTATCTGCTGGATTATTCAAAAGTGAACACAAAAACCCAGTCTCTCAATGTCCTCCACGTCTCCATGTCCAGTTTCTGACTCATGTACTTTGGAGCAGAGTGCCAAACCACTTCTTGAAGGTGGATGTGTCTCGGATCAGTGAACGTCAAGGCTGGATGATACAGTGCCTGAATCCTTTGCAGTTCATGGCCCTTCATATTCCTGAGGAAAACAGGTTGATGTTTGTTTTGAGGAAAACAGGTTGATGTATCAGAGTTAGGCTGGGATTAGGAACCTAGTCATGTAATGTCATCTATGTAAGAAAGGCCCAAGGTCTTCTCTGTATTTATAACACATGTGAATTTAGACAGTGTGTTTTGATTTAATGAATATTAAAAATTATCCAAATTTCCAGCGTTTTAAAATCTCCCTTCTTTTACTCTGTTTCCAACCTCTCCCAATTTCTCTCCAAACGTGTTAGTAGTATATGCAGATTTGCAAAGAAAACAAAAGAAACTGTTTATTAAGCTATAAAAGAAGCAAAAATCTGTTTTTGCAGAGATTTGTGACCAATTTAATTATTCCATTGCTTTAATTTTCCTTAATTTAATTAAAACAATTGAAGAAATCTAACTCTGTGATTTCCTTGTTACCCAAATGTCTGAGCATTTTGCCAGTGGTTAAACTGAAAACCAAGTCACCAGGAACCCCAACACTGAAGCCAAATGTATTGGTTAGTCTGTTGCCACTTTGCACCCTCAGATTTAAAACCAGTAAATGATATAAATATCTTAAGCCCAACTGATTTTAAAAGCCTAATTTTCATTTATGTGAGTTCTTTTTAGTATGAAAACATACTCTGTGTTAAGTAAATAGTTTGGATTTTTTCCCCACTGAAAGTAGTTTAACTAATGATTTTAGGAGTGACTTGAATAAATTTGAGATTAAACTTTGTTATTAGTCTTGATTATTGCAATCACAGTGTTTCTGACATGAGAGCTAAAATGTGGAAAAAGCCCATCCCTGGTACTGATACTTGCTGATGTTATCCTTAGGGAGAAGTTTGAATCCCTTCAAAAATATTTTTGTGTATGGGATTTACTATGTTGTTTTTTTTCTTCTCTGCAGAACAATTGATATTTTAGAGCTGACAGAACAAGAAGAACTGCTGAAATTTCACTACCACACCCTCCGATTGTATTCGGCTGTTTGTGCTTTAGGCAACAACCGAGTGGCCCATGCTCTGTGTAGCCATGTGGATGAATCTCAGCTCCTCTATGCTATTGAGAATAAATACATGCCAGGATTACTGCGTGCAGGATATTATGACTTGCTCATTGACATCCATCTCAATACCTATGCAACTGCCAGGCTGATGATGAATAATGAATTCATAGTTCCAATGACAGATGAGACCAAGAGTATTACTTTGTTTCCTGATGAAAACAAAAAACACGGCCTTCCCGGTATAGGACTTAGCACTTCGTTAAGGCCAAGAATGCAGTTTTCCTCTCCGAGTTTTGTAAGCATTAGCAGTGAATGCTTTCAGTTCAGTCCTGAGTTCCCTCTGGAAATTCTGAAGGCCAAAACCATAGAGATGCTGACTGAAGCTGTCCAGGAGGGAAGCCTCCATGTCAGAGATCCAGTTGGAGGTTCTACAGAATTTCTGTTTGTCCCTCTCATCAAGCTCTTTTATACCCTCCTAATTATGGGAATCTTCCACAATGAGGATCTGAAACACATCTTGCAGTTGATTGAGCCCCGGGTTTTCAAAGAAGCAATGAGCCAGGATGATGAAATTGATTTCTCAGAGAAGGAGTTTGGTTCAGATGAGCTCAAGTCAGAGGAGGGAGAAGAAGAAATCAGAGGGGAGCAAATGCCAAAGGAAGGACTCCTTCAGATGAAACTTCCAGAACCTGTTAAATTACAGGTAAAAGTACTGTTTTGATAGTGGTTGTTCTTGTTTTCCTCATGTGGTAATTTATCTTTCAAGGAAAAAAGCATTTTGAAATAAAAATTTTAGTTAAATAGAGAGGTAATTTCCTTAGAAAAAATTAGAAGATTTAGTATCTTTTTAATGATATAAACTTGCTCACCATAGATCAAGCAACTATGGTTTCACTGAAAAGAAATACTTGCTTAATGCCACTGATAGTGGATTCCTCATTTTTATGGGTCCAAACACAAAGGAGATTCCCTAGAAGAAAAGGGTAAATGCATTACCTTACAGCTTTATTTATGTCTTAGGCACATTAATCCCTTGCAGGTGCCAGATATTCCTGGTGTAAAATTGCTTTATGTGTAGGGAATAACAACATTAAATGATCCAGACACTTTATTTGATAGCAACTGCCACTGTAGGAAATCCATCCTTACTTGGGTAATATGCAGAAGATATTTCTTAGCTTGCCAGCTCATGTCTCTTAGGATACTGTTTTCTCAGATGTGTCACCTACTCCAGTACCTGTGTGATTGCCAAGTACGACACAGAATAGAAGCCATTGTAGCATTTTCCGATGATTTTGTGGCCAAGCTCCAAGAGAATCAACGCTTCCGGTACAATGAAGTGATGCAGGCCTTGAACATGTCTGCTGCCCTGACAGCTAGAAAAACAAAAGAGTTTCGATCCCCTCCTCAAGAACAGGTACATCTTACAATGGACAGCTTCTTTCTTGTAGCACTTTATTTGCTTTTTATGTTGAAGAGTTCTGTTTGATTTGAAGGTTTTTCTTTTTAGGATCAGTGTAATTTGTCTTTTCTTTGTATTCTCTAAGATTAATATGCTGCTGAACTTTAAAGATGATAAAAGTGATTGTCCTTGCCCTGAAGAAATTCGGGATCAACTCTTAGATTTCCATGAAGACCTAATGACACACTGTGGTAAGTCTTGTTACTGAATATTTTTACTTTTTAAATTGTATTAGCTTTAGAAGCAATTTTTATAAGTAATTTTATGTAAGAAACATCAACTGAAGAGTCTGTAAATGACGCTGTAAAATTATAAATATTATCAAATAAAGATAATTAGCTTGTAGTCAAAACCAAGGAAATATCTTTATCTGACTAAACTAGAAGGGAGTGTGGTATGTTTTGCTTCATAAGCGTCTGTTTTGCAGGCTGACAAGCTCAGTTCCTTCTTTCTCTCCTTACGGGGCAAGCAGTCCAGACATCAGTGGATCATTGTTGGATGTTTACCAGCTTTTCAATATTTTTCTTGTGTTTGGTAACAGGAAATGCAGATGAAATAAATAATTTAGATAATTTTTTGAAAGGAAAACAAGCTTTATCTTTTGATTATTTCCGATTTTCTTTAGTTGTTTTCCATCATTCTCCTCTGTTAAAATTACTTAACATAGTTTCTTTTTGTTACCCTTTTCTTGTGGAGGAAAATAGGAATTCACATTATCTATGAGTAGAAAATTAATTTTGTAGGTCAGAGGATGCATTATCATAGAGCAGAACTAATTACTCTCTATATTACAAAATAAGTCAAACAGTTATGCATCCTAAGTCCAATGTTTGCTTGCTTAGTCTGCCACCACTTGGGGATTCACGTTTTGTGGAATGATTGAGAAACAATGTATTGAAAGTTTTCAAGTCAAAAAAGCACAACTAGAGCTCAGGGAGTAGCATAACTGTGGAAAAACAGACATTTCATTTGTGTAATTTTGGATCATCTCTGTGTTCCAAGTGAAAATACATTTCAGTGTCTTTAATTTAATTAGTTTGATTGAGAAGAGTGCCATCCAAATAATTTTTGTAATATGATTTAGTGGGTATCAGGAATTTATTGATGATCATTGCTTAGTGTAGCCTCAATTGCCCTGTGGCAACAAAGTAACAAAATAACTTTTAATAGAAATGGAATTGCATCTAATGCAAAAAAATCAGACAACTAGAGCCAGCTGCAATAAGTTGAGAAGAATGATGTTATGTCATGATGAAACATCCTATTAAAATCAAGGCTGCTAAAGAACTCTCCACGAAAACCTTAACTTCAGAACTTAATTTGGAAACAAAAAATCTAGAAAATGAATGACATTTTCACTTGGACTTAAAGTAATAGGTAGAGGTCAAGATTTTGAATTCCTGTGCAATGTGTGCTTGAATCTATAGGTTTAAAAATAAGAGAAATGAGCTGATAAGAATCCTATGAAATTCAGCGTTGAAGTATCAAATTCTGCACCTGGGAAGGAATAATGCCTGCAGCAAGGACAGGCTAGGGACAAAACTGGAAAGTAGCTTTGGACAAAAGCTGGGGTCTTCAGTACAAGAGAGACATGGCCATACTGGAGTGAGGCCAGAGAGGAGTCATCAAAGATAGTTAAATTCTTGGACCATCTTTTGTACAAGGAGAGAATGAGAGAACTGGGGTTGTTTAACTTGAAGAGGAAGCTCAAAGGGGGACAGTATCAATGTATATAAATACCTGTTGGGTAGGGGGAGTTAAGAAGGCTAAGACAGATTTTCCTCAGAGATGTCTAGTGACACAAATGGAAAATCAGGAAATTCTACTTGTTTGTTACTGTAGGGTGATGAAACTCAAGAATAGGTTGCTCAGAGAGGTTATGGAGTCTCTTCACCTCAGGAGATACTCAAAACCTCACTGGACATGGTCCTGGGAAACTTGCCCTAGATGAACTTGTTTTGAGCTGGAATGCTGGACTTTAAAGGCTCATACCAAACACAGCTGTTCTGCGGATCTTCACATGAATTGTTTTTACATTTTTATAGCTTCTTATAGTAATGACAAGAAAGAGCACTGCACCACTGAGGGTGGCTACTTTCTTCTGACAGCTTACTGGAAAGTGTATTTGTTGTAACACTCGTATTTCACTCCTTTTAGATGTTTTACCTAAAAATCTTTACTACTATCACTTCAATCACACTGTATCTCTGGGACTATATCTATAATGGACTATATCTACACTTTTGAACTACATATGTCCAAAACACAGGCATCAGTATTAGTGGGTAAAAATGCATACTGGGGGAAATATATTTATTCTGTGTTTTGTGTATAACATCACACAATTTGTATGCTAAATTGCTAAAGTTACCTGATCCTTATCTGCACTTCCTGCTTGGCCCATATTCCTGTTCTATACTTGTTCCTAATGGTGATTAAGCATGTCCCATATAAAACTCTCAGAGCAGAACAACAGTTCAGTTTAATTGTGTTTGTACACACAAGATGTCTGTAGCTTGCTTAATTGTATTCTTTCACTATTTTGTGCATTTTTTTTTTTAATTTTAGGAATTGAACTAGATGAAGATGGAACCTTGGATAGCAACAGTGATTCAACCATTAGGGGTCGCCTCCTACACCTTATGGAAAAAGTAACACATTTGAAGAAGAAACAAGCTGAGAAAGCAGTTGATGAGGATGATAAGACATCCTGTAAGCCAAATTCAATCAGTTTATTGCAACTTATTTACAAAAGGGAAAAGAAGCAAACCAGGAAATTCTTCACACATTTTCAGCCAAAACAAAGCTTTTTTATTTTTAGTGCAATATCTGTGCACCTTAAAGTTTGTAACTTAACTCAAAACAAGCACAGATAGATTTATTAGGCAGATTTGTTTCCTAGTGGGATGTAGAGGGAAATTTCTTTTAGTGGCACTTTTGCCCCATATCCTTTGTCGGTTCACAAATTTTTTCAGGTTGTATCTTGCTTTTAATAGAATTAGTGCAGACCTAGTAATTGTAGCAAGGTCCTGCTTTATGAGAACATCCTCAGCTGCAGGAGCTTCAAATCAGTATTTGCATGAAGATCAGCATATGGAATAGTCTGCAATTAGACTGTGATTCATCTGGTGATGAATCTTACCTCTTCCTTTTTTTCCTTATAGTAAGCATAAAAACTCTATAAAACTTGATTCTCTCTTTCTCATATTAGTAGAAAGACTATTATATTAAACAAACAGACCCACAGGTAGGTGAAATGCAGTATTGCAGGAACACAGTGATTGCCTGCTCCTGGGATTCTTCATTACAAAATAACAAACCAACCCACACAAAAAACTTAGCATTGTGTCCCTTCATGTTATCAATTAATTTCAGTCATCCTGAAATATTAGCCCAGACACATTTCAGTTTTTCCTTATTTTAAAAGTGTTTTTATTCTTAAAAATTGCTATACTCTGTGTCAATGGAAACACTTATAATACAGTGCCTGGACAGTAACAATGAAATACATTACTACTACTATTTTTTCCCCTTTCCCTGTATTACCACAAATTCTCTTCTTTGTTAAACGTTCTATTTTCTGTGAATACCTATTTCTTCAGTATCTTTCTGTAAGTACTTTTCTTTTTTGTTAGTTTGAGTTAACCTGGAATTACCTTAAGTGCAATTACATAGCTTATCTATATCAACATATCTTTCCCAAACATCATATATCCCAGCTAGTAAACATTACCAGTGACACTACCAGATACAGGTTTCTTGCCTCATTAGAGACTGAACTGTGAATATGCAAATGATGATTTGCCATTTATTTAATATTAGTGTCTTTATTTCTTTTGAAGGGCCTTTTTCTTTAGCAAAGCAATAAGTTAAATTATTTTGTTGTGTACATTATAAAACTTTGAGTGGATACAGACCTTAGACATGTAAATAAATATTATTTACATATGCTACCAGTATAGTTTTCCAGCCTTACTTCATAATAGGCTAAAAGAGCTCTCAGACCTATATTCATAGAAAAATATTGAAAGTAATATACAGAAATAAATCTGGTGACTTTGTGAGCATCCTGTATGTCTTCATATTTTTTGTGATTAATTTTAATTTTTATTATAGGCATTTGGTTTTGAGATATTTCTGCTTCTTTCATGTAGTTTTATTTTTCTTTCTAGATAGCCTGCTAAAGAAATACCTAGAAAAAGATGCTTCTTAGGAATTGAGTTCATTCCAATTCATGTTGCATAGCGGGTTCTGAGGGACTAGCAGCAGGGAGATGAGCAGTTAATGGCAATTCTGTGATTTATTTATTTCCATCGCAGCTACTCTCCAGCAGCTGATTTCAGACACGATGGTGCGCTGGGCCCAGGAGTCAGTGATAGAAGACCCAGAGTTAGTGAGGGCCATGTTTGTGCTGCTGCATCGCCAGTATGATGGTATTGGTGGCCTGGTTCGAGCCCTGCCAAAGACCTACACCATAAACAGCGTGTCTGTGGAGGACACCATCAATCTTCTGGCATCCCTTGGCCAAATCCGTTCCTTGCTCAGTGTCAGAATGGGGAAGGAAGAGGAGAAGCTTATGATTCGTGGATTAGGGTAAATAACTGGACTGTAACTTCTCTTTATTTCAGATTTTTTTTGTTATTTGCTGTATGGTTATGGCCAAAATTGTACATGAAGTTTGGATCTGAATGTGGGTGTAAATGCAGACACTGCTCTCAGTTATATAGTATCCTCTGCAGTAAGGTTAAGCCTTTGCAGCATTATATGTATCATATAGGGGGAGAACCATTGGACATCTGTAAGACTTCTGAAAAAAGTTGAAAAGATGTACGTAATATTTTATGTTATCAGAACCTGTCTTATTACTACATTTTAAATAGTATGGCGGTGAAGAATCCTGTCAAGAATACTCTCCATTTTTCATGAATGCACTGACTACTGGCTCTTGACACATATGATTTCCCACAACAGTCAGCTAACGGAGTTGTCCCTACCCATGTCTGTACATATGACATTCTTTTTACTGCACTAAATGTAGATGGTATGTTTGAGCAAGGAAGTAGTTCACACACTGTTATTCTTCCAAATAATATGATTAATAATATTGAATCTAGGGTAATAAAGATGTCAAATGAAGGAAACAGTAAAGCAAACATGATTGATTGTTTTTTTTCCCTCATGTTTTTCAAAGAGGTATCTTTTGCTACTAAGCATCAGCTGTGATCTATTGAAAATTTCCAGTCGGCAAGAGCAATGAGAACCAATGTCAACGTTATACAAAGAATACCAGGAATGCAAGCACAAACAAAGCTTCTGTTGTGCAGAATAATTTATTTTTTTAGCATACCGGAAACCTCAAATATCCAAATAATGTCTATATATAATTTTTTATTGTCATTATAAACAATGCCTGCTTCTTCGGTTATAGCAGGTCTCCTCAGTGTTTCATGATTGTTTAAGTATTTGGTGTACTCATTGTAAGGCTTTGGCAAAAGGCAGGGTCTGGCATTTGTCAAGAGACATGAAGTACTGGTATTTCTAAATCTACCTTTTTATACAAATTGAAAATGTTTAATTTCACTCCAGTTTATGAAGTCTAAAATGACTGAGTGATTACTAGTTTTGGTTTTCATGTCATGTTCTGTGTTTGGTTCTTATACATATTTTTCCTCAACATTTTCTACTGTGCATTAAGAACCAAGATTTTCTGAATCTATTTGATGTTAATAGTGTTTTTGCTGATACATAGAAGTCTGGTGTAGGTTGCGTGAATGTTCTCACTACCTCTTCCTGTCACCTTTCTTGGTAGTCTCTATGAAGTCTTATATATCTTGTACCCAGCTGTGCTATTCCTACCTTTTATAGGCTAACCTGAGCTCCAGCATCTATTCAGAAATCCTATTTTTTTGACTGTGAGTGGTATTCCTTTCTTTCAGCTGAGAAATTGAAGCGTTACTTATTGCTGCTTCAAAACTCAGTTTCCTCAGAAATGCTGTTAACACATTTTTTCTCTAAGTGTGACATTTTATAATACAATTCACAGTTTAACAGAACAGTGAAAGTGGATGTAATTTGCAAAGTAGGGCAAGGTTGCTGGCCAGCCCTTGGAGTGACATTTTGACTTTCTGTACTGCTTTCTGTTAAAAAAAAGCTGCTGCAGATAAATAGGAGTTTAGAATGTTTTGGAAGATTGATACCGTTGAGGTCTTTTGACAAGCCTGAAGCATTAGTGCAGAAAGGAGATGAGACAGCTTTTGGAGGCATCATCACTGATATGAAGTTTGGTTTTAGGCTGTAGGAAAATAATTACTGGGAGTCAAAACCGCAGTGTCAAAAAGTCTTCTTCATGTCTCATCTTTTAAAAGGCTGATTTTTCCTTGCCTGAGTGAAGGAGTTTTAGGTCAGGAAGAAAAAAAAGACTGTTTAAAATGTTCAGTGAAGTTTGAACAGTTGCCAACAGTATTTTCTCTAGTGACCTGCTAATCCTTTTCTCCCATGACCTAATTGCTTTCACAGTTATTTATGGGTTGTATTTGATTTCAAGAGTAATTATAGTTTTTAGAAATTTAATTACTGTTCAAACTAGACATTTTTATTGGATATACCGTGTCAAATAAAATATTGACATTATGATCTAAAGTCTGATTTTAAATATGAAAATCTCTTCTGATGAAATCTGTAGAAGAGAATAGTTCTGCTGAACAATTACTCATGAATAATATTTGTGCAGCTTCTGGTTTTGAGACTTAGAAGATAGCTGGATATCTCTTTCCCCTAGGCTTTTTTTATTGCTTTTGATAGCAGATAGCAAATGTCTCAACATTTCAATAATCTAAAAAGGATTATGTGTCAAAAATATTGCATAATTGAATTTAAAATTTAAAATATTATAGCATATTATTTAAAATAATATGCTTGTCAGAACATAGTTTTAGGGCTGAATGGTATTTCTAATGAAAATCAAAGAGTCTTCTATTCCAATGTAATTAAGGGCTAATTAGTGTACTAACCATATTAAGGGAAAACAAAGGTCACATTCTTCCAAAATGTGCACAAAAAAACAGAAAGGAGAGATTGAAAATCAATGGGAAAAGTCCATGAGGTAATTTTTTACTTCAGGAGGTGGTGAAGAATTACACAGTAAATTAGCTCTGCAAATAACATAATAGGTGAACTACTGGTCTGTAACATTTTTTATTTTGTTTTCCTGTAGAGACATCATGAATAATAAAGTATTTTACCAACATCCAAATCTCATGAGAGCTTTAGGCATGCATGAAACTGTCATGGAAGTGATGGTGAATGTGCTTGGTGGAGGAGAATCCAAGGTAAAGCAATTTACTGTTAGAAGGCAATGAGTTTAGGATAGAGCTGTTCAAAACCTTTTCCTGTGAAGTGCTGAGCTGTCACTGGAGGTACTGGGATCATAAGATCTTAATTTCCATTAACTAATAGTTCAAAGTTTTTTAGAAGAATCTGTCCTTCCATTCCAGAGGAAGGTATTATTAGCGTTGTAATTTCAGATGCTTTAAAGAAAAAACAGTAGCACTTTCTATGCTTATTATGTTTTAAAGGGGAAAATGTTTTATTAACTGATTAAAAAACAACCCAGTATTACTCTTTGAAACTGAGTATAGACCTTTCATGTTTGAACCTGGAATGTGGGTGATCCCAGCTTTAGTTTTTAAAGCTTATACCTTGATCTTTGAAGCTTAAGGTGTTAATAATTACCTGAGAAAGTCCTGTTGATTCCAGTGAGAAACCTAAGCAGGTAATTTCCCTGAGGGGCAATGAGTACAACACCTACATATTAGTATGTTAAAAGGCTTTAAATAAATGATTCTTTGCATGCTGTATGTCTGTATTAGAGTTTGAACTTAAATTTGTTTTTATTTTTTTCTAAGGAAATCACTTTCCCAAAGATGGTGGCAAATTGCTGTCGTTTTCTATGTTATTTTTGCCGCATCAGCAGGCAGAATCAAAAAGCTATGTTTGATCATCTTAGCTATTTATTGGAAAACAGCAGTGTTGGTCTTGGTAGGTATTAAAATAAAATTTAAATCTTCCTGCTGATTTACATATGAAACCACCTGTATTTTTCTGCATCCCTCTGTTTACTCACTATGTATTGAAGTGTCTCCTATTTCCGGTGCAGAATATCTTCATTAACTGTACTGTGAACTCTAAACGATTCCCCTGAGAGCACCATTAAGTTGAGCTTATTTAGTACACCCTGTTGTACATGCCTCAACAGTCAGAGAGACTTAGTGGTTAGCTGATAATTTTGAGGAACAGAACAAATTCCTATTTTTACAAAGAGAATCAATGATAATAACGCATGGCAGCATTTCATTCAGGCTTACCTCTCACTGCTCATGCTTGCAGCCCTACACTTTTCTCTGTGTACTCGTCAGTACACATCTATGGCAGTCGGAGAAACACAGAACTCATTTCCTTGATTAGATGCATAATGAGATGCCCAGAAATCAACCTTGAAACTTTCTTAACGTTTGTTTTCCTTTTCTCGCCTGAAGTGTTGTAGAGGAAATACATTTATCCTTTTTTAATTTAGTACTTGAAATTGACAATATATAACTATTTAGGAATCATCATGGTAATTTTTTAAATGATCACAAATATATAAATGTAAAGGAATAGAACAGAACTGTGAACCCAAAATGTTTTTGAAGAGGAAGAGCACAAATCAAATGTATGAGAATCTTAGATTTTTCTAATTCTATATTTACTGCCATTTTTAAGAGGAATACACAACTTATAATCTTATATTTTGAAGCATAAAAATATTTTCTATTTCAATGGATTTGGTGGCATGTCCATGTATTAGACATAAAATCATTACTGCATTTTCCTCAAAAGAGAGTTGTATCAGGAAAATGAGAGATATCTTAAAACAAAGTATGCAATGAGAAGAGGAATATGTAAGATAAGCTATTCTTAGCTTGACCATTCATATTGTATTTTCATTTCATATCAGTGTCAAATTTCATGCAAGTGCCGGATGATTTATTATAAGCTCAGTTATATAAATTATATATTTATATGATGTGCTAACTAATGAAAAATGTTGCATCTTATTAAAACAAGTTCATGTGTTTCCTATGAATTTGTTGGGGTTTATTAAATTGGTATTAAAACTAAATGTTTTTTTAACAGCCTCTCCTTCTATGCGAGGATCAACTCCTTTAGATGTTGCCGCAGCGTCTGTAATGGATAACAATGAACTTGCTCTGGCTTTAAGGGAGCCTGATCTGGAGAAGGTTGGTAGCTTCTTCATCAACCATTTTTCTTTCGCCTTTAGAGAGAAGATGCCAGTTTCTTGGAGTAAGCAAAATCCAAGATTATATGGGAGTTTCTGGTACTTTTCAGGGGAAGACTGAGAATCTGGTTGGTTGTTCTTTCTGCTGGTGGTCTGAAGAGTTGAACTGAGTTTACAGTGATTACACGCACAGTTGTAGCCAAAAGTAATTGCTTCAAGGGTAACTCTTAATTTTACAGTAGTGGAGTCCATGTCCAACAAAACTTCATTGCTAAAATCTTTCTTTGTTTTTCTTTTGAATGGTGACATGCATTGGTGACCTAAGACAATGGGGGGATTACTAGGAGCTTTGTGACAGTTTATTACAATATATGACAAATTTTCATAGAGATATCTGTCATATTTTCCCCTAACATTTAAACCTGTTTCAGAAAAGTTGAAGAAATTTGGATTAATTACACTAAGGAATAAAACACTCAAGAGAACCTGTGACAATTGTGTAGTATGTGTAAATTGCTGCTTCAAGGAGAAATGGAACAATAGTTACTCTATTAGTAGTGGATAAAAAAAGCAAGTTAAATAATGGAAAATTCAAGGTAGACATTTAAAACTCTTCCATTAGAAAAGACAGAGGAATTGCAATATCCAATTTCTTTTTGAAGACCTCAAATTCTGGAGATGATATAATCGTCATAGGAAAACATCTGTCAGGAGTAATAAAAGTGCAGGTGTTCCTTTCTTGGAATGGGAAGATGGACCATGTGTGTTTAAAAGGACGTTTTCAGTCTTACCATACTTATAAGTGCTCAGCAAGAAGCTGTCCAAACTGGCCAAAGGCTGTGCTTACAATTCTTACAGTTCAGAAAGGAAAAGGCCAAGTGAAAACTACTACTGAGTCTGTAGTCCTGAGTTAGAGGGAGTGCTACTGTTGTGTGTTTAAAAAAGAAAGGAAGAAAAAAAGCAAATGAAAATGAATGGTCAAAATAAAAGAATAGAGCTTTCATTCCTTATAAACCAAAAAATGTGTTTTTGATTATGGATGATGTGTGATTGGGGAATATTGCAAAACTGACTAATTTGTAATGCACAGAGTTCCAAGAGAAATGAGATAACAGATGGCAAAGCAAAAGTCTAGAGAGAGAAATAATGGGACTGAACTAAGTAGGTCTTGTAGTTCATGGCAGGAGTAGGAAAAGACTGGAAAAATGAACTAAGAAAGAGACTACTCTTCTGATTTGCCCAAAGCATGATATGTTTTTGCTGGGGTAAGAGACTGTGGATACCATATCCTGACAATATATGAGGATGCTTCCCTTTGAAGCTGCACTTTTTTTCTTTTTCACAACTAATATCTTTTTCATCTTCTTTTACTTTTAGGTGGTTCGCTACTTGGCTGGATGTGGGTTGCAGAGTTGTCCTTTGTTGATTTGTAAAGGCTACCCAGACATCGGATGGAATCCCGTTGAAGGAGAACGATATTTGGATTTTCTTCGTTTTGCTGTTTTTTGCAATGGTAGAGTAGAAGCCTAAACATTTTATAACTTCCTCCAGTATTCAAATAAGTTTTTAATTTTAAATAGTAACACAAACAAACTTGGTAAGTGACTGTGAATTAAAAGGACATGCAGAAAGAGTAGAATTATTCAAGAAACACATTAACTTATATGACTTGTGAATGGCACCTAGGATCCTGTGACCCTGTGCCCCATTTTTTTGATTCAGCTTTGGTTTATGAAATGACCGTATCTCCTTTGGAAGTAAAGCAGAGAGTCCTAAATATTTTTGTGATAAATTCATAGTAGATACAGAGCCAAACCCCTATCTTTTTATGAAGATTTAGATAGTCCAGTTTTAGTGTTCAAGCAATTATATTGCTCATTAACCCTTGTACTTGACTGAATCTTTACTAAAATTCATTAGTTTCAGTGATGCTTTAAACATCTTTTACTGGATAGTTAACTCCTTGGCTCTAATTAATTTTGAATTAAAACATGGTTTTTTTTCATTTCCCTGCAGTAGTATAGTATGTATTCATTTCATTGCAGTAGTACTGGAGTGTGTGTATTTATGTAACTCTGTTGTGCTGTTTAAACTGTTTCGTAGTAAAAAGTATTTGCATTCTGCTCTTCTGTGTACCTTTTTCTGATTATATTTCAGAACTCTTTTTGATACAATCTTGTATCTTGATGTTTGTTCTGTGTGGTAGGAGAGAGTGTGGAGGAGAATGCTAATGTTGTAGTCAGACTGCTTATTCGCCGACCTGAATGTTTTGGTCCTGCTCTAAGAGGAGAAGGAGGCAATGGGTTGCTTGCTGCCATGGAGGAGGCAATACAAATATCAGAAGATCAAACAAGAGATGGACCTTCCCCAAGTAATGGATCTAGTAAAACCCTGTAGGTACAGTGGAATTGCTTACATTGACATAATATTTGTTTATTTGTTTTGTAATCTTAGGTGTGAAATGACTTCTTTGTTTTAACATGTAGATCATCAGTTCATTTTTCCTTGGATTCTCTGTTGGAGAGATTTATCTTTTGCTAAACAGTGCTTCCTCTGCACTTTTAATTTATCTAACTCTCTCTGAATATTAAGACACCTCTAGAATTCTGTTTGTTCTTCTTCATTCCATTAAGAGTTAGTCCACTGATGCAAAATGAGACAAATAAATGGTACCAGTCGTTACAATGGAAATGTTGCTGCAATCTTTTAGGGATGAAATACATTCTGTCTTAGTCTGCTGTAAGTGCATTTGTTCACAGATGCCACTCCCTGCAAGCCGTTACACATATCAGCAGATTTTCCTTATTTATCACTGTTGTTTAAAATGTTTTTTTTTTCTTTTTTTTTATCTCTTATTTGTTGTAACATCTAACTAATTACAGTGAAATAGAAGAACAAGAAGATGACACTATTCACATGGGAAATGCAATCATGACCTTTTATGCTGCCTTGATTGATCTCTTAGGACGTTGTGCCCCTGAAATGCATGTAAGTTTTACGTCTTTGTGCACTGGAAGGTAAAGGCATAGTTGTTTTACTGATCACTGGTTTGCTGTTCCTTTTTTTCTCAGTATCATGTTACCAGGTATTAAAGAAGTGGTGTGGCTACATAGTATCTTAGTAGTGGACCTAATGTCTTGTTCTGCTGATTGGCAAGGGGAAAAAAGATACTCAGAAGCTGTACTTTTAAAAGGAATTATTCCCTTGCTTTTTTTTTGTTTTTGTTTTTTGTTTTGATTTGACTGTCTGTTGTGACAGTAAAATTCCTCAAATGTCCCTATTTACTGGGATGGTGTGGAGTGATTTTTTTTATAAACTAAGGTTTTATTCTTCATATACTTATTTTTAAACAGACTTTCTAAGTTGCATGTAAAATGTAAATATTATACCAGTCTTTTAAAATGTAGAGATAAGCATTACAGTTGGCATACACATCAATATCTCAAAATCTATTCACACCAACAAACCTTCTCAAAGCAAAGATGTCACTTTCAGGCATTAGAGACAAAGAATTAGAAACACTATAAAAACTTTACCTCTTATTTTGTAAAAGACTGAAACTATTTTAAAATATTTGTTGTTTATGATTTAATATATACTATTATTCTTCAGAAATTTAGTTATACACAGTTTCTCATTTCACCCTGAAATGTGCCTTAATTTTTATATATTAGTATAGATCAGTGTCAGATTTGTGCAGGGATTGATAACTTGATGTAGTTCATAAGGTCAGTGTATGAATAACTATTTCATTTGAATGAAAAAAAATTGTCTTGTTTTCTTCCTGTCTTTCTGCCTTTTTTCAAAAACAAACAATTGAGTTACTTGAAAGTGTCTTATTTAACCAGGACAACCCCCCTGATTTTTACAACCTGAAAAATCTGCTTTTGCTTCCCTCCCCACCCCTCACACCATATGCTACTACATTTTAAGGCTTTGTTCACCTCCTTTAACTGATTTCTGTTCTGAAAAAAAACTTAGTTTTATTTGATAAGCAAACATGTAGATTTTTAGACTTTGTACATTTGCATCCAAACTACAGCAAATTGATGCAGATTGCAAGAAATTTACTCTGTTAATTAGAATGCAATATTGGGAGTAGTTATTCTTTTGTATAAAAGACAAAAAGAAGATCTTACTAAATTTTTATTTGTTTTTTTATTAGCTAATTCATGCTGGAAAAGGGGAAGCCATTAGAATCAGATCAATTCTACGGTCTTTGATTCCACTTGAAGATTTGGTGGGAGTAATCAGTATTGCTTTCCACATGCCAACCATAGCAAAAGGTAAGATTTTTCTACATTTTTTTCTCCTGTCCTATTCTTATGATCTGTAATTTTTAAACATATTGACACTTACCTTTTTTTTAAGGTTTTAAAATATTATAGAAATTCAACTATTTATTATGTGAATTAAAAGACAGATCATATGTATCTCATACATGTTCCAAATATCTTTCTGCATGCTGTAGTCAACAATTCCGTGCACCTCTAAATCACTGATATAAATCCTATTACATTGAATGATGAAAATCTATTACAACTTTAAAAAGAATTTTAAAATGCATGCTTTCTGGTTTTAGAACTACTTTAAAATCGTGCAGTCTCATTTCTCAATAGCATAATCCTTAGCTATTGCTGTTCTAACCCCATCAATTGTTTCTAGCTGATCTTACTAAGACACCAGAGTTGTTCTCCAGCAACTGTGGATAAGAGATAGGTGTGACATACATAGGCAAATACATTTCTTGGTTTTTGTCGCCTGTATAAAATTGACTGCAATTGTGGGTGCTATGTTAGCATCTACATAAAAAGGAAAGGGATTACCTCTGCTTTTTTGTGTGTCGGGAGAGAAAAATTTATAAATGCAAACTGGATTGTTTAGACATTCAGAGCACAAGATTCTCTGATAGGTTACAGCAGAAGAGATAAAAAGATTAATCAGTTTATTTTACTATTACATATTTATGTTCCAAATAGGGATAGATCTATAGGTGAGCTCTTAGTAGCAAACTGCAGCTGATAGATACAGAAGTGCTTGTTTACTCTCCAAAATGAAAGTACCAAAGTTTTAAAATATTTCAATGAATTCCTTTCAGATATTTTGAAAGTTTTGAGATAGATAGGACTAGTTAGCACATTCTTAATTCTTTGTCATACATTAAAGATATGCTCACCAATGTTGCATTTCCATGTAGTGTTCTTGAATTTTTTACTTTCCATCTGCTTCTGCTGAGAACTAGGTAGTTATGTGGGTTAATTATTATGTTTTAGGTATTTAGAATTTAGAATATTGACTATTAAGAATCCCTTAATACACAAAACATGAACAGAAAAGCATGCAGGGACTTTGAGGTCTCTGGATAGAATTTGCCTTATACATTCTTTTTCATTTAACTGCAAATATATTTCTTTTGTGTAACAAAAATGTGGGGAAGATGCCTAGATGTTAAAAAGCTCTGACAAGTAGCAGCATGACTGCCTAGACTGCTGAAGGAGGGTCCTTGTCACTGAAGTCTTATTTCTTCCTTTTAGATGGTACTGTGGTGGAACCTGACATGTCTGCGGGGTTTTGCCCAGATCACAAGGCAGCCATGGTTTTGTTCCTTGACAGGGTCTATGGAATTGAGGACCAGGATTTTCTTCTACACCTTCTTGAAGTTGGCTTTCTGCCAGACCTTCGTGCTGCTGCCTCATTAGACACGGTAATGGTTTCAGTCTGTTCTTATTTTGATTCTCTTACCTTATTGAACACTACAGCATTTTTCATCCCTTGAAAAAGCATTTTTTATGTCTTCACTTCTGCCTTTCTCAAATGTTGGCTGAACTGCATGTTGCTTCTGAGCTTTGATAATACTTAGAGATGCATCATCCAGTGAAATGCTCACTTATGAAGAACTTGCACTGAAAACCTTATCTATAAAAGTTGCAATGCCTCTCCCCAGGAACTTGTGCTATGGAATCAAAATCAGATGAGCTGCCAATAAAATTGCTGGGAGTCTCTTTGTGGAGATAGACAGAAAGGGTTCATCTCTATGAATTTAAGGACACCTACACTGTTATTTAGTAAATGACTACATTTCTATTTTAGTTCCTCCTGAATGTTACTGGGTTTTTTTGTTTGTTTTTGTTTTTTCTTTCTGTGTGTCTTATTTCCATCTAATTTTATTTAGCTGTCTTGGTTCAGAAAACTTAAATTTAGAGAGCCATTGTGAGGGCTAACACATGAAATTTGGTTTTCCTATTTGACCTTTTATGACAACTTTTTTTTTCAGAAAATAATGACGTTGTTATTTAGGATCATAGAATACAATTCTTAAGCAGAAAAAACCTCTAAGATTATAAAGTCTGTCTGTCAACCTAGCACCCATCACCATGTTCACCATTTAACCATACCCTCAAGTGCCATATCCTCTTTTAGGATTTTTGTTTTTTTCACACTTCCAAATTATGACTCCACTAATTACCTGGGCATCCTGTTCCAATGCTTGACAACACGTTCTGAAGATTTTTTTCCTGATACCTAATCTAAACCTCCCCTTTTGTAACTTGTAGCCATTTCCTCCTGTTCTGTCTCATTACTTGGGAGAAGAGACTGACACATCACTACCTCCTTTCAGGCAGTTGTAGAGAGTGATGAGGTCCCCTCTTAGCCTCCTTTTCTCCAGGCTAAACAACCCCAGCTCCCTCAGCTGTTCCTCGTAAGACTTGTGCTCCAGAGCCTTCACCAGCTCCATTGCCCTTCTCTGGACATGCTCCAGCACCTCAATGTCCTTCTTGCAGTGAGGGGCCCAAAACTGGAGACTGGGGGTGCAGCCTCACCAGTGCTGAGTACAGGGTGATGATCACTGTCCTGCTGGCCACACTATTGCTGATACAAACCAGGATGTCATAAATTTTCTTGGCCACTTGGGCACAAGTTCATGTTAATTTGTCAACCAATACCCCCAGGTCCTTTTCTGCCAGATACTTAAGAAAGAGCAGTTAAGGATTTTTAACTCACATGGAACTTGGCCTTGGCCATAGCAAGAAGATACTGACTTGTATTATCTGTTTCTGGAGAGTTCTGTTTAGCAACTATGACATTCTTCAATATAATCTTGAAAATTATTTTGTTCTTGAATGGCTACACTTACGGTTTTTG
Organism: Cisticola juncidis; assembly: GCA_013400215.1. Classification (NCBI taxonomy): domain Eukaryota; kingdom Metazoa; phylum Chordata; class Aves; order Passeriformes; family Cisticolidae; genus Cisticola; species Cisticola juncidis. The sequence goes on along the minus strand of VXBR01009377.1, from coordinate 146,721 downwards.
TTTTCATTCATTAAAAACAACAACAAAAAAGCTATCTATGAGCCTTAAAAGTTGCAGGAGAAGGTAAGCATCTAGCTCTAGTAGGTATCATATCCTCATTTCTGAGTTTTGGAACTATTTCTGTGTTTTATAACCGCAGAACAAAACCAACAATTTCTTTTAGTTTGTGTCCACACTGATGAGACAAGTCTAATTTCTGTCCATTTAACTTGTAGGCTGCTTTAAGTGCAACGGACATGGCTTTAGCTCTGAACCGATACCTTTGCACAGCAGTGTTGCCTCTCTTGACCAGATGTGCTCCTCTGTTTGCTGGCACAGAGCACCATGCTTCCCTCATCGATTCCTTGTTACACACAGTGTACAGACTCTCAAAGGGATGCTCTCTTACCAAAGCTCAGCGAGATGCTATTGAAGAGTGTTTGCTGTCTATCTGTGGGTAAGAAAATACTCCGAACTGTGCAGGAATGCTCAGTGATAAAATAATCTGTGATATTCATTATACAGGAATGCAGAACTATGCTACCAGTAACATAATTAAGGGATTTTTTCCCCATCAGATGATTATTATAGTTTTAAATATACTGTATTGAATTTGCAGCTTTATTAATCACCAGTCATTCATCAGTTCTCATTCATTCAGTCCTCAATTATTCTGCCATCACCAAATCTTTTAAATTAAAACCTTGGTGATTAACTAAGAGGGTGCAAAAAGACAAATCTCTGGAATTGTGGAGTTATACAAGCACTGAATTGCCATTTAAATAATTTTAGCTGTGCAGATTTGTGGTTGATATTCTAAGCTATCTAATTCTGCGTAGAGATTAATTTATGGTGTGTTCCATTTGAAATCCTAATCAATTATAAGTATTGTTATGTCTCTTTACTGAACAGCTTTGGGACAGATTTTGTTTGTGTGTCTGCAGGGTCAAAACCAGTTGGTTATTATCCAATTTTTAATAAATCTGCAGGCTCAATTATGAGAAGCTGACTACGCAAATATGAATTCAAGTTCTAATTACAGTTAACATTTAGGCTTTCAGTTCACCAGAGAACTTTGTTCGGTTTTTTTTAGTATTTCATGACAATTTTTTTTTTGCATAGTGTGGAAATGTGCTCAGAAATGACAGACATTTATATTATAATTCTGTAAAAGATGTGTAAAAAATATATCACATTCAATGGTATTTGATATGACCATTTAATATATATATATATGTTTGATAGGAACCAATGAAATTGACCGGATTTTACTATTTATCTGGAAAGCTTTAATGTCCATACCATTCTAAAATTCGTACTATAACAATTTCTTCTGTCCTTCCAGCTGGTGCCCTCTGCTGTGTCTTGTTTAGCACATCTAAAGAGATAATGCTCTTACATCTTCATTAGTTTCCAAGATGTTTTAGGAGTCATTGATATATATTACAAGAAATTAACATAATGTCCTTTTCTCATGGGCATGGTTATCCTAATACACATTATCAAAATTCAGTATTTTTTCTGGTTTTCTTTGTCTGTAGATCAGATGTTTTCTTGGCTTCCTTGAAGCATTTGATTTGCATCTTATTCAGCATATTTTCTTTGGTATACACTTGTTTGCTTTTGTCTGGTTCCCTAGTACCACAAGTAAAATCTTACTATTTTATGACTTTGAAGAATTTTTATCAGCATAGAACTGATATGTTACTTTAATGTATTTATCAATTATTTACATGAAACTCTGCTGGTAGACCCTTTTGAAATTGTATGTCTGCTTTTAGGCAGTTGCGACCTTCCATGATGCAACATTTGCTGAGGAGATTAGTATTTGATGTACCTCTGTTAAATGAACACGCAAAGATGCCTCTCAAGGTAAAAGTAAATACTAGTATCTAACAGCATTCTTTATAATCGAATGCAACAGAAAATAGTTGCATGGAGAAGATTCTCTGTAATCTTTGTGATGTTATTTCCGCTCTGCACTAATATAAACACATAGTTTTTAAATTATTGCTTTGGGAGAAGTTCACTCTAATTTGCATGCATCCATGTGGAATTATGAAGTCTGGGTCTGTTTGCTTCTTCTTTAATTAATTCCTGTTTGTTTCAGCCCTTGTGAAAATAGACTAGGAAAAACCTTGGGGGCAGGGTGCAGAATCCAGTGCACAAAACATAACAATTCACAGTTTGTATGTGCCCTTATTTTTTGCCTTGGCATTGGTTTTTCTTGCTCTTGGAAAAAGGACTCTTTTTCTGTTGGTGCCTGGAAATTTGTAAAGTAATAATGCACAGCAGTAATGTTGCATCTTGTTTTCAACTCCCAAAAGTTCGGCTCTATTTTTTTATTCTGATTCCTAATACATAAGGAAAATGAGAGTTTTTTCCTTTTGGAGCTGACACATTCCTTAAAGATTCCTGATATCATCATCAGTTTTAATAAAACATTTGGTACCACACTTTCCCTACTGTTTTTCAGCAGTCCTTTTTAATGCTTTGCTACCACAGCTTTAAATTAGATACATAATGTTTTCTTAGTTAATGTATTTTATGCTTCAAGAGCACACCAGCACATCTACAGCTCTGATGTAAGAAGAGGAATTTTAATTGTTAATCTCAAAGCCAGGGCCTGCTGCTGAAGTTCTGCCAAGGACTTCATAATTTGGTTATGTCCCCCCAGAAATCCTAAATGAAACTAAAGATTCTGGAGCAGCCATTCTTGCATGTCTGTGTGAGAAAAACAGTTGATAATGTAGTATACTGCCCTGAAGGGGACCCTTCTGATGCATTATAGCATTTTATGTCTTACTAAAACCAAATAGTAACTTGGCACTTCCTGTATGGCTGTAGTGCTTTGGGGTTTGTTTTTTTTGTGTGGAGAAATAACACACTGAGCTCCTTGACATCTGTTCACCTAAAAGAACAGATTTTATTATACCAAGGGTCATGGCTATAGTGAGCTGCTCTTGTTGCTGAACTGAGCAGTAAGGAAATAATTATTGGATCATTTTGGCTAATCGGGCTTTGCGATAATACAGATGTGAAGAGAACCCTGATGGGCAAAGGATTTTGTCCATTGCCACCTAAAAGATTAATAGGAGCTTCTGAGGAAATTGAACTCTTTATCTGGAGATAGACCTGTAACTTTTAAAAGGTTTCACTGACAGTAAACTGTTTTCCAGTGATTTAACAAGGGACTTCTGCCCATATCTGCTGTGTTTCTGATTTGAAAGTATTGTAGTGTGCATTCCTTACAGGCTTGTGCTGGAAACCCAGTTATAGTAATGCAAAGAGGCAGCTGTAAGTTAATCAGGCATCAGAAATCTAATTTGGAATGGGAAGAGAAGAGAAAATAATGAAGGCAAATCAGAATACAGTGCTATCTACTGTGAATACATTTGCTGGTTTCTACGCTAAAAATTGCCTCAGGTTTTAAACAGCATGAAAATTCAAATCTGTGATGCTGTTCCTCTATTTCATATGGTTCAGACATTTTTGAACAGGACTGCCTTGTTTTTATTGCTTCTTAAATAATATTTAGTGCTTCATCAGGGATTTCTGTAACACTAAACCTACCTTTACTCTCTTGACTAGGTTTAAAAACATATAGGTATATGTTACTATCCACATGTAGTCCAAAAGCAAACTTGTCTGGCCATTACGTAAATGAATATAGTTTTAAAAAAAAATTCAAATATGTATTTGACTCAGAATGCATATTTCTGAAACTCCTGTGGTTCTACATAAAACTTTTGTCTTTTTTACATCTTATATGCTTCTAAGTTCTCTGCATTTTTCCTTTAATCATCCAACAATTCAAATAATAAATCGATATTAGATTATTTAAATGTGAATATATATATATACGCACACACACACTCCATGTATTGTTTTGGAAATTTTTTTTGGCTATCAAAATCTTCACTTCTACATATCAGATGTGTTTTTTGGTTGGTTTTTTTTTTTTTTAAGTCCTGTCTTTATTTATGCACATATACACATTTATGTTATAAATGTCTGCATATTACATTTTGAAGTTTGTTCAGACTGGAAAAAGGAGATTGTGTCAGCTCTCTACTGACTGTGACTTTCAATATTTTCCAAAAAGCTTTGCAAAATGGTGTTGAAACTAAGACCAAAAACTGCTCATTCTGGGTGTGTATGCACCAGTGATTTAAAAAATGCATATGCAGCATGGCTTATTGATAAAAATACAGAATTTTTTCTAGTAGCTCCTGTGTAATGTTTGAGTGCCAGAATGGAAGAAATTCAGCAGTTTCATCTCTGTTTGCTTTCAAAATATGTTCTGTTTCAGTTACTGACAAATCATTATGAAAGATGCTGGAAGTATTATTGTTTGCCAAGTGGATGGGGTAACTTTGGTGCTGCCTCAGAAGAAGAACTTCATTTATCCAGAAAGTTGTTCTGGGGTATTTTTGATGCTTTATCTCAAAAGGTAAATACTTTTAGAATCCACCTATTACAAAATCCTTATTATGTAGTCTTTTTTCTTTTATCTGTAGTTTTTACCCAGCTTATATCAACACTGCATCATCCCCTTTGAAAGAAAAAAAATACAGGCTTTAGTAAATTTAAATCTTCCTCTAATAGCTTCTAATTTAATGTAGGTATAACATTTTTATCTCCTAATTAAAAAAATATAACACTAAAGCAATAATCTTGAAATGTATCTGTACAGATCTGTGCACTTCTCTGTTTAGTAGTTGTACTTTCAGCACCCTTGAGTCAATTCTGTGTTCAACAGAAGTTTGACATATTTGACATACCATATGTCTTGGTATGTATTTATTGTTCATTCTGTGACTATTTTTAACAAACTTGCTTAAAATTTCATGAGTTGAATTTCAAATCTAAATGTTAAGGAATGCCATACGTATTCCTCTGCTGAGCTGTCTTCTCAGCATCTGAAAAATGTTTAGTGTTGCTACCAGTGAAGTCAACAGTTTTCCCATTTATTTGTGCAAGATTATGGCTTGCATCTAGCTTTCTGCTTTAGACAGTCAGTTTTCTTTATTTTCAGAACAAAAAATCAGTTTCACACTGAGTAAGAAAGCCATTCTCTGGCTGCTTCATCTATAGGTGCATCAGTTTCACCAGTGATGAAAGTTCCCATTCACTGCTCACTTTCTGTCCCCTGTGTGTTCCACAGAAGTATGAACAAGAGCTGTTCAAATTGGCCTTGCCTTGTCTGAGTGCAGTTGCAGGGGCCTTACCTCCAGATTATATGGAATCAAATTATGTCAACATGATGGAAAAACAGTCTTCAATGGATTCAGATGGGAACTTTAATCCTCAACCTGTTGATACCTCAAAGTAAGGAATTACCTTGTTGCACCTGATCATGAATGTGTAAGAGGGGGGGAGTGTCTGTCATTTGGTGTGATGTGAATTCAAAACTTCTCTTCTGAATGCTTACTTTATAGATAAAATTGACATCTTAATATTTTTATTTATGTATTTATTTTAAATCAAGTCAAGCAATAAGTTGCAAGTTACATCATTAATTTCTTGGTCAACTTAGAATATTTTTAATGCAGTTTTACCCAGGAAATAGAACTAGCCAATTGTCTTTGTATTGTCTGCTGCAAACAAACCAGAAGCTAAAAAAGAAGACAAGTCTGCATTATCCCTGTCATTATTAGCATATATCAAGACACTAATTTAAATTTGTGTGAATGAGAGTGTACCTACTGAAAATTGTTTGGTTCTGCCTTCATATAATCTTTTTTATTATGAATAATGGCAATTCGGCAGAATAATCTTCATTCTCTCAAGGCAGTCAGGCTCTGGCCCTACGTATTTAAGTATGTTAGCCAGAAAAAGGACATATCTGAATGGAAATTTTATACCCTGATTTTTGACTACAGCAAATGTGCCATTTCCCTTTATTTAGGATAGTGTTACAGGAGCGTGGCTATGCACCATGTCTTAAAAAATCCTGTTGTAAAACATTTGCTTAATTTGCCCCTTGTAACCTTTCTGCCTCTATTAACATTCAGCACACAGGATGCTGTCACAAGATTGACACCTTCCATACAGCATGCTTGTACATGTATGCACATCTGAATACAGCAGTAAAAGTCATAATTCAGTCTGCAGCATAGAAAGAATATAAATAACCATTTAAATTATTTTCCTAAGATGTATGTTCTAAGATATATTAAAATATGTGAAGGTTTAACAAAATTTCTTAATATTATATTACCATTTAACTGAGTATTTATCTGGTATTTCATTTTGGAAAAAGAAATTGTAGATAGCTGGAATAGAATTGAAAAACTCAAAAATGTTACTTAATAATAATTAAATTATACGTCATTTCATTGGTAAAGGAGTCAACAGTTCTGTGATCTTTCAAGACGAAGGCAGAACTGCTGCTAGCACTGTAACCTCCAAATTATCCTACATTCTTTTAACAGGCACATCCAGCTTTGTCCTGCTTACTAGTACTGGACCTATTTGTATGAAGGTGTAGATAATAGGATGTTAGTGTACTTGTAATTTTATTGCATTTCTGAAATTGTTTCAAGTATTATAGCATTAATAGAGTTCCTCCTCAAAATATGATCTTCCAAACAATAAAAAAACCCTGTGTCAGTGCTGAGTGAATGTTTTCTGACCTTTGTGTGTGTACGAGACTCTTGCAAACTGTTGCTCTGACATAATTTGGTTTTACATTTCTGCTTTTTCCACCCTAAGACTGAAAATTCAAACTTCACAGTAGATGGCACCATAACACTACCCATACTGAAATTCTTTATGTTAGGTGGGAAGATATAACTATTTCATCAGACATCAAAAGTAATTATTCCCTTTCATTTGTTGCAATGCTGATGAAATAAACAACTGATATTTGATAAATTTTTTAATATATAAAATAAATAATGTTTCAAACAGGACTGTTAACACAGTTTTTAATGGACATGTGCAATAAATTACTACCATATTTCTGAAGCTATAGGTTGTAGTTATGGCATTAATACTAAAAAAATATGGGATGAAAAGCACTAGTGCTTGATCTCATTATTGATTTTTCCCTGCACACCTGTCAAATATGTTAAATTCCTACAACAGCTGGGGTTGTCATTCAGTGCCCATGAAATAATTCAGATATCCTCCTTGATTTAATTTGGCCTTGGAGCAAACTGTATGTGAGAAGAAGAGCACAGGAAGGGGTGTGTGCATTTTTTATTATTTATTTTGATGTTTTCTTTACAACAAAAGCAGTTTTAGCTTGTGTGATATTATGCTGATTATTTCTTTTCACTTGCATCACTTTCAGCATTACGATCCCTGAAAAGCTAGAATATTTCATTAACAAATACGCAGAACATGCTCACGACAAATGGTCAATGGAAAAGGTAAAATCTACGTTCCTCTTAAAGCAAAATCTTATTTTTATTCGAATCAATTTCATCTTTAAAATATTTTATTGTGAATGTTTTTATTTCTCATAATGCTACAAACTGGTATGTAGGTAAGACATAGGCATACTATTTTCTTGAAATATATTTGGGGGAAAGTTCTCTAAGTGCAAATGAGTATTTCAAAATAGTATTTAATCATTTCATCATTTTTATTGCTGATTTTTGAGTAAATATGCTTGCTAATTATTTAACAGTTTCATGGACGTGAATTTTCTCTTTTTTTCTTTTGTAACCAAATAAGATCTTTAGCCTTTTTATTTCTTTGTGAATTTTGCTTGTCCAGTGTTAAAAATAGTTCCTCAACTGTAGCACGGTATTCTGCTTTATAAAAATCTTTGAAAGAAAAGTGTATTGATGTGGTTGCTTTGGTAATTGTTACATTGCAAAAAGATGGCATGCTACATGATTCATATCTTAATTTGTAGATTATATAAATGTTGGTTGAGAAAATGTTGAGAAAGTAGTAGAAAGGAAACTTTTAAGAGAATAGTTCTGCAGAAGCATTATTCAGTTGATTTCTACCAATAAAATGTATTTTTCATGAATTTTGGCATTTCCCCATTTTCTTTCTTATTGCTGTTTTCAGTTTGCCAATGGATGGACCTATGGTGAAACATTTTCTGAATCTGCAAAAGTGCAACCATTAATGAAACAATACAAGTTACTGTCCGAAAAGGTAAGGGATTTCTTCATGCTTGATTCAGGGTTGCTGAAATATCACTGAAAAAATTGCCTTGTCTTTCCATCATTTTAAGAAAAAAAGTATTTACACTATGTCACCTAACGTGTTGCTGTTGCCTTCCTCAAAATCCTGAAAAGATATAGAAGGGTTTTATTGCATAATAAATAGGCCACTCCAACTTTTTCTCACATAGCTGAATCTACATGGCATAACTTACGATGAAATTGATTCCCACTCTATTTTTGCATTAAGGTCATACAGGAATACCTTCTTGCTTAGTGAGGACTCAGGTCTAGGCTTTGTCTGGTCTCCAGCGGAAAACCATGGAGATGATTAGACATCTGGAAAACTTGATATAAATGGAACAATGCTGAAGGAACTGGGTTTGTTCAGCTTAAAGAAGAGAAAGTTGCTGGAGACATGGTCTTGGTTTCCTGGTTCCTAATTAGTTACAGAGAATATGGATGTATTCTCTTCACAGGTGTGCACTGTGACAAGATAAGAGGCAATGGGTGTAAGCTTCTTTAGCAGAAATGCTTTCAGAAAATCCTGATCTTGACAGTTTAAACATTGCCCAAAGAGGTGATGAAATCACCTGCACATTGAAGGCATGACATAGCAAGACCTAGATAACCTAATCCTGATAGCCCCGTTAGATACCTTATCTGACCTCAACAGAAGGTAGAGGCAGAAGATGTCCAGAGTTCTCTTCCAGCACAGAGTTGTTTATGATTCTATGGTTATGGATTTTTGGTTCATGTAGCTGATAAAGCACTGTGTTACTCCTGATAATTTCTGCTCCACCCTTGATTTCATGTCTGAGAATGCTATTACCACAGTTATCCTTGAGATCATCAGCTTCCTGCCAGAATTCTTCTTCCTGCCTCTGAAATGATAAATAAACTTTTTAATATCTATATTATTTATTTATATAATAACCCTCAGGGTTTTAATAACCCTGAGCCATGATGGTTGAATTCAGCACATTTCTTTGTGCAGGGAAAAGTCCAATAAACCTTGTTAATTATTGCATGTGCATTCTTCCAGGAGAAGGAAATTTATCGGTGGCCAATCAAAGAATCACTAAAAACTATGCTGGCCTGGGGCTGGCGAATTGAAAGGACACGGGAGGGAGATTCAATGGCGCTGTACAATCGGACACGTCGCATATCTCAAACCAGTCAAGTGAGCTGCTCTCCTGAAAGCTTTGTGTTATTGTCTATTAATAATAACTGCTTTTTGAAAGGAAGCCTTTGAACTTTTAGGGCTCTAGGTGGTTGTATACGTGTCTATGAAAATAATATCACACATAGAAAGAAAAGCCTGGCTACTTCTCTTTTTAAAGCAAAAAGTACCTGTTACTGCATAATCCATAGAGGAAAGCCTGTCAGTGCCCTTTTCTAGCGACACTTCTGGTGTCAGTGGCTTGTCATCCAGGGAACTTCTGTCACTTTTTATCTTTCTTTGACCATTTGTGTCAGTGTAATGAGCAAGCCTCTGACAAATCTAGACAGTAAAAAGAAAGAATAAAAAATGGTAATATTTATGGAGGAGAGACAGAAGGTAAAAGAATATTTATATGTTCTAGTCTTAAATGGAGAAATAGGGTGTAGAAAAGCTAAATTAAAAGTTTGATTTTTTGCCTGAATTCTCCTTAAACTAGACTGTGTGAGATTTTGCCTGTTAAGAAAAAAAAATCTCTAGATAATTCAGATATATTCAGAGATATAATAATAACAACTTTATCCTCATCCACAATAAGTTCAAACCCTAAATGAGCTCAAGTGAAATTTTTATTTAAATGAAAGGGATTTGTGTCTGATGTCTATCTGTCTTTGGGAACAAATTCTGTTGCCCTTTGCCTAATTCTCACTGAAGTTTACCACCCCAATACATTTTGAGCTGGGCCACAAAAGATCCTTTTGCTCTCTAGAGATCTACAAGTGACTTTTTCTTTAAATTTCTTTATTATTTTCAATATCTTGTTAATGTTAACTTCTTCATATTAAATGCTTGTGTAACTCCACTGTTCTGCACATTTGTCATTCAGATCTCTGTAGATACAGCCCACGGTTACACTCCTCGAGCAATTGACATGAGCAATGTCACCCTCTCCAGAGACTTACATGTAAGTCAGAAACATCTAAAATGCTCATGGTTTGTTTTAAAATTTAATTTTGTCTGTTTTGCTAGTTTATTTTAAACAATTTGGTACCAAATATTACCTATTTTGATATGGTTTAAGTTTGGTGGGGGCTTTTTGGTCTTTTGCATTGCTTCTCTCTGATCCTCTGTTGCTTAAAAAACATGGTTCATGTTGAAAACCTTCAAAATTTTCTTTAGTCCTGGATTGATTTTCCCAGTTCATTTTGTGAAGATTTGTAATTTTGAAGAGAATCTATTTTAGAAGAGCTAGCAGCATTAATTTTTTATTTGTTTTCCATTCATTTCTCCACCATCTTTCCAAGGCATTTTATCAATGCTCTTTTTTCCTCTAAACTGAAGGAATGAGATTGAGAAACCATTAAGTACTGTGAGACTAGAGAATCAAGGGGTTGGACAAATGAGTCAGTAGGTTGGTGGTGTTTGGACCAATATGTCTTACTTGATAATCTGTTCCTGTCATTAGATAGGATTTTTTTCATGGTGTTTGCTGGAATATGGTGCTTGGTTTTACAGTCTACTAATTTTCTGTGAGTATAATTGCAGTGTAATTTAGGTATATATTAAATAGCTTTAAATTAGTTAGCATGAGTGTTTATACCAGTCTGGTAATGGCAACATGGTGTTCAAAGCTGACTACAATATAGTCCTGAAACACAGGCTTAACTTTGCCCATACTGAGTTTTACCACAGTGCAAACAAGCAGAGGTAGTAAATTAATTGACTAAACGTGCAGTATGTACATTACTGTACCTCTAAAAAAATTCTCACAGTGGATTTTCACTCCTTGATTTCTGTCTTGCAGTTTCCAGTTTCCTAGTTCTAGTGGTTTTAGATTGCTGACTGGCTTTAAAAGAGTTTTCTGCCAATTAACTGTCAGTAGATTACTGATCATTCTAAAGAGTTCGTAAAATTGATAACTGAATAGCTGCCCCTACCATTATGTTTTTATTTTAAATTAACGACAAAGATTCCTTACAATTATGACATTTAATGTTTGTATAAACTCAGTATAGTTGAAAGATTTGCAGACTGTTTTTAATGCCCAGGAAACAGCTCATGATCACATCATAGTATTGGGATGCAGTAAATCAAGCCCAGATAAAAGTAACCCTCCTGTCACAAGTCACATAGAAAGGACATTGGAATTTCTGTTAGTCCCTTGCATATTTATATTATACTCTGTCCTCTATCTCTTGCCATTACTTGCATGTCCTTTGTAGCCCTTAGTTATAAGGTTGAGCTTGTTGGCTTTATGATTCATTTGTCCTATGGAGAGAGGTCTTCTTTGAAACCAGCTTCAGAATCTGTTATTTAAAAGCTAAACAAATGTAATTAAATTGCAATTTCAGCTATTAGTTGTCCTGATACAGATATTGAGGAAATATCTAAATATATTGGGTATTAATGAGATCTGAGTTTTAAAAATTAACTGTGTAATTTTGAAAATTTTAGAAAATATTTAATGTCTTTGAAGTTGGGGTTCAGGGTTAGCTAGCAAGAATCATGACCATGTCTTAAACTGCTAAGTTTGCAAAATACTCCTCATTTTGGCCTTAAGTCACTTGGTCACATCCTAGCTCTATGAGCAGTTAGGTCTTGCTCTAAAAACATCTTCATGGGACTCTGCTTTGCTAGGTGCTATAAAAAAACACAGACTACTTGTACATTGCTTTAAGGTCTGAACTGGGATTATCAAAATACCAGGGTCAGAGTGTGCATGGCAGAAGGCACCTACCATACAGAACAGAAATGTATCATATTTTATTCACTGGAAAAAAGTTTATGAAACAAATTGTTTTGTGGACAGGTAAGATATGGCTGAAATGTTTCTGAAATCATGAGTATTCTCACAAATAAAGAAATTGGTATTGAGAAATATTTGTTGCTCAAAATCCTTACCAAAGATGAAAAGGTTTCTGTAGGTTCATGTAAGAAATGTAAAGTGAAATCTGCAGTAAGTTCCACCACTCTACACAATTAGAGAGTACACAACCAGGACGACAGTAGAGGTGGATTTAAAAAGTTGTTTCATGTTGAAATACTTCCTGCTACACAGACACTGGAGAACTTGTGTGTTTTACTTTGTTTGGGATCTAGCTTCTAGTTCACCAGTCTGAACGAGTTTGTTTGATAGGAGGAATATATAGACTAATTTATGCTCCAGAGGGGTTGGGGTTTTGACATTGTGGTCACACAAATGAACACAGTATCCACAGAGAAGAAGCTATAGCTATGGGTTCATAATTAGTCTGCCACAGCCAGCAGTAACAATGTTGATTTGGTCCCCTGGCTTGCTGTTTTCTCCTACCCTTGGCAGTGCCTTCAGAGGGTTCTTTTGGGCCTTGTTTTGAGAATGAAGTCCCCCATCTGACACCCCAGTACTATTTCCAGACTGTTCTTCTTTTTGTGGTTTCTAGTTTTCTGTAATAAGAGTTCTTTCCCCAGCACCAGGTTCTTGACTCTTTTACCCATGCTGATTCTACCCCAATTCTATATAATAGGGGTATTTTTTTTTCAGTAAAAGCTTGTTTCCAGTGAACCATTACAGTGTAATTGTATTAAACTTCTCAGAGAACAAAACTTGTTATCAACCAGAAACTTGTCTGAGAGTTGTTCATGGCAACCCACATCACTAAGCTCTCCATTTTCCTAAGGCTATGGCTGAGATGATGGCTGAAAACTACCATAACATATGGGCAAAGAAAAAGAAACTGGAGCTTGAAGCAAAAGGTAACGTTAACCATACGTATTTACAGTATTTTAAATTTTCTGTGACTACCTTAGGTCATGCATTTCAGAAAACATTAAAAAGAAGAAAAAGGAACAGCAAATTTAAATTAACAAAGAAGAAACAGTAAGTTTCTTGACTATGACGATTTCTTGACTATCCTTGACTGTGATTTTTAGTGCCTGAAAGTTGTACCAATTGTAACTGTTCTTGTTTAAGTAGTTTACCAATTCAAATATATCAAGGGAAGAAAACTCATAGGTTGTAAATAAATTTAAGCCACATTAATCCATTTTCCTTCTAGCATTAATTTTTTAGGCTATTACCCAACAGACTATGATTTCATTTGTACTGTTTCTTTTATTGCAGATAGATCTAAAGTGTGTTCTCTAAGTACTGCACAATATTGTGTGTTGAATTGACAAGTGGAAAAACCTGGAGCAGACAGTTGATTCCATATAAAAATTGCATGTGCTTCATGATCCCTACTTACCCAAATGAACTTTTTTTTCATCTGTTGTGTAATTCACTGTTTTTCCTCTGTGTTAAAAGCATTTTTTATTTGTGTTAAAGCTGGTTTTTTTTTCAGATAACACTATATTTGCACACGGAGAAAACAAGTTCTCAGTTGCAAATAATTGAAACTAGGGTTTTACCTTATCTGAAGGTGTCTAGTTGTATACTGTATGCACCAAAATTGGTCTAAATTACAGAAAAGGTATAGCAATTAAGATTTTATTAAAGCAAAGTTCTATCTGGAAGTGCCTTTGATAAATACTTTAAATTGCCATGCCTTTAATTATATTTCCTGTTAATATAGTTTTTGTATTCTTTTTCTGTAAAACCTTCCTCAGGATAAGTAGCCTCAGGATGGGCCAAGTTTGGGAAGTCATTGGTTACAGAAAGATGAGATACTTCAATATTTCTACTGCATTTCACAAGTTTGAAAGCAGAATTTTGCCATAAAGCATTTCAGTGAGAATGCTGTATAGTATTTGGTGTGTTGTCCAGTATGGGAAGGTTGGAGGTGGCTGTAGTGATTGAAGGAGAGACTTCTGATGGAGAGATTTTGTATGTGAAAAGTAGATGAATTTTTTAGCTGAACAAAACTTGGCCTTCAAAAAATTCTGAGGGTTTTCCTCCAGTATAGTCATACACTAATCCTTTTTTTCTCCCCGTGTGTAAAGAACAAAAGAATAATGTGAATTTATTTGCATTTTTCCTATCTGTCCTCAGCTGTCATGTGGTATAGTTACCTCATGTTGGGGATGAGAGAATAAAATCCAATCCTCACAATGTTAAGACTACTTCCTAAGACAAATGCAGACTAAACAAAAAAAAACCCAATCCACCATCAGACTTTCCCACTAGGTTATCATTTAGCATGTACTTAAATGGATTCAGGCAGAACTAATGGAAAATTTCAGAATAGGCAGCTTAAAAAAAAACCCCATCCAGTGGTATGCCTCCGATATTTTCTATAGTGAATTTGTTCCTTTTAAAGTATGTTATTATTTAGATACTTTCTTCAGTGTTTTTTCAGAGATAAATCTTATCATTACCCTTACAGTTTCCTGGGGTCTCAGAGCAACTATCATAGGAATTTTTTGTGTTATGTTATGCAATGCTGATTTTAGAAGTTGAACTCCTAAGAATGTTGCTTTTTATGCAGATTTACATTTACAAGAGCAGCATTATTTTCTTTCCAAATTAAATATTAACATGCAGTAGATATCAATACATCAGATTTTAGGAAGCAATAGAATGAAGTTTATTCTGTTTACCTCTGGTTTTGCAGAATTCTTTTGATCCTCCTGGACAGTCATGAGAACCATGTTTGATGCATTCTAATTTTCTGTCTTTAATTTATTACTATAAAGTAGAAATGTATCACTTTAATATATTTTTAGATATTTGTATATCTTGTTAAACTTGATGAACTCTGTCAGTAGAATGTTTAAAAGCAGGATTTCGTGTATGTTTATATATTTGTTTATATATAGTTTTCCTTAGAAATTTATGTACTATTTATTGAAATATTTTAAGTTTCATTAAATGAAGTTGTAGTTGTAGTACACGTTTGTAACATTTAAGCATTTTTTTCTTCCCTATGAGTTTTTTTGCAAAAGGTTCCGCATATTTAGCTGATACTTATACCTAATATGCTTGAATGATGTAACCACATTTAAGTTTCTATCTGAATATTGTTTAACATCTGCATAAAGAAACAGACAAGTATATTTCAGACTAGAATTTTCTGTAATGTGCTGTGTATTGTTGTGATAGTACTTTTACATGCTGGGACTTAGCATGTCAACAGATAACTCTTTAATTTTTAATTCTCTTGATGCTCCATAGTAGGAGGAGGCAACCATCCCCTTCTTGTTCCTTATGATACACTCACAGCCAAAGAAAAAGCCAAGGACAGAGAAAAAGCACAGGATATTCTGAAATTTCTACAGATTAATGGATATGTTGTCTCCAGGTAATTCTCAGTTCTCAGTATTAATGTCACAGAAGTTTTCTGATAGTCCTCAGTGGTCGTTTTGTTTGGTTTTTTTTGTTTTGTGGTTTGGTTGGTTGTGGCGGAATTGTTTGGTTTCTGTTATTGCTTATTTTTTGAGGTTTCTTCTATCAAACCAGAACTGTATGATCATTTCTTTATGTTTCAGTAGGTGGGAATAAGAATGAGCTCCTTCACATAAAGCATTGTAAAGGAATAAATGGATTGCAAAGTTAGTAGCAGGGTTTTTGGAAGGCATGAACAGAGAGAATGTCTGCATGTCTTCTACCTTCCCTCTCAGTATTTCACCTTTTTCTTTCTGGCATGTCTCCATGCATCCAACTGTCAGTAAACTTATTAATTTTCTACATGTGATGGAATTATTAAGTCTTAGTTATAGGTTCATGCACATCTTCAAACACGTCCCTCTCTAAAGGAATTTCTAGATACTTGGTTAGATAAGGCAGTTCTATTTCTAAAAGCTATGACTTGTTTATTTTAATTGAGTTCATTAACAGTATTATTAAAATCTTTAAAAGTGGAAAGTGATGTTTCTAAATAATTTTTAACAATTCACAGAGTAAATGTAATAGTGAATAGTCTGCAGAATAACATGCATAACTTATTTTAATATGGTGTATTTATCTGCTAAATATAGCATGAATAAAATTTTAATTAATTTGGAGCCTTTTCTGTTTCATCAGCATGACTTAGGAAATCAGAATCAGTAGAGAAGGCTGAAAGCATATCTGAGCCTTGCATGACTTGAACATTAGTAAGTGAATGAAACAGTCACTGAGATCAGTTTAAGTAATCATTGTGAGTTAATTAGCCTTGCACATCTACGTAAAATCTGCCTACTTCCATTATTTTCTATTACATGTGAATTCCAGCCTATTTCTAGAGTCCCACAGTTAATCTAATAGTTTTGGTAAAATCCTTCACATTACATGGAAAAATTGAGTTTACTTCCTGTCAATGCAGGAGGACATACAAAGAAGGATGTTAGACAGCAAAGATTTCTTTCATTAATCCCTGTCAAAATGATTGTCTGAATTCAGGAGTACTAACCCTTTTTACTCCTTTTAAACACAAGTGAAAAGTGGCTTTTGGAGTTTTTGGGAGAGTGGAAGGCTAAGAGGGATGGAAAAATAACCATTAGCTTGGACACACCCATGCTCTAGTAGGGTACTAGACTAGTCTACTTCTTGCTACATCTGCATTCTCCAGGGCTGGTTAAATGCAGCCTTTTCCATGATGTTAAATTCAGTGTGCTTGCTGCACAACTGCCTTGTCCAAACAATCAAGGGCCTGATTCATGTTTTAATTTGGTCTGCTCACCACTGTATTTTCTGCCATATATGCCTTGCTCACATTTCTTTACCATCTTCATTTGACAGTGACCATTCAGGTCACTGCACCCCCATGCAAAATGGTTTTATGGAAGATAGAAACATGTGCCTCACCTGCCAAGCATGTGGCACTCTAGCCCACTTCAGCTGCTCGTGCAGAAGCTCTCACTCTTCTTACTGACACTGCTCCTTCAAATTAGCTGGAGTTTTTTTAGTCCACAGCATTCCCATCCCAGTGGCAGACAACCGAGATTTCCAGTTGCTGGAGTTGCAGACAGTACTTTATGTCCTTGACTGTCTGACTCCAGTGGCTACTACCAAATGCACTGATGCCAGTGTCCTGATGGAGCTGCCACTCTGGGCTCAGGGTCTGTAGGGCCCATAGAGATGTTCCCCAAAGCTGTGCATCTCCAGCTACTGATTCTTGAGACTTCATTCACCCCATTTGTCACAGACCTGGGGGCACCTACACCCCAAGCCTGACTCCAGTTGCTGGCCCACTATCCAGCTCATACTGGTCTTGCCAGTAGCTGCCATCTATTCCTGACAGCACATGGAATACTGAGTGACATTACACAGAGATACAGGTACAAAAGCACTTAATAAGAATATAGGGCAAGCTCTATGGATGAGGTACAGGGCTCAGTCAGTCAATTAATTTGACAGGTTACATGTGGCCAGCTATTTTGAAATCTGTTTTCTTCTCTTCTACACTTTGCTCTTTCTTGATTCTTGCCCCCAGTACTGTCTGTCATTGCTTTGTGTACTGAGCTGCCTCAAATAATCCAAATTCTCATGTCTCTTCCTCTTAGGAGTTCCAAAGTTCAGGTGGCCCTCTCCAAAATTGTATCTGAAGTTTCTTAACGGTCCCTTAGTAAACTTGGGACTTTTGTTCTCCAGTGTTGTCTCCCTTATCTTTTATCTACCAGTTTTGTGTCTCTAGGTATATGCTTTAATTGAAAGCATAAATGTGCAATACACTGGCAGTTCTATTCTGTATATATGCAGTAGGTATACTTTTTAAATTTGCAACTTAGCTGAGTAACAATACAGCTTGGTGCATAAGTCAGGGGGAGATGAGTTGTGTCTGATTCCCTTGCTGTTTAAGAATAGCTTTCTCATGTGCCATCAAGTCCTGATCCTGCACAAACAAGGCTTAAGTCAATGCCAGCTTGTTGCTAGAGATGTTGTCCCATGACATGGATTCACACTTTGGAGATTCATTCTTGTGGAAAGATGTGTTTTTTTATATCAGACTAGTAACTAAGATGGATGGAACATGCTGGGAAAGCAATTACATCACATTGTTTTGGTTTTCCTCTGATTTTTCACAAATGCTACCTAGCTATTCAAAACTTCTGCATTGCAAGCAGAATTTTCAGGAAAATTCATGGTGATGGAACTTCTAGTTCGACTGTTCAAATCAAAGTATTTCTTCAACTTCCAAACTTCCTCACCCAAGAATCAGTCCATGTAGGGAAATGTAAGGTAGTAATGCCTTACAAGTAACGGAAATAAATTATGATAATAGTGGATTATTTTGTATTGACAAGTATAATATTCTTTCTAAGCTTCTGGCTGGGAAATCTAGTTGTGTCTTAACAAATTGCTCAAAACTTACTTAAGTGTGAGAGTGCTATGTACAGCACACACATAAAAGTCTTATATTAACAAGCACGTGACCATTACCAGAGAAAATAGTGTCAGACTACATGGAGAGGTGAGAATGCTTTGAATGCCCTTCTGCATGTGTAAAAATTTCCTTGCTTCTTTTTACAGGGGACTTAAGGACCTGGAATTAGACACACCTTCCATTGAAAAACGCTTTGCCTACAGTTTCCTTCAGCAGCTTATAAGATATGTGGATGAAGCCCATCAGTACATTCTGGAGTTTGGTATAGTACCCCTTGCACATTTTTAAAAACTATTATTATCAAAGATGTCTGATGTTATAAAAGCAACCAGGATTTTTTTTTAAAGATTTGTACATTTCTGGACTAGTTTTCCCTTTAATTTCCTGAAGAAGATCATTAATTTTGGAGTTATGAAATGCCATTCATTCCAATTTCCCATATTCATTCATCAGATTAAAAAGTTTCAACTAAAATTTATGAATTTCATTCCTTGAAAAAGAAAACTAGCTGTCCCCTTGCATTTATGCATAAAATTATAATCTCTCACATGTGCACAATAATAGATACTATTCACACATAATCCCTTTTTCAGAGAGCAAATGAAACTAGTCATTTGTACTATTCTGAAATTTTCTCTCAAAAAGGGAGTAGAGAAACCTCTTCAACAAACTCCTACAATGGGAATGTTCTTTCCCAAGTACCTTGCACATGTTTTGTCAACAGTGCTATGAAGGATTTAATTTTATCTGCTTTTGGTGAAGGTAAAAAAATACAAAAGCTTGGTGACCCAAGCCAGCTCCTTACATGAGCAGAAAAGCCAGAAGATCTGGCATGATGCGGCTTCTGCTGCAGCCATGGGAGCTGCAGTGCCACATAACCTATACTGTGTCTCATTGTCTTAGATTCTGTAAATGACAGTAACAGGAACATCAGGGAGATGGAATAAATCAATGCTCATCTAAAACCCAATCTATTTTTAATGTGGAAATTTGTCAAATTTATGAGTTGTCATATGCCATGGTTACTTCCAGTAGCAAAAGTCTGGTCTTGATAACTCACCAGGCTACTTCTGCTGCTAATGCTTGATTACCATGGCTTCATCATTCTTAATTACATAAATTTGTAATTACTGCAAGAATGATAATGATTAAATGCTGAAACACTAGACACATTGGTGGAACAAATACCATTTGAGTCCCTCAAAAGATTACTAGAAAGAAGACAATAAATGGCAAGTAGTTTGGGAGCTGTAAGAGATTTTATTTCAAAAAAGATTTTGTTTCTTATAATAAGGGAAGACTGAAGCAAATTAAATTTTAGTTGAGTAGGTATAACTATTAATTTTGTTCTTTAGTACCAAGTTCACAAATGAGGAATAAAATTTCATGAATTTTGTTTCTCCTGGGAACAACTGGAGAAAACTGTTTTATTAGAATCTAAGTTCACATTTCCAAATTGTCACCTGTAACAGGAAAAGATAAGCATAGCACCAGATTTTTATGTCACAAAAATATCCATATCTCTTTGAACTATGAGGTGCCTACACTTTTATGAAGGTTTGGACAGTTATTCTTTATACATTTTATTTGCTGTTAGTTTTTCTCTAATGAGGTAGTCATAAAATGCCACTTTTAACTAGTGCCTATACTGTTTGAGATACCTTAAATCTACATCTAAAGATGACCAGTATTATTTGTTTATAGTGTGCACTTCCTAAGAAAAATGCAGAGTAGACTTTAAATAGGATATATGACAGGGAACTTATTTTTCTTTTCTCTTCAGATGGTGGCAGCAGAGGCAAAGGAGAGCAATTCCCATATGAACAAGAAATCAAGTTTTTTGCCAAAGTACAGTATATTTTTCCTTGTTCTTTGTCAACATAGTGATTAACAGAAGTGAGAGCATATTTTTTAGTGACTGTTATTGTTATAGTGGTGTTTTTCTGTGTTAAATTATTTTTTTTATTAATTAAAAACAGCGGCAATAAAAATAGTTTAAAAACAGTGTGGGATGAAATATGGATGTGGGAAGATTACTGGACTATATTTTTTACTCTTGTTATTTCTTGCTCCATGATATGCAGCTACTCATATGATGTTATTCAAAAGCTCCCTACATATTCTGTTTTCTCAGATATTTTGAATATTTTTCTCTTTTACAATCTTCAGCTGGGTTAGTGTGAGCAATAGCTATTGGAACTAAGCCAGCTGTGTATCTGTCAATATCATGGTAGTTATTTCTCTTGTTCTAAAACCATGCTGCTGTCTCCATCACGGAGTCACACAATGGCTGAGGTTGGAAGGGCCCTTTGCTTAGCAGTGTCAGAGAACCATATCCAGACATCTTTTGAGTATCTTCAAGGGTAGAGACTCCACAGTCTCTCAGGGCAACTTGTGCCAGTGCTCAGTCACCCTGACAGTAAAAAAATGTTTCCTGATGGTCTGAGAGTACCTACCATGTTTCAGTTTGTGCCCATTGCCTGTGCTCCTGTCACAGTTGAGAAGAGCTTGGCTTCATCTTCTTTATCCCCTCCCTTTAGATATTTACACACATTGATGAGCTCCTTCCTGAGCCTTCTGTTCTCCAGGTTAGGGTCCCATCTTCCTCAGTCTCTTGTCATTTGAAAGATGCTGTAGTTCCTTAATCATCTTTGTGACCCTTCACTGGCCTCTCTCCAGTATGTGAATGCTTCTCTTGTACTAGGGAGGCCAGACCCAGATACAGCACTTCAGATGTGCTCTCACCAGAGTTGAGTGGAGAGGAAGAGCACCCTCCCTGGATCTGCTGACAAACACTCTGTCTAGTTCAGTCCAGGATGCTTTTGGCTGCCTTTGCAATAAGATTGCATTTTTGGCTCATGGTCTGTTTGCTGTCCACTGAGAATCCCCTGGTCCTTCTTTGAAAAACTGCTTTTCAGCTGATTAGTCCTCAGTGTGTGCTGGTAACTGAACTTACTCCTCCCTAAGTGCAGGACTTTGCATTTCCTCCTGACAGTCATGAAATTCCTCTCAGCACAAATCTCCTTTCTCTGTCATAATTTTACACATTATAAACCAAGAAAATCTGCTGATGCCTTTCACTCATAAAGGCTTGTATGATATTTGCATATTCCAAATGCCTTTTGAATTCAATAGTGAATAACAAAAGGCAACTGTTTGCATCATTTTCTAAGCCTGGTATCCTTTGCAGTAAGTTGTTACTTCAATGCCTTAGAGTACTTCCATGTGGTATTATTTGCCAAGCTGATTGACTCAGAAGCTAGCATTCCACACTCTTGTGAACCATGCTCCAAAAGGGAAAGCAATTTCATATTTTCTTTTTGGCCATTTATTTTGGATCTCCTCCTGGCTGACACCTGTAGTGGGCACTGAGTAATAATCACTGCAGGAAGTAAGCAGGAAAACTTTTGTGGCAGAAGCCCTTAGTAAGTGAGGTTGTTGTGGGAGCTTCATATGAAAAATCTAGAACTAAGTGCTGTTAGAATGCTGACAGTTGTAGGTGAATTTTTTTAAACCTACATCAAAAGGAATGAAGAGCAATATTTGTATTTGGTTATGTGGTTTAGGAAAAGATATTAAATTTTGATATAAAATTAAATTACATTTTTTGCCTTGTATCCATCCAAAAAAAAATAAGAGCCACTTGTAAGTCCCAGTAAATAATGTAATGTCTCAGATAATGTAAGTTTTTTTCTGCTGCCTTTTTTGATGGCATATTAAGTACATTTATTAAATAAATCCAGAGGAATAGCTATTAAAGACAAAATCCAAAGAGATAGAAGTATTAAGACAGAAAACCTGTTTGAAATCTCCTGTCTTTAGTTGTGACTTACAATGTATAATACAGAACATAATAAAGAGGGTCCTGAGATAACCACTCTTTCTGGTATAATTTCAGGTTGTGCTCCCTTTGATTGATCAGTATTTTAAAAATCATCGCCTGTATTTCTTATCTTCAGCAAGCAGGCCTCTCAGCAGTGGAGGCCATGCCTCTAATAAAGAGAAAGAAATGGTGACAAGGTAAAGCTTAAAATAATATTAATGTCTATGTATATGTGTGTTGGTTTTTAAAGAGCAGCAGTTGATTGTGGGAAAGTGAGAAGTGGGAGACACATAGATATTTTTATGTACACACAAATTAAACATTTTTCACTTTCTTTTCCCGTTAGGAAAATTCATTGTATAAATGGAGCAGAGTACAGAGTTATTATTATATGCTGTTTAAAAGGTGATGATTTTCGCATGCAGGGAATTTCAATTTATCCTTATATCCAACAGTGAAACACTTGCACAGTCTGTGGCACACACTATACGATTATGTGTCAGTTTTCACTGTTAGAAATAAGTATATACTGAAATAATTACTTCTGCAAAATTTTATGTTAGATTTAGAAGGCAAACCTATTTGCAGCGGAGTTTCAATAAATATCATTATTAATATCCATCATAAAAATAAGGGGGTTCTTTCAGCTCTTTAGTTTTATAATAAGTAATGAGTAGTACTATCACAGAAATACTCGATTCTTTCCCCGAAGTTACTCTTTTTTTATGACCTTCTCTCTAAGAAGTTTTCATCTAATTTCAGTTGTGACTGAGTTGAAACCCACATTTCCCATTTAGTAAGGTGGATTTCAAGCTTCACACAGGACCTCTTGAGTACCTGTAATGTGGGCAGTATGATGGATGCCTTCTTGGTCGTCCTTGGGCGTACACCATGCAATATTGTATTGCTGTATTTTGAGGCTGGCAGCCAGCTGATGGTCATGCAGACATGCAGGGCTTGCAAGATTATGTGAATACTGAATGAAGTTTCTAGCACAATATGAAGCTCAAGTAAGTAATGGCTGTCTTGACTTTGCGTCATCTCATGGAGTAATCTGATCTGGCAGCTTATCTGAATGCCGTTCTTCAAGGGATTTAAAAACTGCATCAAAATGCATGCATATAAATAATTTCCCAGTCTTATGAACTGCTAATTTTCTGTCTGTAATGTCCTGGATAACAGGATTTTTACAGTTGTTAAGTCACACCAATAAACTCCCTACTTCTGGAATATGTCAGATATATCAGCATATCTGCTGCATAGAGATTCAGGATTTATGCTTGTATGCACTACAGCTGTGTGAGATACCCAAATATATAGTCCTGCAAAAAGATCAGAGCTGCTGCCATACTCGACTGGGTTATGAGCCATCCAGGTGTGTCAGCCAAGGAGCAGACAATAGATACAGGGAAATCTTGGATGAATAATAGCTAATCCTACTGAGTACACTTCCTACACAGAATTTGTTTCAAGCTAAAGGCAATTCCTGTCTGCTTTCCTTCTCCCATGAAGATAAACTTATATTAATTAAGCTATGGAAGAGTATAATTTTGGATATTGATAATGCAGTGAAAGTCTTAGCATATGCAGCAACCATTCCATATTCAGAAAATATAGTAAATCCAGATCTATTTTGCTGAAAAATATGGGTCAGGCTTCTTCCTGAAATGAGGCATTATATTCTGTTGTATTTGTAACCAACCTCTTCTTGATTGGGTTTTTTGAATTTCTCATCCAGTAGACCATGTTACAAGTTCTTGAACTACTGTAGTTGTATGAAATTGGTTCTGAAAATCAATCTAGGTATCAGAAATTCAGAGCTTATTTATTTATTTGACCTCAGCTAAAGACACTGTAGATAATAGTTTCAGTCTAACTTTGTAAAAGCATAGCATCTACTGAATGGTACAGTCAGTTGAGTAACATTTCTATGTCAGAACACAAGACATGTGGTGAGCTATTTATGTCTTTTCCAGAATGGACACAAATCCTATATGATGCTGACATGCTTCTCTACAGCTTTTCCCGTTGGACTTGGTGATCCAAGATCCTCATAAAAGAATATATAGTATATGTCTGCATCATGGAATAAAAAGTGAGCAGAGATCCCCAGACACGCACCAAGCAGACTCATTTCTAAAACAGAGCAGTTGCTGTTTCTAGAGTGGATCACTGTGCATTGGCTAATTAGCTGGATTCAATACTACATTAACCTGGCTGTTGTGATTCTGGACATAAATGTTTCCATTTGACACTGTGCTCTTGTCTGTCAATGGAACAGCATGTTCAGATCTCATCCATAGGCTGTGCAGACATGCTTATTGTATCTTTTGCTTTTAAATCAGAGCCTAATAAATAGCCAGAGTGCCTATTAATTAAGTAGCTTAATCAAATGACATGATATTATTGTTCATGTCATTTATAGCAGATGAAGGGGTTTGCAGCATAAAATAATAACACTAAAATGGATGTTCATGGTGAAAATTCTCACAACAAAACAGATAATGAAGATTGATTTAATTCCTCCTTAATTTGGAGCTGAGGTCAATTTGGGTAAGGCAGTTTGCTCCTGCTTCTATTAATTAGTGCAAAATTTCACTCTTCTTTTTTCTCGGTGGAGTGCTGTTCATCAGCACAGGAAGTAGTTCAAACATGTGAAACAAAGTCATTGATCATATTGTTTTAAACCATGTAAGAGGTGATATTTTAAAAAACTTACTTCAAAAGGGATTCTTGCTGTATTCAAGTTTACAAGCTCCTAATTGAACTAGTTAAACATTTACCATGACACACCTCAGTTAATCTGATTCCCTTATCTTATGTTTTCAAATTGTTAGTGGTATCCTGTGTAGCACAATGACCGTATTTTACTTTTTAAAGCTTTGATGGTTATTTCCTTGTGGGTTATTGTATAGAACGCTTTTNTTTTTTTTTTTTTAAATTATAATATGTGCTTATTTAACCATGTTTGTTAAGGATATGCACTTGAAAATTCTTTCTTTAGTATTCTGTCCCACATTCTGCTCAGACAATTGATTCTTTCTGCGTGACATCATGTTGCTTTTCCTGCTCATATATCAGCTGTTATTTTTTCTTTCTTTTTCCCCCTCCCTCCCTTATTTTTTTCCTTCTCCCTTCTCTTCTCTTTTATTTTTCTTTTGTCTTCAGCCTGTTCTGCAAACTTGGAGTTCTTGTCAGGCATAGGATTTCACTGTTTGGTAAGGAGACCCTTGACAAATACTAGCATGGCCATCACTTGGTTTTCTTTGCCATTTTTGCATTGTGTTAAGTGCTGCTTTGTTGCATGCTGCATGGCTGAAATACATGGTCTACACAGACCACCAATTTTTTAGGCTTGTAGATCAAAGATGAGTTCAGGTGGAATAAAAATCTTTTGTAGTTTTCAGTTTGGGGGGCGGGGGGCAGGGGTTGCAGTTTGTTTTGTTTTCTGTGTGTCTTAACTAATATTTGATTTCATTATCGTATCAAAGAATTCTGATGAGTAAATTAAAATCATGGATTTTTAATGTTATTCTAAATCATTTGGGAAAAACATTAGGCAATTAGAATTGCACATTTGTATTGGAAAGTCATTAAGGAAAACTAGAAGTGGGCTGAAATGCTTAGTTATGTTCTGTGGAAATCTTGAATATTCCCAGACATGCTTGACTCCACATACGCATGTGTACTCTCTTTCTGATATGATGTGACCTCGTCAGGAGCTCGGTGTTTGTCTCACCCCATGAAAATCACTGAATTGATGCCAATTGGAAGTCTGTATCAAGTGTATACATTATATGCAATGTGTGGCACAGTCATTTTCTTCGCTATTTTTTCATATGCCGTATTACTAGGAGAGTTGGAATAGTACATCCTATGCATACATGGCTTCTATGATGGATGCAGTGCAAATTTCAGCATCCATGAACATACCTAATTGGGTAATTATCTAGTGAATTAGAATTTGATTATCATAATGTGCATCTAACTCAATTCCTGCATATTTCATTCAATTTGAAGGAATGGAACTCGCTGCAGCAGTGTGTTGCTTAAAAATTGTACAGACCATAATGAAAACCATTAAGCTAAGAAGAAATATTGGAAGGTTTTTTGGCATAATCAGATTTAAATATTTTGGGAGGAGCTGAATGGATTTGCCTATAAAGCCGAAAGATCATAGGAGGAATGGAGTTATTTCTGCAGCTGTGTGGTATTGTCACAGCTTATTCTGAAGGGTGGAATATATCACAAACCTAGACATAAGCTCTGATTTATACCCTAGGTTGTTTCTTCAAAGTATGGACTAGCTCAGGTATACTCTTAAAATTTTGGAAATATTTTTTGTCATTTGTGCATTTGGTTTTCAGAATTTATTTTTTCTAAAATGAGTCATGGTTGAAATTAAAAACCTAAGCCAATGTAACTTTCTTCACTACTAAATAAAAGATCTGTTCTATTCCACATCTCAGCTTGCATATTTCCTGTTGTTTGGCTGGGTTCAAGTGCTAGGACATAAGTCAGATAGGATCAGCTGATTATTTGTGATGGCTACAGTTAATTTTTTAACTCTTTTCCTAGACTGCAGTAACTAAGAGAGTACAAAATCTTTATGCCAGTAGTTTTGGCATGAATTGTGACAAGGTCATCATGAAACTACAGAGCATGATTTGGTTGTTTACTATGGACTTAATAATTCAAAGTCACCTTATAGTTTGTCTTCCCTTGCAAACAATTTGTGTGAGAAAATCTGATTAAGAGAGTTGCACTCAATCCAGCAAAGACATAGACTGTGTAGAAGAGGAGAAAATGCTCATAACTGAGCACAGCTGGGGCCTAGAAAGTTATTTGTGTGTTTTGAAGGCACCTTCTGTGACCAAGTGTCGCTCAATAATAATATGGATAGTGTGGAGTTTGCTATAACAAATATCAAAATTCTATATAGTTTTTCTGTATAGGTATTTTATATTACTGTGAATTTGAATGGTACTTCTGAATATACAGCTTTTTTTGTGCAAGTGCAAGTCATGTAGTTTAAGATGTATATAGGAGTTTGTTTAAATGGAAAATTACGCATGCATGTCTTACAGAGTGAACTTAGTCACATTTGATATCTGAGAATGTCATTGAGAATATGGAATTATCATTCAGCATGGAATCATTATTTCTTTACAAACTGAAAGTTGATTTTGACTACTATAATTTATTTTTTGAGAGTTGTGGCTGTACATCAGGAAGACTGTATTGATTCGTTTTTATTAGTATTACTGGACAGAAATTGAAAGATATCAGTGAATTATTCTTGTGAATTGAGCATATTAATTTATATTTTCTCAAATTTAACCCCCAAATTTGTGTAAGTAGCTTCATTCAATTTTTATGCTGTTTAAATTTCCAGCAAGCCATTATACTCTGGAGCAGGTTCCTGAGGATTTGTGGCTGCCCCATCCCTGGAAGTGTTCAGGCCGGGCTGGATGGGGCTTTGAGTAAGCCTTGTCTAGTGGTAGGTGTCCCTGCCCACAGCAGGAGGATGGACCTAGATGGTCTTTAAGGTCCCTTCCAACCCAAGCCATCCCATGATTCTGTGATGGTCTAATCCACAGCCCAGTGTACTTTGAGTATTTCCCTCCATACCTGCTGTCATTAGCACAGTTCTGCAGAATTTTCATCAGCACAGGTATTCCTATCACTAGAGCATTAAAATAATAAGGAAAAACATTTGATCTAACAAAAACCCCTAATCTTTTGGGAAGGTAATTAGGATTTTTTTAGGTCACCTCTGCTTTCTTATCTGCTCGCTGTACCATTGCATGATCACATGTGCCAGTAAAAAAAAGGTGAGGCTGCCTGGCTGAGGCATCGTGGAAGCAGTGGTTTAGGTTTGTTTAGTCTGCTGTGGATGAACACCACAATGGTATTTCCTAATTTTGGTAGAACAGAACAACTTTTTCAGTACTGCAATGAGCCTCCCACACCTTGCTTGCAATTTATCTTTTAAAATCTGTAGTTCACTGAAACACTTACTAATTTTACTTGAATGTTTGCTTGTATTTTTAAGAAATAAGCACCAACCAGAGAGAAAATATAGTACACTGTATCTATCACTGTATGCAGATAGAAGTATTTTCAGAAACCTTTCTTACACATTAAATTTGATTCTACTTTTTTTTTTTTTTCAATCAAGAGAATTTAAAGAGAAGCAAGAAAAGGCAATTTCCTTTTTTTTGCATAATTTCATTTAAGAAAGTAAAAATAGGCTGTGGTTGAAATTTGTGTAGCATACATCTGTTCTGGACTTAAAAATTGATCTTAGAGGTAAGAGGCTCATACATGGCAGCATTTTGGGGTGTACATTTGTAGTGAAGGCTTGTGTGTAAGTCCTCTTTTTACATACCTAAATGGGAAAAATAATTACAGAATATGGGTATGATGTCAGGGACTGTTATTCATGTAGACCAAATTAAGCTATAAATGACTGCAGACTGTAGGGAGCGTCAACTTTTTTAATGACATTTGTTGTAAGTGTTCTTTTTCTGCAATAGCAACTTCGGAAATTTAACAGCTTTTATGTTACTGAGGGGGGAAGATAAATAATCAGATAAACTTGAATTAATTAAAGCAAAACTTAGAGAAATCAAATTAAAACCAGACAATACACTGGAGCTCTAATTAACCCCACATTTAAGTGCTTTCATATTTACTGCCTCAGCTATTTTATGAGAGATGCTTTCCTGCCTCTAGTTACTGCATTTATGTAAATAAGGCTAAGACAAAAAACTGCATGTTTTTTAACTTGAAATTATGCAGAAGTTCAGTTGCTCTTCTGCTATGTCATTTATTCTTTCATTAAATCCAGATGCACAGTTAGCAGCGTGTCAACAAGCTATACCCTATGCTTGGCTTAATTGGTGGATAATTTTCCTCCCTCTCTAGGAAATGATGCAACATCAATAGTCAACTGTCTTCACATACTGGGACAGACCTTGGATGCAAGGTAGTACTGATTATATTTTCTAAAGTCACTTTCTAAAGGAAAATCACTGAAGAAAGTAATGTGCAGTTATATTTGGGCTATCTGTATAAGGCTACAGACTTTCAACACTCACGAAGTTACAGTGCTAAAAAGAATTCCCATTACAAAACAGGTCAATTACTAGGACTTGACAGGACACTATTTAACATTTTAGGTTACTCTTTAAATGTTGTTATAGATCAGCGCTGTCCAGAAACTTCTGGCTGTTAGTTTATGTGATTTTATTCATGTGACTTTCTCAAAATCACAGTAAAGTTAGATTTTTTTTAAATTTTGCTTACACTGTTTAATCAAAAACTGCACAGTAAATCTGTCTCATAGAGTCTCTTCTTCGCAAAATTAATTCAGGTTCTAATTTGAAAAAAACCCAAACCCTTTGCCTAGAATTCAGTGTTACTTTTATGCTAAATTGAGCTACTTGAGCTGTTATTGTGTGGTTTATGAATGCCACAACCTTGATATATTGGAGGGTAATGTGTTGCTTTTCATTTACTCTAACGTCAACCATCTCTGCTGATAGTTGATCTTTAGACCTTTGCAGTTTTAAACATAATATGATAGCTTAAACTGCCCTCATGGAAATTTTAAGGTAACTTTTTTCACTTTGCATTCAGTCTCAATTGGCTGCATCATGTGCAGGAAGTTTTTTTTCTCAATATCTTTGCAGTTGCTTTTATGGATAAGTTTTATATTCCATTTCCTAGGAGGTAGAGTCATGATCATGGCTATTAATATGGCTCAGCTTCTGCATGGTACACCTTTAGTTTGCAATATCTTGGCTTTTTTTGTCTTCAATTGTCCATGGTCCATGCAATCACACAGACAGAATATAGATACAAGTGAAGATCACTAATTCAGCTCTTGGTAGAGATCTAAAAATAGCTTCAGAGGGAGATTAAGGAATTAATGGAGGTAACACAGAAGTTTAAAGATATTGATCTTGAAACTGTATATATTCACTCTTTAAAATAAACAGACTAAAAGAACTGGATCGATACTCACTTTACAGAAGAACATCACCTTAATTTATTTCATGCATGCCTAAATGGATATTTCCTTAAGCCAAGTGTCTTTGTAATTGCACTAGTTAAATCATATAAGGTAATAATTCTCCTGGATTATATCTTTACATCATGGATTTATGGTGTTATAGTTACATAATAAATGCATTTATTGATTGATTGATTCTCTTTCTAGAGTCAGAAATCACAGACTTAGTAATTCTTATTTTTGTTACTTGTTTTTTTCACTGCTCTGAAGGCAAATGAATCACCTTCTAAATTTTGAAGGACTATTTGCTGAGTGGGAAAACAGATAAAGTATCCTTGTGTTCTGCAGGATACCTATGAAGCTTGCTTTCAGTCAGTTATTCTGCTCTGAGGAGATTTTACAATGAAAGATTGTAAAATGAAAGATGAAAGATTTTTCTTCAGATCTCTGTTATCTATTTAATATAATCCAACACTAAGCTTTATTCAATGCTTCTCTAATATTCTTCTTTCTTTTTCATGCTATGAATAGGACTGTGATGAAAACTGGTCTGGAATCTGTTAGGATGGCATTGAGAGCATTTTTGGATAATGCTGCTGAGGATCTGGAGAAAACAATGGAAAATCTTAAACAAGGCCAGTTTACACACAGCAGAAACCAGCCAAAAGGAGTTACACAAATCATTAATTATACAACAGTTGCTCTCCTGCCAGTGCTATCTTCGTTATTTGAGCATATTGGACAACATCAGTTTGGGGAAGATTTGATATGTAAGTATCATATTATCATATATGTCTATAGAAGGTCCATGCCATTAAAATATCTATATATGCATTACTAGACCATCAATTCTATTAAAGAAAGACAAATCCTATGTCATTTGCACAAAACTTTTATTAATTTAATCAAACACTTGCAGCTATCAACCAAAAACAGACTGCAGGCTTTAGTGGACTCTAAATAAATATTGAAGCAGATGTGTCCATGATTACAAAGTCAGAAGGAACAATTTTGTTTGTAACTTTATCCTAGATTTACTATGACTTTCTTCATGTATGAGAATTCATTTTATGTAAGTTACTTTGTCTTTACTCTGTCTGTAAATAAGGTTGTACTACAAGAATTATTTTACACAAACATGCATGCACCTCAGTTTCGGTTAGAGGGGAATCTGGGTCCTTAAATTCTGAAAAATTCAAAGGAAAAGGGAGAAGTGGAAGGAGCTCCTGAAGAATTCAGACACCAGAGAAGGGAATATATAAGAGCCTGTATATCAGATTTCTGTAAAGATTCTGATTGCAGTAGATTCAGTGGACCTTTATTTTCCCAACCCCAAAATTTTGCAGACTTTGCAGTCTGCACGCAAAACTTTACTTCTATATATTTTAGGAAATAGAAATATCACTGTCCATGTGGCAGTAAAGGGAGAAATCCTGCCCTGCATAGTTAACTCAGTTACTCAGTTATGAAAAGCCATGAAAAGGACCTGGAGGAAAAGAATACTGAGCTACATGTTTTTTCTCTTTTCAAAATCTGTAAAAAGTATTATTTAAAGTAGCCTTGAAAGAACTCTTCAAAAATTTGGTGTTGTATTGATGGATTTGAAAGTCATGAGATGTAAACAGCCATTAGTCATTAAACTATTTCTGTAAAATTCTGTAAACTATTTCTGTAAAATTCCAGAGACTGTGATGGTGTCCAGAAAAAGTGATTTGTTCATCCTAAACCACTTTTCCATACATCCAAATGTTCATACCTTGTGTAGTTTTTGGTCTCTGGTATTCCATGTTTTAGAACTTAAATATTTAGCTTTGAATTCTTCATCACTTAAATTGGTGTTCTTAATCAGCTATTCTACATACATCACACTGTAAAACCCCAAATTTAGAATTCATGAACTGAGAAAGAATAATTATTTGAAATTGGGTCTATTAATTTTGTCTAGAGCATAGTGGAAAGACCAATTTTTCTTACACACAACTTCTTTTTACATTTTGTTAAGGGTAACATTTTTCTTATTTGTACAAGCATCTTGACCTGGTGCTTGTACCTGAGAGTACTAGTTATGAAGTATACTCTGTGGGTGGGTCATGTGCCAAGATGGGTCAATCTGCCTGAGTTTACTATTATGATGTAAAATCACTTAACTCCGGGATGATCTGAACTAAAATCACAGTACAGTTAAGGGCTAAGCCATGCAGCTTTGATGCAATATCTTGTAGGCTCTCCCAGCCCATGAAGTCTTACCCTGTTTTGCTCACAATATTTCATCCATTGCATGTTGGGGGATAATAGCATTGTAGTAGAGACTACAAATGACATCTGTGGTAAGAATGGGAGTTTTGTCCTTCTTGATGGTACTTACACTGTTGTAACACTGTTGCTGCAGAGTGCATTATAAAACCATTTTTTCAAATAGATTTTAAGAGTATTTTCAAAGTTTTATGACTAAATTATTTGATAATTTAAAAACATCCTTTGGTGAAGTATTCATATGAACTAAAGAACTATTTGCTCTCTTTAATCCTTTGTAACTTTGTAAATTAAGTACATGCTATTAGCTGCTATGAGCGCCTAATTAAAAAAAAATTAAACTATGATTAAAATAATTAAATATCTGTTTAACAGGATTGCCTTTATTTTGCACAGTGGTATTCTATTTGGAAAGATGCCATGTGTAAAGGGTTGATATGCCATTAATTTAATGAAATTAGTGCACTAGTGAAATACTTTTTAGTATTGTTTACTGTATTGTTTACTTTATAGTATTTAGTTTACTGTTGTAGCTATTAACATGATATTTAAGTAAATGGAAGTTTTGTGTAAAACGTATAGCACTCAGACGTCCAAAGACTTTTTGTATTTAGTGGGTGATTTCTGTGGATTGCGTTTGTTAGCTTCATATTTTTAATTCTGTTATTGTCTGAAAAAAAAAAAATTAAATATTTGGGAATATATTGCAAAGAAAAATCTCTTTGTAAATATAATTTTCTTCTTCTCTTTAGTGGAAGATGTTCAGGTCTCTTGTTACAGAATATTGGCCAGTTTATATGCTCTGGGAACCAGCAAGAGTATCTATGTAGAGAGGTAAGAAGGAAAATAGTTCTTCCGCTTTTAATATTTGCATTTATATTTAGCATTATGAATTTGCAGTTCAAAAATTAATATAGGAGAGTATTATCCGAAATATATCTTGAGAGAAAATACAGATGGGTTCAGATGTAAAATGGAATGCAGCTGCATTTACTATAATATGCTTTAATATTGCATTACATGTTTGTAAAAATATTTTCTTAATCAAAATAAAAATTAAAAAGACAATAATCTGTATTATTATTTATTTATATCTATAATTATTTATTTATTATTTATTATTTATTATTTATTTATAATAAACAGCCCTTGATTTGAGAATTAACTGAGGTATTGTAAAATTATGTCATTTAGCTCAGCAATTGTTGTGTTCTGCTTCTATAATGTTTAATTGTGATGTATATTTTNGAAAAAAAAAAAATTAAATATTTGGGAATATATTGCAAAGAAAAATCTCTTTGTAAATATAATTTTCTTCTTCTCTTTAGTGGAAGATGTTCAGGTCTCTTGTTACAGAATATTGGCCAGTTTATATGCTCTGGGAACCAGCAAGAGTATCTATGTAGAGAGGTAAGAAGGAAAATAGTTCTTCCGCTTTTAATATTTGCATTTATATTTAGCATTATGAATTTGCAGTTCAAAAATTAATATAGGAGAGTATTATCCGAAATATATCTTGAGAGAAAATACAGATGGGTTCAGATGTAAAATGGAATGCAGCTGCATTTACTATAATATGCTTTAATATTGCATTACATGTTTGTAAAAATATTTTCTTAATCAAAATAAAAATTAAAAAGACAATAATCTGTATTATTATTTATTTATATCTATAATTATTTATTTATTATTTATTATTTATTATTTATTTATAATAAACAGCCCTTGATTTGAGAATTAACTGAGGTATTGTAAAATTATGTCATTTAGCTCAGCAATTGTTGTGTTCTGCTTCTATAATGTTTAATTGTGATGTATATTTTTGTCATGGGTTAACACAGCTTGGTTTCAGTTAAAGAGGAACACTGCCCTGTAAGGACCTGTTAATTTCTTGTGGAAAGGACAGGTACCTATCTGAAGCCAATTTTTAAATATCGACATATTTATTGTGTCCAATATTTTGTTACCATTGAGGCTGTCTTTAGTTAAAGATATAGTTGTGTGGGAGAAAAGTGCAGCAGAAGTGTTTGGNATTTGCATTTATATTTAGCATTATGAATTTGCAGTTCAAAAATTAATATAGGAGAGTATTATCCGAAATATATCTTGAGAGAAAATACAGATGGGTTCAGATGTAAAATGGAATGCAGCTGCATTTACTATAATATGCTTTAATATTGCATTACATGTTTGTAAAAATATTTTCTTAATCAAAATAAAAATTAAAAAGACAATAATCTGTATTATTATTTATTTATATCTATAATTATTTATTTATTATTTATTATTTATTATTTATTTATAATAAACAGCCCTTGATTTGAGAATTAACTGAGGTATTGTAAAATTATGTCATTTAGCTCAGCAATTGTTGTGTTCTGCTTCTATAATGTTTAATTGTGATGTATATTTTTGTCATGGGTTAACACAGCTTGGTTTCAGTTAAAGAGGAACACTGCCCTGTAAGGACCTGTTAATTTCTTGTGGAAAGGACAGGTACCTATCTGAAGCCAATTTTTAAATATCGACATATTTATTGTGTCCAATATTTTGTTACCATTGAGGCTGTCTTTAGTTAAAGATATAGTTGTGTGGGAGAAAAGTGCAGCAGAAGTGTTTGGGAAAGGAGAGAAAATCATTCAGATTCTCCTGAAAGCCAGTTTGCTATCAAGAAGAACAAAGTTAAGGGACCTTCCCGAGAGATCTAGTTCCTGATAATAAAAGGGGAAGATGGACGCCGTCAGATTCCCACTGTCAGCAAGTTCACAGCAATGTCTCCACCAACCAACAAGAAAGAAACACAAGCTCTCTTAGGTGCCAAAGGGTTTCGGAGAATGCGTATTCTTCCATGGTTCAAAGGGATACATTACAGTTCATCACCATGCCTCATAAGAGAAGTTCAGCCTTAAATGGCAACTCCTCAACTCTTCTCCCAATTAGTCTTTCACTCTCTCTTCACTGATTTCTGTCTCATGCCATGTCTTCTCTACATTCACTCTGTCCCTTTCCTCTCACTCAGAGAAGGATTAGGTCTTTGGAAGTTTCATCTGTGCAAGGGAAGTGTTAATACCTTGCCCATGGCCTGCATTAACCACATGATCTCTGCTGGGGCTGCTCGGCTGTGGGATGGCTGTGATGATTTGGGATGGGGAAGGCTCAGGAACTGTGGCCAGGATCTCAGCAGCCAGGCTGGTGGATGCCTTCCCCCCGTCCAACCCTCAGTCTCATGGGATGGGCCTGGCACGGAGCTGCTCCCTGGGGCTGTGGGGGGGACATGTCCCTCAGTTTGGCTGGGGAGGAGGGGCAGGTAGGCTTTAAAGTCAGCTGGATGTTCAGCTGTAGGCTCCCCTTCCCCGCTGGGGGCTGATGGGGCCAGGGGGCACAGCCAGGCCAGGGAGGAGCAGCGGGCCTGGCCCACCTCGGCGGCTCCATGGAGCGGCCCGGGGGCTGGTGTTACCTGCTGGCAAGCGGGAAGGGAAAAAGGACCAGCTCGGACACTGTCAGACCTTTATACGTGCACTCACCAAGATGCATCCAGCTTACTCAATGGTCACACAATATGTTAATATCTAAAACTTGGCTTCTGATAGGCACCTGTCCTTTCCACAGGAAATTGACAGGTCCTTACAGGGCAGTGTTCCTCTTTAACTAAAAGCAAGTGTTTTAGTGTTATGTGCCATGTGTTAGCCCATGACAAAAATATACTCACCTCTAAATTCTGCTGTGATCAGTTCAATTGAAAATAAGAAAGGCTGCTTTAACTTTCCTACGAAGAGCCCAAGGGAAGTGACAGGACATTGCTTACTTTTTTTCCTAGAAACAGACCTTTTAAAGTTTTGACACACTAAGAATTTTGATTGTCAAATAAATGTCATATATTAGAAAATATTAAAGTGATGTCTTCATAATAAGATTTCAGAATTCTTGATCATTAGAAGCAATTTTTCAGTCACTGAAGAACTTGACTTTCATACTAGACTAAGCATCAAAGTGATTACCACTATTTCTCAGAAAAATGAAATATCACTTAGATAAAATGCAAGTTGATTTTGGTCTCTTGTTCTATACAGTAGCTTTTGTTAGTAGGGATTATACAGTCAGTAAAACCGAGAGGAAAGTAATAGAACAGAAGGCTTTTTTACAATTACTTTGGTTTCCCCTTCATGTTTTTTATTTTCTATAAGCTGTGTTGGCCACCTTTGACATTTTATGTCTTTACATGTCATTCATATATTAGCAGAGGTTTGCTAGACTTCAATATCTATTACATTTTTCTTATGTTGAGGATCCCAGTAATGTTGTGGCTTCTCTCTTTGAAATGCATTTATCTCAGAATACAACCCCAAGATGTGGTCAGTCAGTATTTACCAGGTGACTCCACTGGTGATCCCTTCCAACCTTACCCATTCTATGGCTCTGTATTCAAAGATGTGTGTCATTAATGGTGTTTGTTAATTCACAGGCAACGATCAGCACTAGGAGAGTGCTTAGCTGCTTTCTCAGGGGCCTTCCCAGTGGCTTTTTTGGAAACTCATTTGAACAAACATAATATCTACTCAATCTACAATACCAAGAATGCAAGAGATAGAGCAGGTATTTCCAGAAACTGACATCATGATTATGAAAACATTATTTCACTATAAATGCTGCTTGCCTTAAGACATGTGGTTTTGCATACATTTTATAGTGTAAGAATTTTCTTGTAATTTCATGGTTGTATTTCTTGTCTAAATATTTCTTTCTAAATCAATTTTCCAATCAATTTCTTTTCTAAATCTTATAAAACTGATCATTTTACATTCCTACTGTTACTGATATTTTAATTTTGAGATACCATTCTCAAAATACTACTTTGGAATTTGGAATGAAGAGACTTTGCACATTTCTAGTACCTCAGGTATTCTATATTTGATCATAAAATTATGCATTCTCATCAGTAGCTTTGCTTCCTCAGCTTACATAAACAGTATTGGGTTCCTAAAACATACATACTTGCAGCTGAAGGAAAATAGCTTTGCTGTATTAATTACATATTATGCCATTATTAAGTAAAAAAATAGCAGAGTTGTATGTAGATTGGCTTTTCTTTGACATAAAAGGCAGTACAGATACTTTACAGTGGCATTATGTATATTTACTTTGCATATATCCTTTGACTCTGTTCTTAATGTTTTTTATGTTGCAACATGATTGTTGAGTAAGGTCACATGCACAAACTTCCTGCAATAAACAGAAGTTGCAGTAGAACTTTACAAGCTCTGCATCTATGCTGAATCTGAATCATATTACAGATACACAAAGATGACCGTGTTCATATAAGATGCCATTTTATAATGGCAATGATTTTATAACTTCACCTTTATTTTTTAAAAAAGGGAACATAGCAGATTTATTCTCCAAGGAGCTGTAGTATCCAAACTTGAAAATATCAACAATTATGCATACTTGCCATATATTTCATCTATCTTAATATATCTGGAAGGACAATCCACTTAATTTTCATGATTTTTAACAGAAAATTGAGCTTTTTCCCAAAATTGCATAATCTTTAAGGAGACTGTGTGACATCTGTGTAAAATATATTTGCTTTAAATACGAGAAGATACTGCTTTGCAAAAGAGACTGGCCTTAGTGCAATGAGTTGTGGAATGCTGTAGAGACATTCGTATCCACAAGTTGCAGACTAGGTTTCTGCACTATAGATACCTGTATGTCATTGTATGTGTTATTCAGGAGCTAAAGATTGTGCTTGCAGATATCTTTTTGTAGATGAAAGAAACTGCCTCAAAAATCGAGGCAACTACAGTGCTTTTTCAGAGGAAGGAACTAAAAATTCAAATGAATTAAAAAGTAAATATTTACAATCACATATTCATCTCTAGCATCAGTTTCTCAAATCTGCACAATTTTTTAGGACGGGCAGTGGTTTCTGTTTGTTCTCTTAGAATTCTGGGTCTCACTGAAGTGTTGTTGAGAGATAGTTCATTGTATCAGTTTGTTTCCTCGATTGCAAGACTTACGCTGGAAGGGATTTTGAAATTTAAGCTTTATTTTGTGTATAGAAAAGTGCATCTGATTCTCTGAATCCATTCCACAATATTTACATTGTTCAATATAGGAATTCAATATTATTAAATTCCTATTCCTTCAGTATATGATTTTTAATTATAGACTTCTTCAAATAAACAGTTTATTGCTCAACAGTATGAAGGGATGTGTTTTTTATTTTTGTGTTTGGTATGTTTCCTTTGGATCCTAAGAGTGCAAATGTAAACAGAAAACATAAGTTGTATTGAATAGCAGCTGAAAATAATTGTTGTCCTTTTTGTGACCTAGTTTATTGGTTTTTTTTCCAATAGTTCTCAGTTTGCCAACTAGTGTAGAAGAGGTTTGCCCAAATATTCCTTCCTTGGTGAAGCTAATGGAAGAAATAGTGGAACTGGCGGAATCCGGTATCCGTTACACGCAAATGCCACACATCATGGAAGTCATTCTGCCCATGCTGTGCAGTTACATGTCGCACTGGTGGGAGCACGGGCCGGAGAACAACCCTGACAAGGCTGAGATGTGCTGCACAGCCTTGACGTCAGAGCACATGAACACTCTCTTGGGTAACATACTGAAAATCATCTATAACAACCTCGGTATTGATGAGGGAGCCTGGATGAAGAGATTGGCAGGTAAGATGTGAAAATAAAATAATAATAAACTAGCAAACGTGTGTGTATTCAGAATGTATATACACACGCAGACTCTGAATCATTCTTTATTACCCTGTTAAAGTTGGAATAGAAGAACACTCATGTTTTTACATTTTTAAACAATACAGATCTTGATGAACCAGAAATGCTAAGTATAAGGAAAAGGCAGTGTAAGCATTATGTTTTAATCTCTCTATACGTAATATAAGAAGTACATTAGACTATTTCTTTTTCCCGAGAATATACACATGTGCCTTTTGCAGTGTAATAAATTCAAGGATTGTAGTAAATTAGCCCCATTTGCATTATATAGCAAGTTTTCATTTGCAGATATTATACAGTTCCTTGCTATTCTGTATGAGTGCTGGATCCTTAAAACCTGCTTTTGAAGGTGTATATCTAACATAGTCATTACAATGAAATGTCAAAATTCTTGTGTCATTTTAGTTATAGTTATGCTGACTTCATGTTATGAACAATGTGGGATTAATTTAAAAACACTAATTCTCAGTGTTACAATCTCTGCGGAAAAGTCACTTCAGTGGTGTGCATTCAATTTTTCAATCAGACTTTCTTATGACTTTTCAGTATTTACTGTAGTAGTAATTTCATTCATGGTAGCATTCAGAATTCATAGTGTTTTGAGAGTTAGTAATGTAATGCACTCTAAGAATAGGTGGCAACTGCCTAAAATTCTGTGTAATTTAATCAGTGTCTTAGAAATGGTTTGGTACCAATGGGCCCAGTTGAAGTGATAATTTACATAATTGTTCTTATGAATAGATTTTCAAAAAGCATTTAGCTAACAAGTCTGAAGTGAATCAGTTGAATCACTCCCATCTGTGTCTACATGCAAGATTTAGTGTGCTGAAGAGATTCAGGCAAGCTGTTTCCATGGGTTTTCAAATAACCAGAGCGTGCTTTCCAGTTCCCCTTCCCTCAAGCAAGGTTCAAAGCAGAGGCCAGTAGCTGAGAAAACTTGTGTGTGTACTATGTAGCTATATATGTGTCCATCCATACCATTAAACAGCTTCGACATTGCTCAGTAAAAGTATGCAGGCAAATACCATGCTGATGTATTACCAGTAAAGAGGTGTTTCAAGTTTTATGATCTTGCAATCTGAGTCTGTGAAGTTGCAATTTCTGCCCTCAGACAATGTGAGTTGACTTTGTGAAATCCTGACCACATTTAATTCTTGGCAAAACTTCTGCTGATTTCAATGGGGGCAGGATTTGGCACTGTAGCCTAGAAGTAAGATTCAAGGAAGTGGGAAAAGGTAAAAGATTTTAGTTATATTTTGTGGCCAGGTATATATTATAATATTCATTGCCTTAAATAGTGTTTTCCCAGCCCATCATAAGTAAAGCGAAGCCACAGCTCTTAAAGACACACTTCCTTCCACTGATGGATAAACTAAAGAAAAAGGCAGCAGTGGTTGTATCGGATGAAGAACATCTAAGAGCAGAAGGCAGAGGTGACATGTCGGAGGCTGAACTGCTCATCCTAGATGAGTTCACCACTTTGGCACGGGACCTCTATGCCTTCTACCCTTTGTTGATTAGATTTGTGGACTATAACAGGTATGTGGAGAGGAATAGGTCAGTGAAACTCATAAAACCTTCCTTTTTCTTGATACCACCTCTTATCCCATGATGTGCCTAGCACTGAATTAAAGTGGCTTTTACTCAGTCTGACAATCTTGCAGTTGCTCAAGCTAATGCTTTCTGGCTTTTAGGAGGAGCTGGGGTCTTTTTGAGAAGAAAACAAAACAAAATTGCAATCCAGATCTATTGGATTAGAATTAGGATTAATGTTAAAGGATTTTAAAGGTTTTGAAATAGGACATCAAAAAGCCACTGCTACCAAAGAGGATTAAAAGCATATATTACTGGTTTTGTTGACTTATATCCTTGTAAAATGTTGAAAAGTGATTTCAAAGCATAAAGACAATGAGGATTATCCCCCTTTTCACCCTTTTACCAAATTTTAGGGCAAAATGGCTGAAAGAGCCCAATCCTGAAGCAGAAGAGCTGTTCCGCATGGTGGCTGAGGTCTTCATTTACTGGTCAAAATCTCATGTAAGTAATTCCTTGGTAAATACTTGTTTGAATAGGTAGATCGGTTATTTAGTGCTTATATTTGTAAAACCAATTTAGTGACAGAAGCAAAACTGCAGATGAGAAGATATTAATGACTCACATGTCTGACACTTTAGAAATTGCAGAGAAGATAGAAGGGTTGGATGGGTATTTTGTAACATATGAAACTGATTAAAGATATTTTTCTTACAGATTCTGGTTTGTTTGTTGTGGGTTGGTTGTTTGCTTGGGTTTTTTTTTTTGTTTTGTTTTGTTTTCTGGGACTTTTTTTAATATATTAAGCTCATTGCATATTGTATCCTTACCCTTTTTTTTCCTTTTCAGTTATTTTAACCTCATAGCCCTTTTGTAATCATACCTAGAACACAAAGAATTAAAACCCCCTAAGGGGTCTGATTTCTTTCAGACATTAGATCTTTGTATGGACTGTTGTCTGTACTAAATTTCTTTATTTGCTATAGCTTCAATTCTCTCAAGTCTGGGGAACGAGATGCCTTATAACTTCAGTACTTGTGCCTGAACTTGACTGTAAGATTTATTATAAACAACACTGTGCACAAAAAGTGATTATACTTTAGATAGATACCAGATAATGAAATCACCTGTGTATTCATAATTTCAGTCTTTTACTTAAATATTTTCTTATGTACCTGAACATACTGGAAATGTATAATGGGGAAAGAATGAATGAATAATTTACTAGTAAGGGAAAACCTGGAAAATATTTTTATATTGAATTGGAGGAGGACTGAGATTTTTTCATTTTCACAGCTAGGGAACCATTTCCTTCTCTCTAACATGGGGAAAATCCCCAAACATACACCACCTGAGTTATGCAATGTAAATGAAGCAGAAATTCAAGGACATTGTTAATCATCTGTTGATTTTTACTGCCCTTGTCTTAATTTGTGGATTTTACAGATTTCTGCTTAATTTGTATTTTTATTTAAGATATATGTAGATAGAGCACTTATATAAATGCATCTAACTGAGTTCTTCTGTATATTTCCAGAATTTCAAAAGGGAAGAACAGAACTTTGTGGTACAAAATGAAATCAACAACATGTCTTTCCTCATCAGTGACACCAAATCTAAGATGTCTAAGGTAGCATAAAGATTTTCATATTTTTTCTTTGCAAACGGAAGGAGTCAGGAAGACTCCAGAGAAGCACCTTTTATTGTTTGGTGGGTGTTTTTGTTGTTTTTGTTTTTGGTTATTTGGGGTTTTTTTTTTTGGGATGGGCTGAGATGCAAAACACAGTCATTTGAGAAACACATTGCAAAATATTGGCAATGTTAAAATGCCAGTTCCACTGGACAAGGTTGCACCTGTAAAGGTAATAATGAAATTTTCAAACCACAGACAGGTACAAAGTTGCTAGTACAATTCTTTTATTTAATATTGGAGTGGGTTTTCTTTTTCATCTTTACTTTATTCTGCAGGCAGCAGTTTCTGACCAGGAAAGGAAGAAGATGAAGCGAAAGGGTGACCGCTACTCTATGCAGACCTCTCTCATTGTGGCAGCCCTGAAGAGATTGCTTCCAATAGGCCTAAACATTTGTGCACCTGGAGACCAAGAGCTGATTGCACTGGCCAAAAATCGATTTAGCATGGTAGGTGCTCTTTTTGCACTTCTAAAAGGTAGAAATATTTACTAATTAAAGCCTTTGACTGTTTCACCCTGTGTTCATTCTTACAGCGTGACACAAAGAATGAAGTTTATAATTTTGTTTTATAAGGTCACAGAGGGTAATTATGGTATATATCTACATGTTTTCCTCATGGCTTAATACATTTCTGTTTGAATGTACTTATGATCAGTATGGATGTATTTCAGAACAATCATTACATGAACAGAGAGAGTATTTAGTAGCTGAACAAGTTATTTCTCTGTCTTAATTTTTATTGCAAAGTAGCATTTGTTATATTTTATGAAGCTTGAATTTGGTTGGACTGATCTCAAAAGTCTTTTTCTAGTTGATTCTGTGACTGTCATAAAATTAAGAACTAGCTGTTTCCTAATGTCTGTGCCCGATATCATGACTAATTCCTTTTAATCACTCTCATGTGAATGAAAGAATTTCTGTAGGAATAGACTTGTTTAAAAAGTGCTTCTCTTGGGTATATGCTCACAGTGCAATAATTTGATTTTAATTTGGAATATACTTCTTTTCTCAAGCTATAATACTTTCTACACTCTAGGGGTTTATATGACCATTGGACCGCTAAACTGAATGCTATAAGAGCTGCTATAAAAGAGCTCTGCAAAACAAACAGAACTGAAATTGTAGAAGGCTTGGTTCATGTCACTGGTTTTATTTGGTCAGACCTTCAGTATGTGTATATTGGCAATTTGAATTCAGGCTCACATTTAGTGTGGTACTGTGAACAGATATGTATGATGCTATCCAGAACTTGATCCTGCGAGCTTTGATAAGAAAAGATTTGTCTCTGAGATTTTTCTCAATCATTCACATTGTCAGTTTCATTCATCATCTCATGAAATCCATGGTTGATATTTAAACGAATCATAATGTTTCCTAATTACGTTCTATTCCTAAATTATATAATTTGTAATCTATTGGCAGAAAGACACTGAAGATGAAGTACG
This sequence comes from Cisticola juncidis, assembly GCA_013400215.1. Classification (NCBI taxonomy): domain Eukaryota; kingdom Metazoa; phylum Chordata; class Aves; order Passeriformes; family Cisticolidae; genus Cisticola; species Cisticola juncidis. The sequence goes on along the minus strand of VXBR01009377.1, from coordinate 102,724 downwards.
AGATGTCATCCGCAGTAATCTTCACCTTCAGGGCAAGGTAATCTATATGCAGTTTTTAAATTTGATTTTTCTTCCTTTGAATTCATTTGTCAGTGCCATATAATGACAACCTGCTTTGGTTAATTAGGATAACTTGTAGACCCTTATTCTCTTCTGTCAAGTAACTTGCTCAAGTTAACTGTTAAATGTTAGGTATTTGATATGTGTATATATATGCTTTATATACAATAACATATGGCCCTTCAAATCTCTCTCCATTCACACCATTAATACAAAATTGGAGATGGAAGGAAGTTCTATCACTGTTAAAACTCCGCCTACTATTATTTGAGGTAAAGTTGGCAAAATGCTCAAAGGCACTTAGTATCAGCTTGAAGTGTAAATGAAAAGGAAGGTGCCATTTTGACATAGTCTGTTAAGTGAAAAATGTCCAGTTTTCTCAGTTTGCTTCCTGCTTTTCAGCCCTGGGAAAAGAAGGTATTTTGGGAAAAAGTTTGGGATTTTTGTTATTGAATTCCAATTAGTGCCAGGTGAATAGCTTTAGGGGAAAAGTTTTGAAATGACCAGTGTAATTAAACTCTTCTATTAATGCTTCAAACAAAGAAAAAGAAGCCAGAATATGGAAGTGTAATAAAACTATGCATGCTTCATCTCTATTAAAGAAAGATGGAATGGGACCTATGGATGTTGCTTTACTTAGGATTTTCCTCTACCTCTGCCTCATGTTTTATTCACCTCAAGAAAAAACTAAACTACTGTTTTCTGTGCTTATTGAACGGTCACGAAAGAGTAAATATGAGTTGAAAATCTGGTGTTTTTGTTCTGAACAGTTATTAAAGAATCATTCAGAAGTCTAGATTCCACTGCAATCAGTGCACGGCAGTAATATGTTTTTTTAATGAGCTGGTAGTGGGATGGTTCTTCCTGAATAATATGTGAAGATTCCTTTTCTCCCATCATGTATTCTATATGTCACTGCCCTGTTAACTGCAAAAGTGTTTAATCCAATAGCTTTAAATTATAGAGTTTGCATATAGAAAAGTTTACTCTGAAAGAAAAAGATTTGGTTAAATCCTAAAACCTTGAATTACTTGTCCTTATATAGCAAATGTTATATACTCAGAAGCAGAAAACACACAGGCAAAGTACTAGGAAGAAAGCAGCATTTCTGAAGATTTTAAGAGCAACAGTACTTAAACAGTGTGAATGCCATGAACATAAAACCTTTGAATGTGAGGTGATTTTGTGTATAAACTTCAATAGTGTTTTCTCCATGATAATGATAGATATTTCTGTTCTGATATTTTCAATATGTGTACATTGTCGTTTTGTGAGCCATGCAGTTACAAGTGTTGCCTGGGATTTCATGTTGCTATTTAGCACTTATCCTCCTGTTTTAACTACTTCAGTTTCTGTTTTGTTTCTTCAGTGATACATTCTGCTGTTAAGAAATTTGTCTGTTACTGCTTTGTTGCCTGGAAGTCATGGTACATCCTAATACCTTGGTCTGTGCTTTCTCTTCGAAAACTTCCTATGCTTAATTAAAAGTTTGCTATTAAGCAACAAACATCATCTCTGCTTATATTACATGAGAAAAAAAGTGCTTTTAATATCTTAGATTAATGCAATTTCACAGTGTCTTGATGATTAAGACAAAATTAATTTTAGCTAATCCTAGGCCCACACTGTTCCTTTTTCCAGTTGTAAACAGTGACTATAGAATTTCCTATTTTTAAACAAATTCCTGGTGGAAAACGAAGATCTGAAAGAGAACCACATAATCATAGATAAAAAAACTGAACTGCTATTGTAGTTAGATTTATTTTATGGCTGTTTATATATGGCTTTATTAACTTTAAAAGCTCTGATTTAGACCTGTATGTGTCAAGTAAACTGCAGTCAAAACAAGGATTTATCAGTGACACATTCTAGAGGTAACGCTAAATGTGTGTAAGTAATTACTTACGGTATAATGTCTAGAGTTAAATTCAGTAGTTGTGTACAAATTATAATATAATTTATTCCGTAATTCTCTGGTGTCATTAGGATTCAGTCACTGTACAGTCAAGTATAGTGTTTGAACAAGTTGTTTCTTGTTACACCCTTTTGTTGTCTGAGTCAGATATAATGGAAATGTAGGCCAAATGGTATTATAAATTTAAATTATTATTTTCTACTATGAATTAATATATAACTTAGTTATAGTGGTTTGTGTAAAGTGGCTTTCAAAATATAGGAAAAATACTCCTTTTGGAAAGGCTAGTTTTCTTTCAACCATAGCAATATTCTTTCTTCAAATGGTGTTTTCTGTTAATCACTTCTCACAGACACCTAATATTCTGTTATTTACATAAAAGCTAAAATGTAATTTATCTAGATTCCTTTTTGGAGTACTGCACAGCTAGAGAATCATCCTTCTGAATCTTTAGCTATTAATGTTGTGGCGTCTACTTCATGCGTTTGTCTACCTTTGTCTACATTTGTACATTTGTCTTCACCCTGTTTCTGTCTTTCCTTTCCTTGCATGCCTGCATGCTGTTACTCAGTACCAAGCCTTTTATTTCAAGAAATTGATGACGAAACTTGCATTCATTTTGACATGGATGAAGCTCAAGTCACCAAAGTCTTCTTCCAGCCATTCTAATTCACACCTTGAATTGCCAACTACTCATACCCTTAGAAAACTACCTATACAAAAAAACTGTACCTTGGTAGAATGTGAGGAGTCCTCAGATCAAAAGACATCTCCACCCGTGATTAAAAAGTCTTTTGTGGACTATCCATTCATGATGATCCAGTCAAATGCTCACACAAAGACGGTGGATGTGACAGTTGTTAAGAAATGGAAAAGCCGAAAGGTGGAAGAAATATCTGCAAAATGTGGCTTTCTAGGTTATAATAAGCTATTAATGAACAACTGTGTAAGTTTCTAATAATTCCTGGAACTTGAGTAAACCGTATATCATAATATGTTTTGTGGAGGTAAATTAGCATATTGTCTTATCTTGGGCACAAATCGAAATCTGGATCCACAAAGAAGTTTTAGACAAGTAAGTGTTGAATTCAAGCCCTATGGAGATCTGTAGGGTTTAGCCCCCCAAGATCTTTATCCATCCAGGTAGTATGTCTTCAACGGTAACTGCATAATCAGGAATGGTCACTGTTCACAGTTCTCAGTAGAACGGGTCATTGGTGCCATTGGCACAGTAAATGGTTGCAAAGTGTGTTGCGTCAGTCTTGATTAGCAGGACTGGGGAGACAAAACAAACCAAAAAAGAAATAACCAATTGTAGAACAGAGAATTACAGATTAATGAAGTAGAAAAAATGAAATGTAAAGAGAAAAACTTGATAAAAACCATCCTGCATCTTACAGTTCTTTATAATTTGTTGGCTGTTGAGCAAATGCATCTTGATTTCATTTTTTCAAATTACCTTTTAATTTTTAAGCTAATAATCAGTAAAATTAGGATTTTCTAACAATTAAAAAAAAATTTAAAATAGACGTAAGTAGCATTACTGCTAATTTCTATGACTGAAAACTAAGTAATCCCGCTAGTGGAGCAACACTTTGAATGTTGTTTCATTTAATAATGGGAAAGGCAGTGTACTAAGTTATGTCTGTGTACCTTGTATTCATTACTTTTCCTCAAATATTATATTCATTCCTGATGCCAGTGCTATTTGTTGACCAATGATTTTTGCTATTTGTGTGTGATTATTAGTGTTTTAGTACTGTGGGACAGGTTGCCCACAAAAACTGTGGATGCATCATCTCTGGAAGTATTCAAGCCCAAGTTGGACATGACTTTGAGAAATCTGGTCTCGTGGAAGGTGTTCTTGTGTGGCAGAGGGGCTGGAACTAGATGTCCTTAAAAGTGCCTTCCAATGCAAAACATGTTTTATGTTTCATGGAAGCTCTTGGCAAGCATTACACAAATGAGTCTTGTTCTCACAGAGTAAAGAATGCTGTATAGGTTAGACATGTTAAAGTGTAGGTTGGCCATGTAAAGTGCAATTTCTCTACTGGTTAAACTATTTGGACCATTTTGGTTTGACGTGTGAAACCTTTCTCCTGCAGCTTGAGGATCCCGCCATTAGATGGCAGATGGCACTTTACAAAGATTTGCCAAACAGGACTGAAGATTCCTCAGATCCAGAGAAGACTGTGGAAAGGGTCCTTGATATAGCTAATGTGCTGTTTCACCTGGAACAGGTTAGAGATGTTTTACCAAGCCCATTGCTTCTTAATCTAAATAAAAGTATTCACCATTTCATTTTTACTTTCACCCACTGTATTTAGTGTTATATTATTTTTTCTTTCTTTCGATGGCTACTGTTTACACGCCTAATCCTCTGGTTTGTAATCCAGTATCATGGTCATATGCATCTCACAGTGTATTTGCAGCAGCTCCAACAACAATTTGTTTGGTTAATCTGGCAAACTCATATATTCCTTGCTGTATTCAAGAAACAGCAGAAGCAGGTTGGAGGAATCATTTTTTCTGAAAAAGATCTGTCAGAAATTTTAAGTTGCTTCAGAATCTGGCAAAAACTCTATTGTATTATTTAATATTTTTTGCATTAATAGATAAGCTTCCCATGTGACATGAACTACAGTAGCTTTTACTTAAGTAATACTGTATTTTATTTTGTGTCCTTTCCATATTCTTTAAAAAATGAAGTTTAAAAATCTCCTATATGGATACATTTTACAGGTCAAAGAATAGTGGATGAGTTATTTTTTGTAACTTTTCTTTTTGAATTATTACTTGTTTTGGACCTTAGTTTTATTATATTTTTCTTTCTTAAAATGTAGTGAACAAGCAGGACATTAACTTGGAGTGTGTTCCTAATGGCAGAGATGAACACTGCTTGTTACACACCATAGGCTACAAACGGTCTTCATATAATTATTTTTTCCCTTTTCAAAGAACATTTGAAAATTCAAAGTTCTCTTGCATTCTCATTAGATTAGTTGATTTCCCTCAGAAAGTTCACTCTTATTCATACAGTTTGCTAGTCTTGATACAAAGGCTAGCAAGCTGTATAAAGGATTTGCTTGAAGTTCAACAGCTTTATACAGTTGGATACAAAAGAATGAGGAGGAGTCACAAAATTTTCCCTGTTGCTGCATATGTGTGAAGCAAGCAAAAAGTGATAGAATATGGAAGTAAATACTTGTCAATCATGAGAGGAGAGG